>JAHWFO010061229.1:0-14908 GCA_023313115.1 Rhysida immarginata
ATTTCAATTAAAACAGTTTGACGTCACTCATTATGCGGTTCACTCCACTTTGGCCCCGTGAAGTTGGCCCCTTCCACTTTCGCCCCTTCCACTTTGGCCCCGTCCATTATCGCCCCTTCCACTTTCACCCCTACAAAAATACTTTTAAGACCCACTTTCATAAAAATGACCCTGCAGAGAGGTTAACAAGTCAAATAGAAAACTAAGAATTCAGTTATTTAGAATACTTACCTAACCTAACCCACGAAATTCTCCTTTTAATTAAGAACGATTTAAATTAAAGCTTTCCTAAAATCGCCTACCACTAAAAACCACTTAAAACAATTGGATGATTATTCGTGAAAAACATTGCTTGAAGTACCATCACAGTTTGAAACCCTGGCTATGTTGTATTCAAGTTACTTGCCGTATAGCCTTAACCTCTCCTCAGGGCCTCGATAAAATATATTGGCGATAAAATTACCATATAATGGCGCCGGGGCGAAAGTGGAACGGGCAAATATTTAAGGGGCGAAAGTGGAGGACAACGTAACTCCCTATCCCTGTTGCTAAGAAACAATAAATGGCATCGTCCAACGTGATTCGAACTCGACTTCTTGCCTGGAGCGATTAATCTCACTGATTTAATGTAATGCAAGGAAGCCGAACATCGTTTACCTAAGTGAAAACGCTTTTGGAATGAACTGTACCTTCAATAGTCTTTTATCTTTTGAACTGTTACGGGTCTTTTTCTGAGAAAATTATTTTTTTCTTTTTTAGCACGTAATTTTCACTTTTTATTTTTTTATTATTTTTTTCCTTTCGTATGCCTATTTTTTTACTCATGTAGTTTTTGTAACAATGCTTTTGCTTCCCTTGATTATTGCTGCGTGTTTCTCTCGCGTGCGTGCGTTCGTTCCTCGTTCTCGGTGGGTTGTTTTGCGCGTGTCATTCCTTTTGCATATGGTTTTTAGGTTTTGGTCGGGGGTAGTTTACGGTCGGCGGCTCAACTAGCTACTTGGGCGCAGTGAAATCGCCCGTTGGGAGCCGACGTATCCTCGCCCTTGGATTAACTTTGAGAATGAAAATTATTATATCATTCTTTGTTTTTTGCGAGCTTCTTACTGTCTGGTGTCGACAGTTTTTTTTTTCGGGTGCCGAGATGACTAGCCCCGATCATTGAATTTTGCTTTTATTCATTATGCTTATCAGTGTTATGGCTTTGCTTCGAGTTCTCCGGCTTCCCTAGCACGAGTGCGCCGTGAGCGTCCGACGTCATCATGGATTGGAACTGCCGTGGCTACCAGCTTCATTTCTCCGTCCCCGACTGGATTGGAACCGGATTCCATCATTCTACATCGGATGTCCTCTTCGCTCTGCCTTGATGTCGTGTACTGAATTTTATTCGTTTTTTTTTTCTTCCACACCGGTGTCGCCTTTTTTGCTTCCGAGGCATCCTGGCGCAGGTTTGGATTAGGTTTAGCTTACCCTATTTTCTCTACTAACATTTGTTAACCTTTTTTGCCCTTTAGCCTTTATTATTAGTTTATAGTTTTCTTTTAGATTTACCCTCCCCTGGGTTTGCTTGCCTTCTCCTTGCTGTTGCGGTTTTCTTTTTATTTCAGGTGCCTCGTATTCATCTTCACCCCGTTACCATCTTTAAGTCTTCCCGCCGTTCATCGTGTGTTGTACTTTTTCATTCCACCTATCTGTATGGTCGCGTTGCCGTCTACGTGCCCTTAGTTTCTTCATAGACTTAGAGTCCTGTTTTGCTGTCATTTTTTCCGTCATATCGTGTCCTGTTATCTCCTCGGATGGCACTCTTTATTTGTACTTTTTTTTCGTTACCAAGTAGAATTGAGATTTGTTTGTCTTAAATCTTTTTTTTTCTTGCCTTGGCTTTGTGAATTGTAAGCAGTCTGAATTTTAACTACTTTTTCTTTGTAATAAAGATTACAATTTTTACTTGGTACCCTTTTGGGTTAAGTTTTTTACATTTTTTTTTCTTTACCTCAAAACTTTGAATCTTACTCAGTTTTTCGGGTTTTTACAGCAAGGTTCCTTTTTGTAAATCTTTCAATTTTTTTATTTATTTAATTCTTTCTTTGGAGGCTTTTATCTGGGACTGTAACCTTATCTTCTCCCCACTTGTTTTGTAGTATAACTGTAAATTTTTGCCTACACTTACCTTAATTTTCCCTTTGGCTGTACGTGTCACAAATTGGCACGCTACAGAACAAACATGTTTCTTTAAACTTTTGAGACTGTCACGTGCTGTTTGAGACTTAGACAATTTAAGCCTAACACTGGACACTTGCAAATTCAACCCAGAGGAACAGCCGTGTCAGGGAGAAAATAACGGGAGGAGTATAATTTCACTTACGAAATCAAATTTAATACACTTTGCAAACTGGTATTACATACACTGTCAAAGGTCATTAAATTAATTATTCATATAATTACCCTAACGGGCTAATTAATAAAGTTCTTAAACTATTTTTCTATATAGTTCCCATCGGCCTCGGTGGCTCAGCGGTTGCGTGGTCGCCTCTGATGCCCGAGTACGCGGGTTCGATCCCGGCCGAGGACTACGAGGATTTTTCAGGGGGAAATCCTGAGATCACGCACTTCCTTCGGAAGGGAAGTAAAGCCGTTGGTCCCATGTAGTCGTTTGCCGGCTGCACGTTAAAGAACCCTTGCGAGGCAAAATTTGCGGCCCCTATAACGCCGTCCTGAAATGACCATAGCAGTTGAAAAGGACGTTAATACCAAACAAACCAAACCAAACTATATAGTTCCCACTGTTGTTCAGACTTTGACCAACTTTTCTATGCCCTCTTCATAGAAAAGCTGCCGCCAGCGATAATTTAAGCGGTTTGTGATAATCTCATGCAAAGCAGTTTTTGAAATTTGTGGAACCTAATTACAAAGCATTCTTATTGTGAACCGTCTGTTTTCATGAATTTTCTCATTCACTTTTTCAACCAAATCATCATTGACAACAGAAGGCCGCCCACTCCGTGCTTCGTCATGAACATTGGTTCGTCCATCATTGAACTGCCTAACCCGCTTTCTCACCATTCCATCAGTCATTACATTTTCCCCATAAATCTCTACAAGTTGACGAAATTTCAGCTGGCTTAACATTTCTTTGCGTTCAAGAACCGTATTAAAGAACGCACTTCACAATCCGCATTACAGAACTCACTTCACAATCCGCGGGCTCAGAAATTGTCTTAACATTTTCAACGATCACTAACAATGGCGTCAGTCAAAGATAATGAACCAGAACTGTGCATGCTCGGAACTGCGACACTAGCGCTGTGATGACAGTAGAAAGAAACGGTACTTACTTTACGGATAAGCCTCGTATGTGATCTCTGAAAGAATGTGAATAATTTATAAATAAACTCTTTAACCACAACAGTATAATTACAAAAAAATACAACCTGGAAGCACTTTTCGAAAGCCAAGCTTTCATTATTCAACAGCCGATGAGAACCTCGAGTAAAACTGAGAGAACTAACCTTTGAAAATTTTTCAAGGTATTATAAGGAAAAAAACAACCAATCAGAAAAATAAGTACTATTTTCTCTGATTGGTTATCTGGTTCACCCAAGTAATTAATGGAGAATAACCAATGGGTCCTGAATCTAAGTTCAATAGCTGTTTTTTATCAGTTTTTTGAATAGCTATACTTTCGAAAGCGTCCAAAAGGTTTTTTCGATTTATTGGCATAATCAGCTTAACATTGTCTACAGGAAAAACATGTCCGGTGTCTAAAGAATGCTTGGCCACAGATGATTGATTACTCCTTCCAAATTTTCTGTGGTCCATGTGCTCCTTGAACCTAGTTTTGATATTCCTGAAAGTCTGTCCTTTGTAAAGCATGGGGCAATTGGCACATCTGATTTCATAGATCCCTGGTTTCAATAATGGGGGGATTTTGTCCTTTGGATTGTGTAGTAGATTCCTGACCTGGTTTGGATTGCTAAATGCAAGAGAAATGTCAAATGCTTCCAGGTTGTATTTTTCTTGTAATTATACTGTTGTGGTTAAAGAGTTTATTTATAAATTATTCATTGACACTATCCACATTATTGCTTTTATTTATGTAGTCTGAAAGAATGATCAAATAATTGCATGTCTGGTCAATTTTGCTGTAATGAAAATTTAAATAAAATGGTCTCGGACTAGCAAAATTGTAGCGTTTCTTTCTACTGCCACCGCAGCGCTAGTGTCGCAGTAGAAAAGAAGCGGCTAGCGACACGGTAGAACATGACTTCATGGCAAGTTTCTATAACCGGCCGAGGGGAAACCAACTGCCCCCTGTAACCAAATAGGTTGGGGTATATATCAATTATTTACCCCCGGAGGGGGACGTCGTAGACAGAACGCCGAAGGCGTTCGAGTAACGGAAAACAGTGACCAATGAGCCTCAGTAACGGAAAAGGCCTGTGCGAAAGTCTTTTCTGCAGAAAAACTGCGCTCTCCCTTCCATTTTTCGCCATGACGTCATGTTCTGCCGTGTCGCTAGCCGCCAGTAGTAGAAATGGTAGCGTTGTCTTTAATGGAAACCTACGCGTTTCGAAATACGTTTCTTTACTGGGGTTAGGAACGACTCAATCAAGTCAGCCTTCATCTCCGAATATATGGTGAAAGCCCACCAGTCGGAGGAAAAAGCCTTTACACTGATTGGTGGGCTACAGGAGATGTGACAAGTGGTAGAGAATAAAGATAAAAAATAAAAATAAAGTAAACAAACTTCAATGAGCGGATATTCTCTTACAAGCGGAGTTTTCATATAAGCGGAGATACGTATGTAATGGTTTTCTCAACTGAGTCCTTGATATGGTCTTCGAATGTGCTGTCTTCTTCTTAGGTGGTTGATTATGTCATTCACGATGTCTAAAATCGGATCTTTTTCAAAATTGGTTTGATTGTTGAGGATCTTCTCACAATCAGTTTTCATGTGCTTCTTTATCTCCAGGGGCTGAAATGTCAAAATCTATTCGTGTTCCCTTTCAAATTTTAACACAGTCAAGATGTTCTGTATGGTACCAAACTGGTACGTCTCTTTGATTAGGTGGTCGGCAAAGGCAGATCTTCCGTCTTTGACATACGTAACTCCACTTATATGAAAACTCTGCTTGTAAGAGAAAATCCCTCATTGGAATTTGTTTACTTTATTTTTATTTTTATCTTTATTCTCTACCATTTGTTACATCTCCTGTAGCCCACCAATCAGCGTGAAGGCATTTTCCTGATAGGTGGGCATTCACCATATGAATGAAGAAGTGTATTTCGAAACACGTAGATTTCAATTAAAGACAACGCTACCATTTTGTTAGTCCGAGACCATTTTATGTATACTTTCATTACAGCAAAATTGACCAGACATGCAATTGAGTATAAAATACTGCTATCAATCCCGTACGTTAGCCTTTACTATTATGAATATTGGGTACAACAAAAGATGTTTGCAGTTAAAAATAAATCAAAGATACGCCGTTATAAAGATGAAGGACCTCTCTCCGGCAGCCCGGCGCACGAAGAGAAATGCCGAGAAGAAGCGTGTTATAGAGGAACTCCGCTCGCTTTACAAGAAAAAGGTACAATTGAACTCGATTGTCCTAAAACTTCACCTGGAATTGGCAGCACACGTGGATACGGTTATCCTCAGGAACATCGTTGACGATATAAAGATGTCCATCGAAAGTGAGAAAACCATGAAATTCGAAAACATGACGGGAAAAAAACTGGACAGACTCCTGACACAAGGAAACGCCCAAGAGACAATGAGTTCGCTTTCCATGATAAAGTCATAAACATAACCATAGGGTTCACAGACGTCGAAACAGCTCTACTGGAAAAGGTTTAAAGAATAACTTAAGAAAACCCTAAACGACTGTGATTAAGTAAACATTGCCATAGAAATGGAGTTTCGCTTTACTGAAGCTGGAGC
This sequence comes from Rhysida immarginata, assembly GCA_023313115.1. Taxonomy (NCBI): domain Eukaryota; kingdom Metazoa; phylum Arthropoda; class Chilopoda; order Scolopendromorpha; family Scolopendridae; genus Rhysida; species Rhysida immarginata. The sequence continues at coordinate 5,945 of JAHWFO010061229.1, forward strand.
CGGATTAAAGACACAACGCACGAATTCTGGCAGCGCAGGAAATTAAGAAGATAAATGCTTTTAAAAGAACCATCTTTTTATACTTAATGAAAACTCATCTTTTCAAATCTGTTTAGCTGTTTTACCCCATCTGATTATATCATTTTCATCTCACTATAACCGCATTTTAACCAGATTTATTATCAGCCTAAACATCAAGACAATTTTATGGTATTTTATTGTGTAATATTCTAATGTTTTAATTTATAAATAGTTCTTTGTCTGTAAATTTTAGCCTATATGATAAAAATCTTGAGTACAGGGCGCAAATGATCTTGTAATTGAAGCACCCATCTACTAAACAACCAACCAACCAATCAACCAACCAACCAATCAATCATACCAGGAAAACGCGCCCCAGACCATGGCTTATACCCCACCGCCCTGGACCACGCCCTCTTAGCATGCCGGGTCCATCGCCTCATCAGCTCTGCACCACAGACGGTGCCTCCCACGACATGAAACAGTATATACCATGACGTTACGCCACTGCTGCAGTGTTTAACCGATGTCATTGGTGGCAAATGCACGCCAGATTATTCGATGAGGCGGTACCCGCATAGGGCGACGGCTCCCGTAGCCGAGGGCACGCATGTCCTACAGATTGTTCACTTGCATGCTCTATCTAGACCGACGTTGAGTCCGTGATTTGCCGCACCATGGCCCTCCTGTCTCTGTTGACCATTTGTCCCAGGTGTCGTCGGTCACGGTCATCGAGGGTGGCTGGACGTCCGGTATGGTGTCTGTTGTGGACTGTTACGCCTTCCTCCAGCCATTCTTTGTACACCCTAGACACGGTTGAACGTGTGAAGCCGAATTCAAGCTCGACTGCGGAAATCGAACTTGCCATGCGTCTGTCATCCATCACTGTAACCCGTTCGAATGCCGTCAACTCACGACGGCGTTGCATTTCACATGATCAAACGCACAGCCATTTCCCACAAGGTCTCACAAACAAATACGGCCAACTTGTAGGCCTCCAGAGATCGTGGAACACAAGTAATGTCCGATCGCGAATTAGCGATCTGTTATCTCATGAGTTCTGCTCAGTCTGTGTAAAACACCGCGATACAAACCCTTCATCAACACAACGTTATCACTCGACAGCCTTCACATGGCGCCAGCCCCGGAAAATTTATAAAGATTACCGAATTAATTAATAAAATGAAATAATAAATTAAAGAAATGGTTATTAATTGCTATATACTTTTTTTTTTTACTGGAAGGCAATTGGCTAATTTTAATAATCTACAGAGTGTCCCAAATTGATGTATACAGTCTTTGAAACGTTATAGTTCAGCAACAAAATGAGATAGAAATATAAGTTTGTTGTGTATGATCCAGACGGCGCTGGAAAAGCATAGCAACATGTTCATGGACTTAGCACAAAGCCAGCTAGAAAGACAGGCCGGGGCACTAAAAAGTCACATGACCAAAGTAGATCGAGCAACAATCCAATCTTGGAGAACGTTGTTGAGGTTCAACATGCGGCTTTAACAATGGAGTCTTTGCTCAAATTTTTTCATTTTCGCGGTTTATTTTGAAAGAAACAAGATTTAGTAATTTCTTATTTTGCAAGCTTTAGATTAGTAACATATTTCAATTTTGTGTGAATCTGTAAGGTACATGCTCGTGTACTTCCCTTGTAAGTTTAATCACTCCTCGAAGATTAAGTTGGCTAAAGAATCACTTCACAAAATTTTCGTCAATACCATATCCTTCCAATTTTTGAATAAGTAAGAAATGAATAATCGAATCAAACACCATTTTATAAAATCAAACTAAATCACGTCTGATTTAGACTGTTTGAATATAAGGTTTTATTTCCATAAATTTGATCACCGTAAAGCAGTAGTGTTCAATATTTTATTACAAAGAGCAACTTTAACCTTTATGAAGAAAACTCGCGGCTGCCTTATTCTTCACGTGACGTTATCCGTGTTGTCGACCTTCACTGAACTAATGACGTATGCTTCAAGGCTTAAAAGTTTAAGCAGTGTGAAACACGCGGGTCAATGACTTAAAACCTGGTGGCGGGCCAAAGTGGTTTATAGTAATAACGTAAGTAGTACGTAATAGCAACCATTTGACCGGTAACTTTCTTTCTAAAATCTCTAAGTAAATCGTAATAATGAGATCGATCAGTAAATTTCCAACGCTTGTGATAATAGGATTTTTATTTAATACTAGAAGAGGTACCCGGCGTTGCCCGGGATAATTACACTTGGATGTAAACAGAACAATCTCAAAAAATTAAATTAAATTTTGCAATATCTTAAAAATGAACACATGAAAATGCTTAGAATTAATACAGTAAAAATTCTTAATGAAAATTCGAAAAAAATCTTTTTAAAGGCTCACAATGGATGGACCGCTCCAATAATTTCTTACTCAGGTAATCTTACTTCAGATGTACACTTGATGTTGTTGCAATTTCCACTCTTCTCTCGTTGTGTTGAAGCAAAATTTGGCCTTTCATCACTTTGGGTAGTCTAGCGGTCGCCAATTCTTCTATTTACTTGCTTCCCATTTGCTCAATACAGCACGGAGCTAAAGGTTTGCTTTCTCTGTCGTCTTTCCACTCATTCTCAATAGTCTGCTAACTCTTCATTATCTCCAGCTACTGATCATTTTTAAAGATTTTCAAGAAATTGTTAAGTACTAAGAACTCTCTTTTCTAAGAAAAACCTGAATAACAGGAATTCTATGCATTGTTACAAATTGAAACTTATCCATATTGCATCATCATTTTATGTTCATTGTTATAATTCTTGGAAAGGATTGCTTTATCATTGCATCATCATTTTGAGCTCATTGTTATTGGTGAATTGCGTGTTGAAACCATTGTTGATACCTATTGTTGCACAAACTTTTATTTGCATTGTTGGTCATGAGATATATATTGTTGGTCCGTGCAGAGTGTTTGTGAATTGCGTGTTGATACCATTGTTGCAAAAACTTTGTCTTGCATTGTTGGTCATGCGATATTTCTCATTAATATGCCCTGCCATAACCATGAATATCGATTTTTTATCAATAATTATTATTTTTTCGAAATCTGAAGTAGACAGTGACCTTCCTCATGCTTTGAAGGTCATGTATGCGAAATTTCATCAAGATCGGAATAAAACTGTAGATTTGTATAAAAAACAGACCCACAGACCCACAGACAGACCCACAAACATCATTCTTTATATATATAGATAGAAGATAGATAGATAGAATCTATGTGGCGGGGAAAACCAATGAGAAAACTTAGAAAGAGTAGCTTGGATGAAACTGCTTCAAAGCTGTTTGTAGTTCAGAGATAAAAATTAACAGCTCCATTAATGTTAGACGGACGATAAAGAGATAATTATTTTATAAACGTAGGAGTTGTGATAAAATATATATTAATTAAGATAAATAAAACTCCTTTAATTAAAAGAAAATGAATAAATTAAAATAAATAATATAAAACAATGAAAAAGTCACCCAATGATAAAGTAAATGTTGAAGGACAAAAACACAAATGAAACAAAGGTCTTGTGGAGAAACTCAGATGAAATACAGAAGAAACACAGAGGAAACGAAGGTCTAGTGAAGAAATGTTACACGAACACAGGGAAGCACACAGTTACAGATGAAGGAAGTCTATGACGAAAGTTCGATGATTCGTAACACGTAGATGACTATAACGTTTTCGGGATTTTTTCCCATCTTCAGTAATAAAGTTTTTTGAATGAATGGAAGATATAATAATAAAAAACAAAACAATGTAGTCTAATACAATGTGTGATATTATGATTATTTTGATTGTTGTGATCAGGATTGTTGAGTTCAAGGGAAGTGATATTATATTTTTAATAGTAATTTCCATTTATTATTAATTTCTATAGATGGTTTGGCTAAATTTTTTTCATTCGAAATAATGTTGATGGTTTCTTTTATTAGTCTTTTTTTATAATTTATTTCTTTACCAATGATTTTGATTTTGTTCCAATCTGGATTATGATTTCGGTTAATGCAGTGGTTCACTAAATGATTGTTTTTATCTTTGTTTCTAAGTGCTCTTTCATGTTCTTTTATTCTTGTTATCAATTGTCTTTTTGCTTGATCTGTGTAAATGTGTTGGCAGTTGGCGCATGGAATTTGATATATTATGTTAGTGATGTTCCATTTTTCTTAATTTTGTAATCATCGAACTTTCGTCATAGACCTCCTTCATCTGTAACTGTGTGCTTCCCTGTATTCGTGTAATATTTCTTCAATAGACCTTCGTTTCTTCTGTGTTTCTTCTGCATTTCATCTGAGTTTCTCCACAAGACCTTTGTTTCATTTGTGTTTCTTCCTTCAACATTTACTTTATCATTGGGTGACTTTTTCATTGTTTTATATTATTTATTTTAATTTATTTATTTTCTTTTAATTAAAGGAGTTTTATTTATCTTAATTAATAGATAAAGAGATAATTCTAAATCAACACATTTAAATAAATATATAGACCGAGATAATCTCCCTTAGAATAAAATCTGCGCTAACGAGGTGGACAATTATAAGTTAAAAAATGACGATGACAATAAATCTGGATAAAAATGGAGGATGTTAGGGTTCAACCTTAACCGCAGGGTCATAATCCTCAAAAACAGAAGCTTTAAGATCTGCAGTTTGATTACCATAACATTTAATTAGGAACACCATTAAATTGTTTGAAATGAAGTAAACCACAAAATTTTAACAAATTAGCTAACTTAGTCTTACCAACACACGATTACAATTAGTAAGCAAGCATTCAAGTCATGACACACATGGTACATTAAAGTCATCACAAAGAATGACCTTACTGTTACTTAAGATTAATTTCTCTTGAAGGGGATACTGAAGGAGGAAAGTAACGGTTAACAAGTAATAATCTAGAGTTATTTAAGTCTGATAAAAAAAAGCTCTGCCCAAAATAACTCAGTTATCCACCAAGACATGTCAATACCATTGTAATTCTCATTGATGATCCTACCACACAGAAACGAGAACACCGCCACCAACTATCAAGTAATTTCGATCATTTCTAAAAATTCTATAATTCGATAGTAAGTCAATGTTGCGTCCGTTTTTTATTATAGCCATTAAAGTTCTAATTACGTTCAAAGTGCGTATGCGATCACTCCACTTTACATATTTTTTCTATTTTTATGTACCGAACAACCCGAAGGGTCTCACAAATGATTAAATGCTATATATAAACTTGATTAATAAACTTTCACTAAGATACCTTAAAGATTAATAATTTTATCATAACAGTCTTATTTAAAACCATAATATTCCACTGGTCTTCTAATTCTTGCGCTTCGTCGCAGTTCCGGTTGTCCTGTTGCTTCGGAATCAAAGGTGGTTGTTGTCTCTGTCTCCTCCCTTTGGGGTGCAGCAGGAGGGGGCGTGTCAACCTCGATATCAATGTTCGGCGGTTTCAATAACTGTCGTGTTGAACAAAGTTGATTTACGTGTCTTTTCTAGATCTTGTTTAACTTTGGTACGTGCACCAAGTATAACATTTTGCCTAGTCCTCGCTTTACTTTTGCAGTCACCCATTTTGCCCCAGCTATATAATTTCGGGCAAGCACTATATTGTGACATTCCATGTCAATTTGGGTTGCTGCATGTGCTCAGTGGGAACGGGGACGGGAATGTGAGAGCGATGTGCTTTTGTTGATTGTGGCGTTGGTGTTCGGGGCTGTTGTATTGTGGTTCGTTAGTAGTAGGGGCAGCCCTTTATATACCAGGTTGACCTTTGACCCAAGATGGCGGCGGCCATGCCCACCACGCCCTCGCCTCAGGCGGTGGTATATAAACCGGCCTCCACGTGACCCTTTTTTATCAGCAGAGATAAGATCAAAAGATAAGATAAGCCCAGCGGACCGCCATTTTGGTTGCCATGGCAACGGAGCGGCCTTTCTGTTTTTCTTAATATTTTGAATCCTATTTTTTTATGGTTCATAATGCTTTATTCCATATTTATAAAAGATAAGAAAGATGAAAAGATAATTAAAAGGAAAAAGAGAAAGAAGAAGAAACGGAAAAAAGAAAGAGAGAGAGAGAAAAAGAAGAGAGGAAAGTGGAAAAAGAGGAAAGAGAAAGAAGGAGAAGTGGTTTTTGGGGGTACGCTGCCTCTCCCTCCCACGCTGTGCTTGGTGTCGGTGGTCCTGAACCGCCTGTACTGTCGCCAGAGCGCTCTTATGGTGACAGTCCAAGGGTTCCGGCCCACCCACTCCTATGCAGGCGGGTGGGCGGTTGAGGCAGCTGGGGCACTTCGAGACTCAACCAGGGCGCTGGTTCCTGTGCAGAAAGTGGAGGGCAGAGCTTAGGTAGTCAGTACACTCCATTGAGATGCCGAGCACCACCGCTACACACAGGGGCAGCCGTCGCTGTGAGCCTCGAAGGGGATTGATCTGCACCCCCCTTATGCCATGGCCAAGGGCATAAGAGCCGTGGTGATTCGGTTAACTAGGGATGGTGTGGAAACCACTTTTGAAGTGGCAGGGCAGATGGTATTGCCTCTACATGGTTATAAGATCTGAAAAGATCTTCAGGTGGCATAATGCTACACCCAACGTAAAAAAACACCTCTAACGAGGCAACATGAACATGGCCCACAGCTTTCGCTGGTCAGAAGTTAACTTCTGACACCTACTCGCTTTGGCCATCCGAGTAGGCAAGTGATCTTGCTCAACCACTGGCTAGTGCAACCACTGGGAACAGATGGTTGAACGTACTCGCGGCTAGGGATGGGCGATGGGACCCCACTCTGCGGCCGTGCCTTATTCTGATTGGTGCCTACCAAAAACAAAATTCGCATTTGTTAATTGTCTATGGGTGAGAGAAACCCACACGTTTACGATTCGAGTTGGCATGACTATGAGCATGTTTGTTGTAAAGTCGTTTGGTCCTGGGTCGAATTTGGCAAAGTTATTCGGAAAAAACAACCTCGTTTCTCAGTGAAATCTAGTTCCCTCGGTGGCCGCACCGTTGTATGGCGCTGCGTTCACCGTTCCTTCGCAAACGACGCGTTTGTGCGTGTTTCCAGTAGTTTCAGGCCCATAGGCCGAATGTCTGGGTTCTCACACCCTTCACTTTACTGAAGTCGGGATGGCTGACGGGTTTATAAAGTCGGAAAGAGGTTCATGTTAAAAAAGCGCCGCCGTTCAATGCCTTTCCACGTCGGCTTCGACAACGGCGCTCCCCAAAGAACGCTGGGTGTTTTTACGAGAGCTTCGACAACGGCGCTCCCCAAAGGACGCTGTGTGTGTTTTATTAGTACCCTCGGCGCCCGCAGCGTGATGACGAGGGCGCGCAATGCGTCCTACGAATCGCTAAACCGTTAAAAATCGCTCAATAAAGGTTTTTTCCAGCTCTTTTCGCCCGTTGTCGCGCAGCCAAAGCGGTCTACCTGTTGTTTTTAAACGTCCTTATCGAGTGATTTTCTTTTTTACGCTTTACACAGCGGGAAACATTTGCAAATGTGCTGTCGTTCAATGGCTTTTCACGTTGGCTTCGACAACGGCGCTCCCCTCGAAAACGGGTTGGAAAAAGCATTAAAATTAAGTTTTTTTGGGCTCTTTTGGGTCGTTTGCACACCCCAAAACATTCTAGATGATGTTTATGATGCTCTGGGGGCGTGTCGATGTTCTCTATGCTTTTCATGAAATGATACAGTCGCAATTGCGTTCGGTATCGAAGTAGAGTTTTGTAATGACCTACATGTTCGTTTCTCTTACACAATGCGCGAATATTTGAGTTGTCTTGAATTTACTAGCCATTATTTGCCATCCCTCTGTTCTCATTAACTTTAAATACAGTATACACAGATGTTTCTATATAAATTTTAACAGCACAAGAACATTAAACTTAGCGAGGCTGTTCAATGTAATGGGACTCTTCTATAACACAGCATACGTTTTCTCTCGGACCAAATACAAATATTTCTTATGTATTCATTAAAATTTTGTCACTTTTTACAAAGGTGTACGTTTATACCTCTTCTATTCAGTGATCATTATGAGAAAACGTTCGCATTCTAGTGTTTTTCAACTAGCAAACTCGACGTTTATTTCGACTATATGTTTAAGTTCCCTTGCTGTCCACTACGTTCTGTGGGCGCTTCATTCGTTGCTTCTTCGCGAAACTGTGAAATTTTGCGAAATGGAAGGTGTCCAACAGAGACAATCAATAAGGAGACCTGGCATTGGCTCAATTTACATGTAATGCGCATTTTTCACGTGCAGATTCTGTTCCATAAGTTTTATCCAGATGGCGCTGCGTGTGATGACGTATTGGTTTCATAAAAAGTGAAAATGAAAGTTGGAAACGACCGTTAAGTTCGTTAACGTGTGTCTGACATGTCAAGCAGTGAGCATTCCACAGTGAAGTGCGCGGTGGAGATAGTGATTTTTGATCTTGAAACGTTGAATCGTTAATGGAAGCATCGCCAGTTTTATCTGAACTTGTCATCTGCAGCGTTATAGTAAGCGTTTAGTAAAAATATCTGCAGTTTTTACTAAAATATCAGAGCAATAGTGCGACGAGGAGCAATTGTGCTAACTGACGAGGAATGAAGAATTTATTGTTCATGCATGAATCTGATGATCGTTCGTAACAGTCAATATATTTTAAGAGGATTCCAGAATCTATATGTATGAATCATTAGATTGTAGTTTACTCAAATAGCTTTTATTCCATAATGAATAACGTTTCATGATAAAGCAACGAATGCCTTGTTTTTTGCATGTCTACTCTATTTTTATTTTTAATTTTTACTCTACTACGTGTTAACATGTTTATTAATGCTTAATTAAATGCTTGAACTTAATGTCAGTGGTGGTTTTTTTTTGTATGGACTAATTTAATTTATCATTTTGTAGCATTAACATTTCACAGGAATTAATACAATTTAAA
>JAHWFO010061230.1:0-10192 GCA_023313115.1 Rhysida immarginata
AATCAATCAATCAATAACTTTATTCCAAAAAGGAAAAGGAATAATCCCATAAAACAGCTGTAAAAGCCAAAACAAGGGTTTCCTAAAATACATAAAAAGCCTTAATTAACACTGAACAGAACATCAAAATCGAGAATCAAAGTTTATAGAAAACAAAACTTTTTATTTTTTTTATTTTTTTTAAATTTAATATACGAATCGGTATCCAATACGTCTATCCAGGGCCTGTATGGTCAGAGTTGGGTCCCTGGATGGACCTGGATTCACGACTCCTGTATGATGGTCCCAGCAGCCGGGGGGGGGGGGTGAAGATGGTCACCCATCCGGTGACTAAGCCATGCCGGATATAGCTTAACTTCACAGTTGTTATACAATACATTTAGAAAAGAGAGAAAATCATTATCAAGACATCAAAATTCATTATACTGAGTAAGCAAATTATTAATAAAGCCTAATTTAGACTTAACCTAAAATAATTTCTTTTGTCTAGAACGTCTAAAACAATCTAAATTCAAACATTCAAGTACTTCAGGAGCAAAAAATTTACCATTTAAAAGATTGTTAATAAAGTTAAAACATTCAATTTTATAAATTACCATGGGATTAGGATCCAGTTCGTTCAAACATGATTGTAAAAGAGTAATTCTCCGTAATACTACCAAATCTTTGAAAAAGCATGAGATAAAATATACTATAAAGAGTTTTTAGTCTTTGCAAGGAGGAAAAAGCACAATTCCCCCATATAATAATCAAGTATCTAATGATTGGTATAACATAAATATTTAAAAGTAAAATAAGCACATTAGAACTTTTAATTCTTACTGCGATTTTGGACAAGATCCCAACTCGCTTCAGACAGCTGCCGATAATATAATCAATGTGGTTATGTAATTGTTTGAAATTAAAAAGTTTTTTTTTTTCAGAACGTACTTCTATATCTGTGAAGTAGTATGTATAATGTTCACGCAATTATCGATAAAGATATATTTTTTGGCATTTTTCTTTAAAATCGGATGAAATTAATGTCCCTTTTCCAACTTACAGATCAAGTCAATCTGGAAGTGAATGATATACATATAAGCGAGGAACTCCGTTGACTTGAATATATGCTTTGATATTGTAACTGAAGAGCAATGGATAATATTTATAAGAGAAAAGAACGAGACACAGAAACCCTGGAATACAATAGATAATATAATATATAATATTAGAAAAGAGCAGTAATATTATTTCTAATATTATATATTATATTAACTGAAGAGCAGTAATAGAGAATTGTTTTTCGTTATTCCTTTTGTTTTAAAGAGTAAATACATACTACGGACAAGCATCTAATCATGTTGTAAACGAGAATATGAATCAGCCAGCCTTTCGGAATACAGCCTACTAAGCTGTGGATATTTACAGTTTCGGAAAAAGAGTAGATACAACTAGGGTTGAGACATTGGCAATTTTTCAATTTTTTCTTTTGCTGATTAAAAAATTTTACCAATAAGTAAACCGAACTTACATCTTTTTCTTCTTAAATTCCTCAATTCTTTTTTTCAAATACCATGGGAACTTTCAATGCTCTGATGACCATTTTTAAAAACGGATTCTGAGCATAGGGGGGTAGTTAGATGTTTTGTGAATCTCAATGGGAACAAATTCAAAGTAGCTACATGCAGTTTCATCTGGAAACACCTTTCTGGTGGCTAAAATCTACTAATCATTAGAATGGAACATTAGATGCAAGAACTTATTTATTAATTCTTACCAAACTCTATTTATATTTCAGCGAAGGTTTTGTCCAGAAGGCAAATAGGGGACCAGCAACAAATTGAACAAAAAATATAATGTTGGGATCACTCTGTAAAAAATAATGCTTGAAATGCGGTGTATATATTCCCAAACAAAAGATCTGATTAGTTATGAACATGTTGACCACCCGCTTTACAGTCCGGACCTCGCGTCCAGTGGCTACCACCTGTTTCGGGAGCTAAAGGAGATAATCGGCAGCCTGCGTTTCAGCGACGATGAATAAATGAAAACGCTGTGATTTTCTTACCGGCGGCAGCTTCTATGAAGTGATCATGCAGAAGTACATTGAGCGCTATGACAAGTGCTTAAACTAGGAAACACTGTGGAAAAATAGTTAAAGGTACGTAGAATCTGGTAAAGAAAAAAAATTGAAAATATGTATAGTGGTTTTGTTTTTATTGCAAAACGGACCTTACTTTACGAATAACCCCCGTATATTCATGGAGAATGAGTTGAATGGATTGAATAAACAAAACGATAAGAGGTTTTCTCCAAATTTTATTTTTGGACCGGACGCCTGTATCAACTTCTACACCTTACGCTGATATGAAGTTAATATGCTTTCATATCGACGTAAGGAGAAAGAGTTGATACAGATGTCCGGTCCAAAAATAAAAATTTGGAGAAACTCCTTATCTTTTTGTTTATTTTTGAAAGCAACTGCGATACTATCGGCGATATCTTTCTGAACTTTCACGATATTTGCTTGTTTTTTTTTTTTTATAAGAGTGGTTCTGTACATCTGGCTAATAAATTATGCAAAAGACATTTTGGTAACGCTTGCACTAGCGCAGTTAAATATTATTTAGTAAAAATGCTCACATTTCATCAAATATTTAATATTTTATATTCTGATTGCAGGATGTTGTCTCTACTGTAGCGTGTCCAGTTTCCTGAAAATGGCATTGCATTGGGTTGAAAACACTGCATTTTATACTAAAAAAACTTAAGAAAAAAATTTCGTTTATATCTCCATGAATATATGTGCTATTTCCATACAAATAAGTACAGATAAGTTAAAGAAGCTTCATAACCATATGCTACAGCTACAACGCATTTCAAGCATTATTTTTTTACAGAGCCATCGCAAACCTTATATTTTTGTTCAATTTGTTGCTGATCCCCTATTTGCATTCGGGACAAAGCCGTCGCTGAAATATGTGAGGTGTAAACCCCTGAAATTTAGGATAATATTTCAAGTATTGTTCTAGATATTCGACAAAACGTCTAAAATCAAAGGTGTTCATATTATTTTGTCCAACCCCTGTACATTTGCCTTGAAAACTATACGTTTGCTATTGAAGTCTATGGCAAGCATAAAGTTTATTTTTTCCTGTTTTTGTGGCAAAAGTAGGGCATTCAATTTGCTTCAAACTTATACTCCAACGTTTTTCAACCGTTTTTCTCTCACGGCACACTTGAAAATAAACTTGAAACTTCCGCGACACACTTAAATTATGATAGCCAAAAAAGGAGTATACAAACTTAAGATTTAGTTATTAACACCAATAAAATAAATTATTATAATTTGTAATAAAAAGATAATTAAAATTCTCGCGGCTCACCTAAGATCCTCTCACGGAACAGTAGTGTGCCGTGGCACATTGGTTGAAAATAGCTGCTATACATGAAAATTCAACTTTAAACGAAACTTTGACTGGACTTGTCAATTAAATTTCCAATTTCAAATTTTTAGACATTGTTGCAAAGTAAGCTTAATGCTGTCATACAGGGTGCGGTCACTTATTCGCTGGGAGTCATGCTCCGAGTCAATGTGATCACGTGATCAGAGTACTAGCGTCATGACTCAGTGTCAACATAACGACGTAACAATCGAAGACTTTGATCGTTATAATCATTTATGAGCAGTATTTCCAATTTAGCCGTTTTTTTCATGCGCTTGTCTTTTGTTGGACATTTTTAATAAAAATTAAACAATGTACATCAACCATCTACCATTCATTTATAAGTCTTCAGTTGTCTTCAAAAACTCTCATCATTATTCATTGGTGAACTTGTTATTATTTATTCTTATTATTAATATTTTACCTTCTCAATTTATAAACGAGTATAGAATCATTCATTATTAAACAACATATTATACTACTTCGTTAATTAATGTATAATGCACAAAACAATGAAAATGAGCTTTTAAATTGGACACACCCCTGCTCAATTGGCAACACTGCTTGTAAACGATTCAAGATATTTTTTCCCTCTTCGCAACCTCCGGAGGCATAAGACAAGCATGAGCAGTGCCCATGGCACTTTTGGTTATGGAGACCCTTTAACATTAAGTTATTTTTTATTAACAGGAATAAACAATAACATATTTTTTATTTTTTATTATTTTTATAAAAACAAAGTTCTGGTCATAATTATAATTTTAATTTATTATCACAGAGGCTAGGGTGGCTTCTGGATCACGGGGCCCTGGGCCCATGCGTAAAGATGGAACTGAGATTGAGCATATAAAAATTAATAATTATGCTGAAGAAATTGTCTCGAATCAAATTTTCGATCAATTTAAGCTAAAGTTTCGTTTGTATCGTGCCAAGCCTACAACAATGGAAGGCTAACCAATTATGGTAGGCTAAACAATGATCGTACACTTTCGAAAGGCGGTCATGTTGATGGCTAAACAACGTATGCGCCAGCTTGAAGAAATAAAGTCTTCTCTTCCCTTGTTTGTGTAGTTGCTATGGCTCCTAACAAGCGCGCTCGCAAACGTTATCTCATTGTTACAAAATTAATCATCGTTGAAGACGCAACTTTGTTGGCACTCTTTATTGTTGCGTCGTATTTCTCATTAAATTTTTTGACTCCGATGACTCCAACTTGAAAGCAGGAGTTAACCCGAGTCGCACTCCAATTGAATAAAGAAACAAACTCCGAATGACTCCGAGCGTACCCTGATGTTGGAGGTCAATGGAGTTAACTCCGAGCAAATAAAGAAACGGAGACCAAATGACTCCGGGCAAATAAAGAAACGAAATCCGAATGACTCAGAGTCACGGGAGTCACTCGGAGTGACTCCAAGTGAATAAGTGAACGCACCCACAGAGTATAATAGATTATTCAACAATGGAACGTGCACTCTCTGCAAGGTAAAAAAGGAGGGGCGTGTCCAATTTAGATATTTTATTCTTATTGTATCATCATAGGGTCCAACAATTAACACGCCCATCCTTTCTTACGTTGAAGAAGGTGCCTATCTCTAATGTTACATTGTATCTTGTGTATATTGGTTAGGATTATTGAACTGTTAACGCTCAGTTTCCAAGACTCTGAACATTGATATCATATACAGTCTAAATAAAAACTTGTAAACATTCAAAGGAGGAGCTTTAGCTGTGAAGCAGAAATACATTATACCCCTTTATCTGCATTTTCAACTTTCCTCCAAGTCTTTTAATCAAAAAATTGATTTTCTTGAAAATAATATGTAGAAATTGTAAAAAGCTCATATCTTCTTTCATTTCTCGTCATTTCCGATCGAATGACATCACATGCCATATGTTGCCATAATTCTAAAGATCAAGTGACTGCCACCCCCGCAACTCCGATCCCACTGGAAGAATTGGGCCTAAACTTCATAATAATGATAGATCTTGTCTAGAGGAATATGGATACTGAATTTCACTCCTTTACGTACCTAAATAGCACATAGATCTTTTGTCCCCTCTGACCCCCACCCCCGTAATTCCGACCCCAGTGCACCCATCAAAACCAAACAAAATAGTGAAGATGGACATGTCCATAGCAAGTTACATTCCGAATTTCAACCTTCTACATCAAAAAAATGTAGAAAATTATGAAGGGGACAGGCGGGCATTATGAAACCAATAAGTAGTTCCATTCTTCCGCTACTTAATAATACAGATTATGAGCACTTAAGCAATCGTGCGTCGACAAAGCGATTTCACGTGCGCGTGCCGATGTCAATAATGCTTAAACGATGAACAGAAAGTAACAATATATTCATTCTTAATAAATCGATTGTTATATGACATGCCATTATCTTGGTATTCTTTACAGTTACTGTTTTAGCACGTGAATTCGACTTGAAGGGGTCCACGAAAAATTCTGAAAAGTTAACACGGTCGAGCTAAGACCTTGATGGTCATATTTGTGAAAACAGAATTTGAAAAAGTTAATCCGTTTTCAAGTTATCGTTGAAACGGCGGATGGCCGGATAAACGTATAGACCAAGCGCACATTCTTATAAGTAGGTTTTTGCTAAAGCTCCTAATAAAGCAGGAAATATTCTTATTATAAACTAAGAAATCACTAAAAACGGAGCAGCAACGGAGCAGCGTAATGGCGAAACCAATAGGGCAAGGAGCAAAAGGACGGCTTTCTCTGTCGCCTTTCCACTCTTTCTCAATAGCCTGGTAACTGTCTTTTATCTCCAGTTAGTGCTTATTTTTAAAGATTTCCAAGAAAATGTTAAGTTCCGACACTGAGAAGACAATTAATTCTGAACTCGAGAAAACATTAATTCTTTTAAAACTACAGTTCTGCGTGTCCTACCAGCATTCTCAGTAAATTTTTGATAAATTTATATTGCATTTGCAAAGGCTGGTTATCTTGAAATATTAATGCAGAAAATACGTCAATTATCAAAATATTAATTATATCTGATTTCCAGCAGATCTCGATTTTTATTAGCTTAAAAACCATATGTTGTCCAGAGATTTCGCGTGAACAACACATGGACGCTGGACTGTTCAGGGCGTCTTTCAAACTAGACAGATCGGTTTTTCCTGCGTGTAATTGCAGCAAATTTGTCGCCGATCAAACACGCCTAGCCCATAATAGCATGGCGACTGGTCCGTTAAGCCTCTACGTCACTGAAGACTTCTGGAGACGCTAGGAAACAGAACATTCATTTAGAGTAATATCAGGGGTTCTTTATTTCAGTGCCACAGCGTACAGAAAGTTCATAGAGGATTCTCAAGTTACTAAATTTTATGCCTAAAAACTTTCTAGAGCTCTATAAATCTAATCACATAGGTAGCAGAGAGTGAGGACGTACTGGAACAAGCCTTTTAAGTTATGTGAAAAATATTTTATTTTTTACAGAACAGATACACAAAAATACACTGAATATCTTCTGACAGTTGTTGTAATTCAGTCACAAAAATATAATTACTTAATACTATACTTTGCCAATCTATTTCAAAGCATACCAAGAGATGGTAACTTCAGAACAACATCTCTTTTTTGGACATAACTGCTGTCTTCCACACAGGGATAATAGAATTTACAGCTATCAACTTTCTTTTTCAACAATTTAATCTCGAGCTCCATGTTACCTGTGTCCTCTAGTCTCAAGTCCCATTTGTTTCCCAACTCACATTAGTCCTTAAATGATCAACTCTAACCAAACCTTCATAAAGAGCAGTGCACCTTAGTCTTTGTATGTGGTCAAAGTCGGGAGTTCATAGATTCCTTATTGAGATGGGGAAGGCATCTTATCTTTAGAGTTGGCAAATTTTATTTTAGACACAATTTGATTTATAAAATGCTAACTCCAAGGTTAGTTGGTTTTCTATAGATATGCTTTGCTCACTCGTCAGTTAACGAGTTTCTGAGATTAAGGTTCCGCCATTTTCTAATTCAACGATAAACTAGATAATCTAATAGTGGCTGTTTAAATCTTGAATAAATTTTTCAGTGTCGCATACAGATTTGACAAATTACGCTGCGAACATAAAAGGCATATTTATTTAGAGTATTTAGATTTAAACTAAAGCTGTTATGGTTTATTCTGATGTACAAGTTATTTATTCTTATGCAGAAAATAATCGCAGTCTCTCAGAAAGATATTACAGTGTCATGATATTTCCTCTTGTACATTCTTCGCTCTAGTATTTTGTAATAAAATTTTGGCCATACCTAACATTACGTTTTCTCTTTATTCTGTCATTTTGGAGATATATACCAAATTTTATATAGGACATGGTTTTGAATTAATGTCAACTGCTTATTATCACATCCATAGACACCTTCTAAACTGTCAGATGGTGAAAGAGACAGTACTCAATAATAAAATATAAAAAAATGTTTAATTAGCAGAGTATTAATTATTAAGTAGCGGAAGAATGGAGCACTTATTAGTTTTACAATGTCTGTCTGTCCCCTTCAAGTTTTCCACATTTTTAGACGTAGAAGGAAATTCAAAGGAGTGAAATTCCATAGGCGATGAATTACTACTATTCGGAAGTAACTTACCATAGGCATGCCATACATAGCTTTTTAGTTTGGTTTTGATTGGCCTACTGGAGTCGGAGTTACGGAGATGGGAGTGAGAGGGGACAAAGTGGTATTTAGGTATGTAAAGGAGTGAAATTCTATATGTACATTCCTCTAGGCAAGATCTGCATTACTATGAAGTTTGGGCCAACTTGTCCCACTGAGATCGGTGTTGTGGCGGTAGCAGTCACTTGGTAGAAGTCACTTGGCCTTTAGGATTAGTGGAACATATGGCATGTGGTATATCATTCGATCGGAAATGATGAGAAAAGAAAGAAGGCAGAGTTATTTTAGATTTTCTAAGTTCGAGAAAATCAGTTTTTTGATTTAAAAAAATTGGGGGTTAAAAAGTGCAGATAAAAGGATAAAAATACAACTCCTGGCTGTAAGTTTGCGATATGCGTCTTCAGTTCTGGAATTCGCGACACGTTTGTGGATATTGCATATATAAATATACACTTAACTAAAAACAAAAATAAACATAATATTTATTTGTGACACCTGTTTAGCTAACGCATGAGATCATATCTACGAAATTATAAATTACATAGAAATAAAATGAATATCTATTCCCTTGGTTGGAAAAAAGTTTGCGATATTTAAAATGTCTGGAAGAAATTTGCAATAATTAAACATTATTTGTATGTACGTCAAATTCTGGGCAGTGGACGATTCCAAAACTGAATTGTGGGGTATGCTTTGGAGTCAAGTTCTTGAGAGCACTGTTGGTGATGGAATCAATACCTGCTACTTTTTTGGTTTAAGACGCTTGAAGACATCAGAGATTTCGTGAACACTAATAAGTTCCTCGAAGGTAGGAACACGATGAATGAGTCCAAGCGATAAAAGTAGCCGAATGTTTGAGAGACTATCCAGGGTTTCTTTCTGCCGAGCTTGCCGTTATATTTGGTTGCTTGCTCATTGCTATGCTTTTCAATCAAAGTTTTTGTTCTTCGACCCCGATTGGTTCGATCGTTCCCTTTCGCTTCCGCAATCTCTCCCTGTTTGTCGTCTGCTTTAAGTGCGTCGTCTGCATCTAATTTAATGGCGCTCTGCTCGAACGCCATGACAGTGTCGGACTGGTAGTATGCAAGTATCGTTATCCAGCGTTCTCCATGATCATTGCTGACAATATTCAGAACTCAAAAACAAATTTTCGTTTTTCAGTGAACAGAATATGACTCAACCAAAAGTGAAAACCTCTAATTCACGAGGAGGTTGTGGAAAAGAGGTTTTCACTTTTTGGTTTTTCCATTCTACAGTATTTGCGTACTTTTTGCTGAGAATATGACTCCATTTGATCAGTAACCAATTCATGTGGATGTGGGCCCACATATCATCATTGTTCACTTTCTTCCGTTAAATTGTTGACAAGGTTTCAGCCATTTCTATATCCAAAAGAGAATGTTGATACTGAATCAAATTAGATAGTCTTTTCCGGTTATTAGTTTAAATTGCCGTTGTGAATGACGGCTATTGACTATGGATGAGCCATGTGGGGCCTGTCACCACAAACGCTTTTGCCTGTAAGGGCTTCCGGCTGTACCTTTGTCTCCCCCAATGCAATATGTTCAAGCTGCAGCCATTGCTGGTGAATGCGAAGACATTGTGATATTCTGGTCAGCTTGATTGCTGGTGTCCATTTTCCATTTATTTGACTACTTTGAGTGATTCGTTTACAGCACAAAATTACAGGAATTACGAGAAATTCTTTTCATTCTTAGGCTAACAGACAGACAAACTAAAGTTAATGATTTATATATATTCATTTCGTTTTGAAGTTTTAATTCATTCTTATGCAATTATTTAAAAATATTAATTGGGTTAGGTATCTAAATGTAAAGAAGAATTAATTCTATCAGAGGTACATAATATTATATACGAAGGGGTGCTGATAATTCCTTAACTTTTTGAAGGAAGCAAAGAGCAAGAGATTTTACAATTTTTTTCTTATTCAACATATTCTTTGCATTACACTCACTTCTTGCTGAGATGTTTCAACCTTATAAGCCTTCCAAATAGAAGTTGAAAGCCTGTGCCTCAAACCAGACGTCTGCAGCAGAGCGATCCTCCAAGGTCTGAAATTTTGTCCTCTTCAGTTGTCTAATATACTAAAACTCTTGCGTGTATTTAT
>JAHWFO010061232.1:0-18440 GCA_023313115.1 Rhysida immarginata
GCCTTGACCCGGCGTGGAATGACATCTCCCTAGGCCTTTTCCGTAGAACTATCTCCTGCTTTTGCATTCTGGGAAATTTTTGTTAAATTAAATTAATTAAATTTTTGTTAAATTAAATTTAGTTCCAAAGCCCAGGCATTCTCTTGTCTAAAGTTCAAGGACATTGGTGTTTATAAATTGGCGTACGAGGTACTGAGGTTCCTCACCTCATCTGTAGGATACATTTACGGTATCCGTCACTCGATAACGCTGGAAGAATTTCAATTCTACTCTAATGTAGGAAGGTCCATAACTGGAATCAGGCAGTTACCCCGGAGCTTTCTATGACAAATTGTTGATATTTTTCAATACGCCTTTGCCGCCTGTGAAGATAAAGTTCGAAAATCAGTCATTCCCGGTCTCGAGCCCTAGGCCCTTACAGTGCTCGACCTGTCACAAGCTAGGTCACTCTAAGCAGAGATGTCAGCAAGCCACTTTGCTCCAAATTACTGTTTCAGGAGCACATTACGGATAACAGCCTCTCCTCGCAATTCCAATGTGCAAATTGCGAGGATAGCCACTCCTCTTACTTCAAAGGCTGCAGTGTTTTCAAATATGAGTCCCTTATAAGAAGTAAGATGGTTTCCTTGTCCGTGTCATACTATGAAGCTAAATGACTCACGGATACGGAGGTGGGAGTTGCGCCTCCCTCTGCTCCCGCTCCTCAAACTTTATGCCATCTTGATGTCATCCATGCCCCATCCTCAGCTTGATACTTGGTACAATATAGCCCCTTCTCAACCTGTGTCGAATGCCTGATTAATGATATGAATGCCGCTACTGATTGTGACAATCCTGTTAATATTACGTGCTCCACTTGTGGACGCGTAGAACTTTCACCGATTTTCTCCCACCACTCACCAATACCTCACTTGCCAGGTTTTGATTCCCTTGTACCTTCCCCGGTAGCTTGGCCAGAATCTGCTTCAACATTTGTCGCCCCCTCCTTAGTAGAGGCTATGGAGGTTTCTTGTGAAACGTCCCCTTCCCAAGCAAATGTCGTTCCTCAATATGATGTTAACCCACGTGAAAATATTACTACTCTGGGAAACCACAAAGTCGACGAACTGGTTGAAAACTTTTTCAAATTATTTCTCTTAACATTTGTTGAAACAACCAGAAAAAACAATAACTCCGTAAACCTCGATGATACCCTCAAGTTAATGGAATCCTGATTGCCATACCCCCCCCCCTTCTTGGTTGCAAGACATTATGAGTTGGTGGCAAAGCATTTTGCTACCCCACATCAACAATGCCCCGACCCAGTAGTTCAAACATGAGCGTCCTCCACTGGAACATCAGGGGCCTGGCCTCCATTTGGGAGGATGCCATACTTCTTCATAACAGATCCCCAATTATGACCCTATGTGAGACTTTCTTAAACCGTAACTCTACTGTGAAATTTCCTAGATCCCTTTCTTACACTTAACAGCAGGGAGAAGTACGGAGGTGGCAACCTTGTTGCCATAAAACCACATCTTCTGCACTACGTTAACTACACAGACCACTGAGAAGGTATTGCTATTATAGACTTGGTCGTCTACCTTTGAGACATTCTGGTTACATATACAACCCCAATAACATCTGGCAAAAAGTAATGGTTCAGTCAAGGTTCTTAAAACTCTGTGATCTATGAGCTTGTCTACAAAAAGATAACATTAATTAACATTTTTGTAATATTTATAGAAAATGTTGGTTTATTTAACTTATAACTACACAAAAATCATTGTTACTTTCATAATTATGGGAGATACAAAAAATAAAAGGTGACAAAGTGAGGAAAAAAAGTAACTGCTCACTCCATTGCCGGAAAATAAGTAGGGTTCACTATGTAAAATATGTTTAAAAAATGCCATCTCCCCTTAAAGAAAGTAGGATCTGCCAAAAATTATTCATTTTTATGGAAATTAGTTGTTCAGTTTGATATACGAAATTTAAATTGCAATCACAATCAGACAATCATCATTATCAGAATGAATCGTTCAACTGATCACTCAGACAATAAAAAAACCAAATAATTCAACTTTTGAAGGATGGGAAAAGTCAACGAGAGGTTGGCAGACAATTAAATATCTCTCAAAGCAATATTTCTAACATTTGGAGAAAATTCAAAGCAACGAATAGCGTGCAGAACCTTCTAAGAACAGGAAGATCAAGAGGAACGTCCAAAAGACATGATAGAAAGTTAAGAAAAATTTTGAAAAAATTCAAGATCCGAAACCTTCCATCAACTAAACCCCCCAGTCAGTGTTTGCGATCGAACTGTATGAAATCATTTGAAAGAAATGAGATATGGGCTTAGTAAAGCAACAAGAAAAACAGCACTGATAAAAAAACAACGGACAGTAAGACGCAATGGTGCAGGAAGTACAGAAACTGGACTAGTGAGATGTGGAGCCACGTTGTTTTCAGTGATGAGTCTAGAGTTGATGTTGGCATGTTTGTGTGGAGAACGAAGAATGTGAAGTTTGCGGATGACTGTCTATACAAGACACCTAAATTTTCAGAATCACTGATTTGGGGCTGCATGAGTTTGCAAGGTCTTGGTAAAATGAAAATCATAAAAGGAGCAGTAAACTCTGATGTCTACATCGAGATTTTGGATGCCTGCTTACTGCCAAGCATTGAGCATTGGTTTTCAGATAATGAAGTGAGGTTTCAGGACGACAATGCAAGTTATCACCGTAGCAAAAAGGTAAAAGAATACCTGAAAAACAGTGACATTCATAAAATTTCATGGCCCTCTAAGAACCCGGATCTAAATCCGATCGAAAATGTTTGAAGAGAACTGAAAAAATTGATCAAGCAACAGACCCAACAAACAAGGAACAATTGGCCAATGCTATTAAACATTGTTGGAAAACACTTGACCCATCACTTTGTCAGCAACTAGTAAACTCAATACCAAATAGAATTTCGGCTATTTGAAAGCCAGAGGTGGAGCAAACATGTATTGATCGTTGTGAACCGCTACTTATTTCCCGGCAATGGAATGAACAATTACTTCTTTCCTCACTTTGCCAACTTTTATTTTTTGTATCTCCCATAATTATGAAAGTAACATGATGACTTTTGTGTAGATATAAGCTAAAAAAAAAAACGTTTTCTATAAATACTACAAAAAATGTTAATTAATGTTATCTTTTTGTAGACAAGCTCATAGATCACAGAGTTTTAAGAACCTTGACTGAACCATTACTTTTTGCCAGGGGTTGTATATTGTGTTTGTCCCTGGACACCTTCCCAGGGGCAAGTGGTCCCGTTTAATCAACCTCTTCTCCTCCCCATACATTGCAATCGGTGACTTTAATGCTAAAAGTCCTGATTGGGGCTGTACTAGTCACATTCTTAACAGACGTTATCTAGAGGAGCTGCAAGTGTGCCATAATTTTAGAATCTTATATATGTCTGAATGTACTTACTCGCTGTCGAGACTGGAACGGTCATCCTCTAATTTGGATATAGCATTGGTGTCTTCCGACGGGCGCTTCTCTCCTTATTTGGAGATTATTCCTGGTGCCCATGGCAGTGACCACTCCCCGATTCGTCTTTTCATATCTTCTTCAGATTATGCTGACGGCCCTTGCACCTTGCTTCCGTGTAAGATCTTCCCCTCTGCCCAAAATGCTCAAAGTGCCAGCCATTCTCCTTCTACCTCTTTGGACCCAGAACCAGTGAGGAATCTTAACATCGTCGATCTTCTTTCCATTTATCAGCAAAGGCTTTGCACCAAGCCCCCAAGTGGTAGATCCTTCCCTTCTAGGCCCATTTGGTGGAACTTTGAATGTGAGGAGGTAGTTTGGCTACGGAATAAGGCCAAGAGAGAATTCCGCAAATGTAGGTGTCTGAACTGCTGGTTAGAGTCAAGAAAAATGAAAGCACAGTGTAAAAAAACATTGAAAAAGCATAGAAGGAAATATTGACGAGAAGTCATCAAGAAAGATGAGCCAGGCCATGTGTGGAACATTCTGAAGTGTTTCCAAAGTGCCCACCTTCTTCAATTCCCTTCATTAAAAACGACGAAGGCCTCCTTTTGGACCCTAGGTCTTTGGCAGAGTCCATCCTCCGTCTGGTGGTGGGCTTGTCTTCGATCCGCCCAAAGAGCTAGCCAAAACATTTTTCAGCTGAATCCATCGCACCAGAAGCCCTTTCTCAGTGGGACGTACCCTTCTCTATCTCCTTGAAATCAGCTATTAGATCTAAGCGGACCACACCGGGCCCTAATGGCCTGACTAATTCCACCTTTAGCAAGTTGGGGAAAGGTCATCAGTTTTTATTGCTGAACGCATTTAATGCTTCTAGGAGACTGGCATAATACTTTCCAGATGGATAGACTTCGCATTACATCCAGTTTTGAAACCTGCTAGACCACCAACATCGCCCTCAAGCTTTCGTCCGATCACCTTGATTTCGTGCTTAATAAAAACATTAGAGCGCCTTGTAAATGATCGACTCCAGCACTATCTGGAAACCAAACATCTCCTTCCAGATTATTGTCAAGGCTTTAGAAAAGGCCGGAATCATCTGTTCTCGGTCCTAAAGTTAGTTGACGATATCTTGTTGTCAAGGGAGAAGGATGAGTGTATTGGCATTGTCTTCCTGGATATCAACAAGACCTTTGATTCGGTCTCGCACGAGCTCCTTTCTAACAAGCTAGTTGACATTAAGGTTCCTCGGAGGAGGGTATATGGATCATCTCCTTTTTAAGAGCAAGAAGAATCGGTATTTGTTTTCCCGGCGGCACTTCCTGGATCATATAGCAGTAAGGCCTTCCGCAGGCTCAATCCTGAGCCCCACCCTTTTCAACATCTTCACAAGGGACGTCTTCTCCTCGCTCTCCCCATCAATATGTAGGAGTATATTTGCAGATGACATAGCCTTCTGGTTCTCTAGCAGCTCTATTCGAGCAATCCGAGCGACGTTACAGGACACCTGCGACAAACTTGAGACCTGGAGCAATGACAATCACATCTCCTTCTCCCCTGAGAAATTGGTGGTAATGTGCCCATCGAAGCACGCCCGCCCTCTCTGTTTAACGTCTTTCTCCAAGGTGCCAGGCTTCCTAATAGAAACATACATAAGTTCCTTGGGATGACTATTGACAGCAGACTAAATTGGAAGAGCCATGTTGGAATGCTTAGGGGAAATCTGTCTAAGTGCTTAGCCCGATTAAGTTTGGTTATAAAGTTAAAGTGGGGACCCCCATTGGACCAGTCGGCGTTACCCTTGTTACTTGCCCGCAAGTCAAGTGTGAACTCTTTGATGGTTATGGAGAGGAAGCTATTGAGGAGATACTTACATGCTACCATCTCTTCCCCGTGCCCCTTGCTTTACATCGAAACGGGTGTCCTCCCTCCCCCTTTTGAGGTGGGAGACCCAATTTTTTCGACAGTTATTTTCTTAATGCCAATCCTCACGAAGTTCGCCAGAGGATGCTACGTTTGACTATCACTGTCAGTCCCTTCTAAGATTGAACCGCCTTCACTCCCTTGCGTCAGACTTATTAAGAAAGTTTGATTGTGGTCGCTTCTATCCCTGTGAGCCTATAACTTTAAGGCATATGTGGGTGAACCCACCAGCCGACATTGTGAACCCCCTCCCTAATTGGTTAGTGTCTGCCTGCTTGTCTGCTGTGTGCTCCAGTCAATTTGATGCTTACCTCAGAGATGAAGATATCCCAATTCCGAAAACTTTACTCCGACGCCTCCCCCCCCCCCCCCCCTCGACAGTAATGGTGGTATAGGTGTTTATTTGAAGGGCACGAAATTGGTTTCCCAGAAAATTATTCCGGCGACTAGTTCGTTCCAACTAGAATTTATATCAATCCACAAGTCTCTTTTACTCACCTCTTCTCTTCCAATTGGCAATTACCTAATACTATCGGACACTCTAAGTGGTATTTCTTCTATTCAACGAGTCCTACCACTCGTATTTTAGTACTGGGTAGTAGATTTTTCAGAGATCAGCTGGGCTACGTTGTTGACTTGCTCCAGCAGCTTTATTATTATGGCTATTGTGTCCGTGTTATGTGGCTTCCCAGCCACAAAGGTATTCGAGGGAATGAAATGGCTGACAGACTGGCAAATCGGGGGAGGACAGGGCATAAACTTGCTATCCCTGTGCATGTTGACTCTTCTGTTCTAAAGTTGTGTGTTCTCAGGTGCGCTTTTGCTTTGTGGAATGAGAACTGATTAGCGGAAGCGAAAGGCCACCACTACAGGACGCTTTTCCCGAACATTGTCAATATCAAGCACCTTGTCCCTAGATGGCTTACACCGAATCAACTTTCTTTGCTCTTCAGGCTGAGATCTGGTCATGTGCCGCTCAATCACTTTTTATATAAGCTTAACATAGTGTCGTCCGACCGTTGTTCGTGTAGGGAACAAGAGACAGTGAGCCACGTGATCATGGATTGCCCCATTTACCGCCAACAGAGGGATCTGCTTGCTAACGGTTTCATTAAGCGGAATGTCGCCTTCTCTTTAAAAAAAATATTCTCCTTGCTGCCCACCTGAAGCCTTGTGATAAACGTGTTGTAATGCGATTCCTTACTTGTTTTTTGTGTGGCTCAGGGCTTTTTGATAGGATATTGGGTCCTCTAAAACCTTGTTAGTAACCTGTATGCCCCGTAACTATGATTAGTGCCATTATCAAAGAGACCCATCAGCTGGTCTCCGTTCCTTTGGGAGATGTAAGCTGAAAATATTAAACTGATATTGTTAATCATATGTTTGGAAAATAATAAGAAGTAGCAATAATCGATGCATAGAATGGGTGGTGTTTAGTATGGAAATGCTGAAAAATCGAAAATCTGATTGTTGATATTAAGCTTTGTTAGCGATTGTAGCTTGAGAATAAACATACATTGATAGTTTTTGAAGGTATTCGAGTTTGGCGATCTTTGCTGCGTAGAGTGGCAGCACGAACGATGCCTGATCAAGGTACCGCAAGACTATGGAGGCAGATTGGCTATAAGTCTTATGGATTGTGATCCAGCTTGGAAAACCTTGTAATAAAGAGCGATGTTTAAGCTCCAGTATTGTAAAAGATTTTTATGAGTGACACTGATTAAGAAACGGATGTATGTAATTGTGATACCCCTCCCCCTCTTATTAAATTTCAACACTAGTGTTGGGTGAGACGGGCATCAAAGGTTCGGGGCTGATACCACGAGGAGTGTGAATCTTAAAAATTAAGTGATACCTCTTTAAGCAACCGATCAAGTAAAATTGATAAAGACTCTCTTTATTTCTCACTCAGACATAAATATTCATGAACAGATGCAATATAAACCTGTATAATTAGACATACATCAATTTACACCGCGCATTGATCTACGCTGTGTACAGAAGGTAACTTCCGTAGAGGGCCCTCTCAGAAACAGCGTACCTACATTACTAATTTACCTTAATTATTATTAAGTTAGCGCATAAATCAGACCATGTGCAAGACTTCGCAACTAATAACCAAGTGCGACAACACTAACGCACCTCAGCTATGCAGGTGGATCCTCGAAAAGGAGTAAAGTTACGCTGCTATTTAGTTTTACGTACACACCGGCAGTGCTTATTGTACCCAAACATGAACGCTTACTCACGTCACACGGACCTTTTAATTAAATTATGTATAAAGGGGAGGCCCGTAGTAACCCCCAGTTAGCACTCCAATGTGTTCGTGACTCAATAGTGCAGCTTCACATGCACTCCGGTGGTTGTGACCAAAACGAGACTTATGCTCGACTGGAGCAACAGGCACGCCCACACGGATAAAGTGTGCAACTCCTAATCAATTTAATACTCGGATCGCGAGCTCCTGCATAGAATACTGAAATATAGTCTAGTTGCGTTATCAAGACTACTCCTAAAAAAACTATTACTGCATACTAAACAACTACCATAATTCATTATAAATATTACAGTTATGCAATAACATTATTGTAACAAGTGCAGCGTGTTCTCATTAATACGTATTTTCTATTTTCAGCTACGCAGTTCCAACTATCTCTACGCGCACAGTCTCCGAAATAAATGAACAAAAGTTCCAGTTAATTATTTCGTCTTCACTTTACTTGCTCTAATGGATCCTATAATTGTAGTACTCCTTTAACATAATTCGCAAGTTTTCCCGGACACAACACAGAACGGACTCACCCAATAATGTCATCTTAATGGCTTGTTGTCTTCAATGGAGTGTCGTAACGCAATCACGGATCGAACACAACGACTCGTCGGACTTCCCTTAATCGAACCTCGAATGGACCTGGATTACTTTTTTTTTTAATTAAACATTGTGTACATTAATTTAGTACAGCAGGATAATCAAAATAACTAGCAACCGGCCAGCGAGCACAAACAAAACACAAAACATTTCTCGAACGTTCCGGCTATTTCACATCCATCTCCAGCGGTTGCTCGCAGCCAAAAAAAAAATATCAAATATAATTAAATATCTCCACTAAAAAAATGCAAGCAAAACACTAACAATAATAATAAAATCCGAGATCGCACAGCTTCTCGGAAAAGATCCCAGAAACAATGCGTTCTCGATAACAATGGCGATTCCTGTTGCACGAACATCGTCGTGAACAGCAGTCGCCAACAATTACTTAAAACGAATAATAATTTTTTATGGCAACAGCCTTTTAAAACGAAAATAAAACATCAGACGTGAGAAATAAACAGAGCATAATCACGTAAAACATTAAAAGTACCCCCAAAATTTATGTATATATAATTAAAACAAACCCCTACACTTACTCCGCCGGACCCATGTGACACTGACATGGAATGTCACATACGCCCGACGAAACAAAAATAAGAACACTTGAACATATCCTTAAAATGATCAAGACTCCTTACAACTCGAGATCGCAAAACCCCATATGCCTTCCATCGCTATTTAAAAACGATGCAAGACCATCTTCTATCTCGCTACCATCAGAGCCTGGATTATCTATATCCTCTCCATATTTCGGATCATCACCGCATAATTGAGCTAATGTAGTAGCCAATTGCCCCTGCCGCATATGGTCATTGGAAAACCCACAAGAACTTAATGAGAAGCCATTACATCCCTGTAAAGTTACTGCTTAGTGTGCATTTTCAAAGAATTGCATTGTCGTACCATATTTTTTTGAGGATGAAGAAGGTAACACCGTGACAGTAAATGGTGCATGTTACACGGAAATGATTGTGTTTGTAATCCCTGAAATGAGGCGTAGACGAGTTCTGTTAACGAGAGTATGGTTTCAACAGGATGGTGCAACATGCCATACAGCCGCGGCAACATTAGAAGTGCTGAGAACGTGGTTTCAAGGACTGATCACAGCAGGGTGACGTAAACTGGCCAGCCTGCTCGCCAGATCTCACGGTTCCTGACTTCTTCCTGTGGGGATTCCTCAAGGACCAGGTGTATAAAACTAATATCCACACCTTGGAGGACTTGAAGGAAAACATCGGAACGACAATTGGACACATCACTGCTCATCAACGCCAATGCGTTATGAAGAACGTGATCGTGCGTGCATGGGAGTGTCTGAACCTCAATGGATGCGGCTTACCAAATGTGATATTCCACAAGTAACATTGGAATAAACTGCATAAACTAATTTTGTTTTGAATCTTAGAAATACTACCTATACTTTGGAATAATTGTCATTATCAAGTCTGTAAGAATTTAAATTTTTTATTAATATTTTAGTGATTTTTTTAGAAAATATGTATAACTGGGTGCTCCAGTGGAAACACCGGAAGTAGCCCTAAAAATGGGACCTCCCAAAATACCGGAAGTAGTCCCAACAGCGAGACTTGCCAAAATACCGGAAGTAGAACTTGCCAGGTAATGCTTGAAATCTATACAGAACCTGGATAAAAATACAAAGAGAACATATGAAAGAACAAAAATTCAACATTTATTACATGATATTACATCCTAAGTTTTCACTAACTGTGACAGTGTCCTTGCTTTCATTTTCAAAAAAACTTTTGCGGCTTCATTGAAGTCTATACTCTTAAAAAATTTAATAGTCAAAAAGTCACTCACTTTCTGTACACCCAGAAGATTTCTTTTGACAGTTACTATTTCCTTCACTTAAGAGAATATTCTCTCTACGTTTGCAGTAGATAAAGGTAATATTAAGGCAACACCCAGAAGAAATTTAATGCTTGAAAAATCCTGAACATCCAGGTTTTTCTCCATCCCAGTGATGAAGTTATACATAAACGAAAGGTTCGCTTCCTTCTGCTTATCTTGAATAAGGTCCTTCAACATCTCACACTCATTACGAAGGATGCTCTCATCAATTTTGAAAAAAGTACTTAAACACTCTATACTTTCTTCTGTATTAATTGAAGAGGATGATCCAGAGTGTGAAAAATCCAAAAACGAAAGCGCAAAAAGAACATCATTGTCTTGAAACCGTTTCTTAACCGACTCAATTAAATTGCTAATCCACTTTTCAAAGGCCTCCTGAACCTCCTTTTCTTCATTATCACTAGATTGGATTCCCATTTTCATTGCAACCTTTTTGGCCTTTCTGCCATAAAAACCTGTCGAATTTTGAAGCTTTCTTAGCTTTGAATAAAAAAGTTCTAACTTTGCCTATAGATCGGAAATAACTATCAGGGTTCTCCCCAGGCCCTTTTCAACGGGCGCGCCGCCCGGCTGATTTTGGTGGCCGCCCGGCTGAATATACGAAAAACTGCACACCACTGCATAGTATTTCATTTGTTTTTAATTTTTGTCCGCCCGGCTATTTTATCTTTCTCTCCATCTTTTCTGGGGAGAACACTGAACTATGTTATCTCTTTCTAGAAACCTGGTAAGTGATGACAACTCTGCTAATGTGTCGCAAATCCAACAGAGGGCCATGTATGAGGTCTGTTCAAAAAATACGTAGACTGACGTCATAAAACAAAATATACTTTATTCAGAAGTTACACATCTGGGTCCCCTTCAAAGTACTCTCCTCCCCGACGCACACACTTATCCCAACGGTGTTTCCACTTTTGGAAACAGTCCTGGAACGCTTCTTTTGTGATGTCCTTCAGCGCCTTCGTCGCATTTGCCTTTATATCAGGAATCGTCTCAAATCTCCTTCCTTTCAAAGGTCTTTTGAGTTTGGGAAACAAGAAGAAGTCACAAGGAGCGAGGTCAGATGAGTAGGGTGGGTGAGGAAGAACAGTGATCGAGTGTGTGGCCAAAAACTCTCGAGTTCTGAGGGCTGAATGGGCTGGAGCGTTGTCGTGATGAAACAACCAGTCACCACTCGTCCACATTTCTGGCCTTTTCCGCCGGATAGCATCCCGCAGACGTTTGAGAACTTCGATGTAGTAAATCTGGTTCACTGTGGAGCCTTGGGGGAGGTACTCGTGGTGATTTTGATTTTGTTGATTTTGTCCACGTGTGCGTCGTCAGTTGACGTGGAAGGACGTCCAGGACGCTCATCGTCTGCAGTTGACTGATGACCATCTTTATAACGTGCATGCCACTTAAAACATGTCGCAAGCTTCATAGTAACATCACCGTAAGCCGTCTTGAGCATATCAAAAGTTTCAGTGGCAGTTTTTCCGAGTTTAACACAAAATTTCACAGGAACTCTTTGCTCATTCAAGTCACTCATTCTAAAAATCCGCCAAACGAAAATAACACACTTCACAAACAACCGCATAGCTAATCAACCAATACTGATATTTGCAATCAAAAAACTGCCTTGTAATCAGCGGATCTGTCAGAAGATGGCGACACCAAGCGATTTTGATTGGGACCAATAGGGCCCGCGCAATTCAAACAGTCTACGTATTTCTTGAACAGATCTCGTATGTTTTAAATTTTTTCAAACTCTTCAACAGGCCATCAGGAGTAGGGCCTGAATTGCTGCCTGCGCTATCTCCTACAACAGCATTTTCCAAGTCAGTGCAGACTGCATTATAAGCCCGGCAGAGACAATGCTGCACTTTCTTGGGACAGCCATCTCGTATTCGAGCCACATTTCATGGTCAGGATGTTATCCACAAGACCCAATTCCTTTAAAATCATCTGTGTAGTCTTTAAAGATGCACTTTTTGTACTGCTGTAATGGTAGTATGTGTAAATACCCTGAACAACTTCTTCTAAATTCTGCAATAAGCGGATACCTTGGAAAGAATCCTTGGAGGCAAATGCAAGTCTGGGAATAATCCTCTTTAACTGGGCCACTACACCGTTGACAGGCCCCGTCATTACATTGCAGCCATCTGTGCCAACTGCATTGAAGGTCCCCAGAGGTATATCAAGGCACCTGCATACATTAAGCACTGTTTCAGTGATTGTGTCTGAAGAACCACTTGGTATTTCAATATCCTCCAAAAATGTTGATATCACTTTACCTTCTTTGACATATCTTACTGCAAGAGCCAAATGCTTACGCACTGAAATGTCTGTTGTCTCATCAAGTAGTAGAGCCACAGCTGGACTCTGAAGGATGTCTTGCCTCAGCTGTTCCTTGCAAACCATAGACAATGCAGATACAAGTTCGCTCTGACTCATGGTGCTAGTATATTTTGCATTCCCTGAAACCATTAAAGGTTCTAGATTGGGGCAGTTACCTTCTGTTGCAAGGAAATGAATAAAGGGTTCGAATACAGTGGATAATGGAATGTTATGTGTTACTAGGAAGTGCACTGATTTCATTTGCAAAATAATAGCAGCAACATCTTTCGAAGGGACATATGATTCCTCAGAATCAAGGGAATTTTGATGTGCTTTAGCTTTTAGAGCCTCTGCATGCATTTTAGACCTTTGGTGCTCTAAAATTCTGTCAATCCGTAGGGAAATACAACACACTTGGCCCCAGACTTGCTGCCATTGCCACCAATGGCTCCAGTCTCCCTGCAGATTTCACAGAATATTCCCATCCTTTTGGAACCATCTTGTAAAGACACACCTTCGGTTTTCAGCCATGCGCACGGCTCTAGAGGAGGGAGGCGTTTAAGTAAAGAAATTTGTTTGTACAGATTAGTATCTATTACTGACTACTGTTTTAAAAAATGCCGGGCGCAACGAAAAATGGCCGGGTGCAGCGCCAGGCTAAAAACGCCTAGAAAAATCACTATATTTAAAATGTGTCAGCTTCCCGTGAATCACCCTGTAGTAAGATAATGGGAGGATGACCCACTAATACAATTAATTGCCCTTCTTTGCCCCATCTTCTGCTAATATGTGAATTACCTTACCACCTTTTGTTATCATAACGTTCAAACACTGCGAAACTGTATTCTAGAAAAGATGCCTACAACTGGTTACAAATAACTTCGAAACTTAACATGCGATTACCTGCAAAAGAATTTAAATAGGAGTTAAGAAAGTTGATACAGATTTAAGAACTGCATAAACTGATAAAAAGTTGGAAATTCTTGAATATCAAGAAACATTGCTTACCTGTGAAGATTCCTGTACAGTAGTCTCACGAAAGCTTAGCTAAACAAGAGCACAACGAAACCAGAAATAATTAAACGAAAGATAAAATTAATTGATTTGAAAAAGAAATATTTAGAAGAGATTCGTAACTTAGTACATTTGCAATAGTACTTACCATTACCTATGTATAAGTTTAACAAAATAATTTATTTAGTTTTTCTGGAAACCGGCTGCGAAAAGCCCAGACCGGCTGTCAAGTCTTAATGAATCACTGAGATTAATTGAAACATGAACTGATGCGATTTTGTGGATTACGTAATGGATAGAAAATATGAATTATTGATCTAAGGAGTTTAAATGATTAATTTAAATTTAAATGAGTTCAATCTCCTTATAATGGGGAAAATCGTGAATTAATAAAAACAAAAAATAAATAATAAATAAAGTCACCAATCCTGAAGAAAACTCAAAGGATATAGTCTATTGAAGATGTTGTTGATAGAAATAAACCCAGTCTATTGAGGATGTAGATGAAGTCTTGTGCAGATAATGTTGATAGGGGAAAACGATAATCTTGAAGTACAGATGAAATTTTGAAGAGGGTGATCCAAATATTTGGGATAAAATTTATATAAAAAAAACGTTTTCGAGAATTTTTCTCATCAGTTGGATTAAATATTTTTAAATGTTTAAAACAGTTGAAATAAGAACTTAACAATTGATATAAAGGTTGGTTGTAATTGTTGGTTATGATTGTTGGCTATTGTATATTAGGGTGATTGTTGTTTAAAGGGCAACTCTACGCAAAAATTCGATTTTAATTTTTTTACAGAATATCAATTTTTGATATAAATATAACACGATTCCATTGAAATTTTTAATTTTGGTCCATAATTTCTATATAAAAAATGCTTTGAAAAGCGAAAAATAGCGCGTTTGCATTCCCCTCACGCCGGCCATTATTTTTCCGGAAGTGACGTAGTGCGAGGTTAGCTGCTGGGGTCGATTTAATGTTTTAATGCTAATCCCAGTTGTAAGCTTTCACAGCATGATTTTTTTAAGTAAAAAAAAAAACTAGAAAGAGTTTCCAAATGTGAATCTCCTTTTTGAATGAAAATAAAATAAAATTAAAATAAAATAAATAAATGAAAGGCACCAATGTAAGCTCTAATGAAGAAGGGAATTAAAAAAGGTGATTCACATGTTATTGAAATATTATCAAACCACTCCTTTTATGATATAATAATTATTTTGGTCATTTTAATTCATTTAATATACTCTATGTAAATGAATATTTATTATTGGGACTGCCAATTGATTATGATTTGAAGCCACTTTCTTGGTTAAAATTCACAAATAGAAAAGGGGAAGGGGGACTAGTATTGGCTATTGCTTTTAATGTTTGACTAAGACCCCATTAAAATTATATTAGGTAATCTAGTTATATAAGTAAATGGTGCTAACAGTAGCAAATTTTTGTTTAATGTTTGAAGCTAATACATTTGTCATTTAAACTGGCTGAAATAGTTTATATTTAGTGATGATCGTAAATTAAAATATATCAGTGTAACAAAATACATTTGATAACCTGAAATTTAGTTCGATTTTCCATAAATTTTAGTTATGAATCAAATTAACAAAGAAAATTCCTTGAGAGAATTTTAATAAAATTTTACAGTATTTGAAACCACAATGTTCTTGTGAAGGAAAGGTTTTTCGAATGGCTGTCACAACGCAACGGGGAAGAACTTTTCTTTTATTTCTTCCCAGGTACACCCAAATCTAATGGACAAATTAGTTTGTTGGTATATCGTAATCCACGCAGATTTTTGAAAAGACAGAATTTTCGGTGATGCACTCTGAACCACTGGGCATATGCTGATCGATCTCGGCTTAATCACGACAGCAATTGTGTTGTCGGCATATCTTCACATATTGTGCAATGATACCTAATTTAAAAATTAATATCATGAAATTGTTCACATTTAATAACATACGTATTAATAATACTTGACAATTTGTTGCGCGTGGTACATTTTCCGTCTATTCGGCGACACTGTATTCCTCGTCTAATGACGGGTGATCGCGGTTCTAAGCTATATGGTTTCACGCCTAACCAAATCACTGATATAGATAGTTGTCCAATTCATTATATAGATAGTTGTTAAAATAAGCCTCCATATCTTCGTAAGTCTTAAAACTAATATCTGAATCGCTGCTTTCATGTCCAAACATTGTGAAAATTGTAGTGAACGCAGTACTGAGTGAATGTAGATCTATAGTGAATGTTAAAGCTTCACTGCAAAGCTTGATGAGAGCAATCCTCGCACTATGTCACGCCTCCACCCAAGATGGATGCCCCCGATTTCAAATCATGCTCGGAATTTTCGTTTTTCACACATTTAGGATTCGAATTTTAAAAAATTAGATATGCTATGATGCTATTAATAGGTTAGTCTTTCGATTTAAGTAAAGTTGTATGTGACCGTAGAGTTGTCCTTTAAAAGTAGTGTCCATTTATTGTTTATCTCTATTGATGGTTTGGCTAAATTTTTGTTATTTGTAGTGATATTTATTGTTTCTTTAATTAATCTTTTTTATAATTTTCTTCTTTTCCAATGATTTTTGTGTTATTCCAATCTGGTGTGTGGTTTTTTTTTTTGATACAATATTTACTAAATGGTTGTTTTTGTCTTTGTGGCGAAGTGCTCTTTCATGTTCTTTTAATCTTATTTCTAATTGTCGTTTAGTTTGACCTGTGTAGATATGTTCACAATTTTTACATGGTATTTGATAAATTATATTTCTAGTGTTCCATTTTTCTTTATTATTTTGACATATTTCTTTGAAATTGATATTTGTGCTATTATTTTGATTGATTGTTGTTTTTAGGTTGGTGGTGGTTATTAATGTTTTAGTAATGTTATTTGTTATTTTTGGTATGATTTTTATGTTTGGTATTTGTTCTAATATTTTTTTCTGTTTGTGGAAAATTTTATTATTGTATTGTATTGAATATCTTTTTTGTTGTTCTTGTAGAATTGGTATAGTTTTTGTTGTATTGTTTGTAAACGCATCTATTAAAATTTTGTCTATTAAAGTTATTGGATATTTGTTTTTTAATAGGTTCAGTTTAAGTTTTTTTAAATTTGTAGGAATATATTTCGGGAATGTAAGATTTTTTATTCTTTGTAAATATTGTTTAAGGGTCATTCCATGTCAAGTGGTCTAGGGTTCCCCGCGCGACCATCACCGATTTTGATGAAATTTTGTGTGAATAGTCCCACATGTCCCAAACAAATACTGGTAAAGTTTTAGGCTCGGCGGTGCAATATTTGCGGAGATACAGAAGTTTGATTGACCCCATACCTCGACTTCCTACAGTATGACTGTGAGATTTTCGCAATTTTGAATATCATTATCTCCGCTATTATTTTTTCAAAAGAAACGAAACTCTGCTACTTTGTACAACTTTTGGTGCTCTATTCAACGCAACAATTTAAAAATTTTAGTTAATCATTAGGACTGGACAAATTTCCCACAAAATTTGACGAAAAATGTTTTTTGAGAAAAAAATTTAAATGTTGACACTGTACAGTTCCGACAATATTCAAGCGATGAAGATGAAACTTGGTGCACGATATCTTTACATAACATAGTTTTTAAACCAAAAATTTTAAGCCTATAGGTCTTTGCATAATTTAATAAATTAAGTGTAAATTTGCCGGTTTTTGTAAATTGGTCAAAAATAGGGTACCTTAAATCCACTGTTACAAAAATAGACCCTCTAGAAACGCTTTGAAACTAATATCATTAGAAAGAGGATGTCTTAAAGTCCCTAAAACAGTGGGTCTGGTTTTTCATCGTGGGCAAATAATACTAGAAAAATTGAGGCAAAGTTGACGGCGTTGCCATGGCAACGTCTTATTTTTTAAACGTGCAATTTGTGTTTTTTATTATCCTTATTCGTTTTTACAGGTTTACGTCGGCTTTATTATGACTTATTTTATTGTGTTGGTCCATGGTGACTTTGTCACTACCAGTTCAGATGGCTGATCAGGCAACCCCATCGCCAAGGGGTCACGCCCGATAGCCGCACAATACCAGCCACGGGTGGGTTTCTTTGTTCAGGATCCCAAGCCTGTAGCTGGTTGGTTTCTTCATCTAGGTTCCAAAGCCTTGTGTGGGTATCTTTCCGGTTCCGAAGCCGTATATAACTGGGCAGCTTTTCCTAGGTTCCCAAGCCTAAAGTGGGCATCTTTTAGGATTCCCAAGCCGAAGTCTATACAGTTCGATTTTATAACAATCTTCTTAATGTTCTATTGCATTCACGGTCGACTTTCTTTAACGTTATTTCTGGGAATTTGTATTGTCGACCAGATGATGTTACTGAAGGCGCAGGAAGCAGAGTAATGAGGTGTTGTTCTGGAACCCAGCAAACGTCTTGCCTTTCAGGCCAAAAAAACGAATGAGCAGGACCTTGAGGATGCATAAATTTGATCAATGCGTCGTTTTGTTCGATAGAGACTTCAACAACATTGCCGACCCACCATTTCTTGTCATAAATACATGCAACATAACATCCGGGAATTAGTTCAGACAATTTTAAATGCAAAGTGGCGGTATCAGAAATTTTCGCGACAAAATTGATTGTGTCAATTGAAACTTTGCTGACACAAATCGACTTCGAGTCAACTGGTACAAACTGATGATGATCTCTTGTACCAGCAATTGTGCTGCTTCCTTGCCATCTGTCTTCTTGAAATTTCTTGCTTTTTTGACAACTTCTTTTGAAACATATATATATTTGATTCCGTTGATATGCTGCTGACAAAAATTAAATAGGTCTGTCGGCGTCAATATTTGATCTTCTAACGGTCTTTGCAAGCTTGCTCGGGCGGCCAGTCGCTTAGTCGTACCACCAACGCCGTCAACTTTGCCTCAATTTTTCTAGTCTTATTTGCCTGCGATGAAAAACCAGACCCACTGTTTTAGGGACATTAAAA
>JAHWFO010061234.1:609-13220 GCA_023313115.1 Rhysida immarginata
GGAGTTTTTTTCCTTCATCTGTGGTGATTTATTGGGTTGAGGTTTACATCCCTAATATTTATACGTAGCTCATTTAAATTTCGTAATGAAATACCTTTTCTTGATATGAATTTAGTCCACGTGTTTTTTATATTTTAATCCGATGAGAAAAGCTGAGAAAAACTTGAATTTTTTTTTATTTTTATTTAATCTGATGGAAAACCATGAAAACTTGTTTTTAATATATGTTTTGCGTTAGAAGTGCACTTTGGAACGCGGCAATAACTCATTTTGTTAAATTTCGCGGTAAAAACAAAATCTAAGAAAGATTTTTATTTTTTGCAACTTAAATACATTTATACACGTGTAACATTTTTTTTTTTACACAGTAGTAATTTATTTTAAAAATATTTACATAGCTGTATTTTTTTATTAATTTATTTATATATTCAATAATGAATTTTAAATTGCCATCTGATAGGAAACCATGAAAACGTCGAAAGATTTTAACTTTTTGCATTTGAAATACGTTATTCAGCTGTATAGCATTTTTTTGACACAGGAGTACCTTAGTAAAAAAAATTTACATAATATTTTATGTATTTATTTTTGAAATTATAATGACTTTAAATTGTCATCTGACGGGGAATAAAAATCTTTGATCGTTTCGTGGTTTAACCATGAGAAGATCTAAAGATTTTTACTTTTTGCATCTGAAATTCATTTATACAGCTATACAGAATTTTATTCATAAGTGATGGTTTATTTAAAACATTTGCTTAGTGGTATTCTTTAATTTTTGAATTTATCATGGTTACAAAAGCACATGTAATACATGAAATAGCTGACTTTCTGCTTGTTTATTGAGAAAAGAGGACACCTAGTGATGAAATTTAGAACTCGCTCACGCACGCACTTTTCAGCAGCATGCTCAGGCCTTGTTAATCCCGAAGGCCTCGCTCAAAATTCCCCAAGACTGCGCTCGACCGCACGCGACCATACCAAGTGACTTGGTAATCTCTTGGTCACCTTGCGGTTACTTTTCGAAAAGGCTTTTTTTATAGCGTTTTGAAACTTAAACTTTAATTATAACCACCTTGTACAACGAAACCTTATATTTCTATCTCGTTTCGTTGTTGAGCTACACTGGTGGACAAAAGTTTGGGGTAGGTGTGTTTTCTAAGAAAACAATTATTTAGAGATTTTATTGTTATGGCACATTTTAAGTTACTATTGAATATATCAAAATTGACAATTGAAAAATTGATCTTTTAATTTGTTTTTAAGTTACATGCAAAGTATGCAAACTGAACTGGTCAAAAGTTTGGGGTAACAGGTAAATAACTGATATTTTTTACAGTAAAGTGCATGAATATTTGTCCATTGATTTTCTGGAATGTGAAGAAATGTCTTAAGATGATTTCTGATGAGAAACGAAGGAAATTCATGCATTGTATGCTCAACACAAGAACTTCAAGCGAGAAGCTTAAATTGCTGATGTTGGCTACAATACAGTAATCAGGACAATTAAAAATGAAAACAGGAAGACAGGAAAGAAGATGGGAAACCCATCTGCACTTACAAGACGGACAAAATCTAGCATAAAACGCCATGAGAGAAGAGAAATTGCAGCTGGCCACATTGTAAACAGTATGCGCATCGCAGTAAATCTTGATTTGAAGGCTTCAACCAGAATCATAAGGCGTGAATTGCAGCGTGAGAACTTTCACTATGAAGCTATTGAAAAATCACTGCCATTAATACCAAAAAATAAAATAGCAAGACTTCAATTTGCTCAGAAACACATCATGAGAAGACTGATTTTGGGCTGGTGGTATTTTCTGATGAAAAACGATTTTTCCATGGATGGACCTGATAACATGTGCAGTTATGTTAAAAAACAAGGCCAAAAACCAATTGCTCTGGTCAGAAATAAGCACCAAATGGGAGGAGGAGATGTGATGCCATTAGGTGCCATTTCAAACACGGGTCACCTGAAGATAAAAGTAATTCAGGGCAAATATACGGCAACCAATACTTAGAAGACCTTCAAAGCACATCCATTCTTTTCTGCAAGAGACACTACAGACAAAAACAATGGGTATGGCAGCAAGACAATGCATCGATCCACATAGCACGAATTTTTACTGAGTGATTTTCTACTAACAAAGTTCGTACACTAGACTGGCCGGCAAGGAGTCCCGACCTCAATATTATAGAAAATGTTTGACATCTTATGAGCCAGGATATTTATGCTGACAAACAGTATTCAACTCCGCAATTGAGGCCTCCGCTGTTAAAATAGCACCAAACACCATCAAGAAGTTATTTTCATCAATGACAAATCGTCGTCTTCAAGTTATAAAGTCAAATAGCGGTCAGATTTCATATTAATTTCCTTTACTTTTGATATCTTGATGATTATTTACCTGTTATCCCAAACTTTTGACCAGTGTAATTTGCATTATTTGGATGTAACTTAAAAACAAATTAAAAGATCAATTATTCAATTGTCAATTTTGATATATTCAATAGTAAGTAAAAAGGTGTCATAACAATAAAATCTCTAAATAATTGTTTTCTTAGAAAACACACTTAGCCCAAATTTTTGTCCACCAGTGTATAACGTTTCAAAGAGTGTATACATCAATTTGATACAGTCTGTACCATAGCCAACATGATAGGGAATGGTATGTTGGCTATGGTCTGTACCGAGGCTTCCGAGATTATACAGGCTGACCGTTATGGGGTTTTTATTATCTCGTAGGCCGTGCTCTGTACAAAACGCTGCGACAAATATGGCGGTTCTGTTTCATGAAGTTATCACTAGGTGGCAGGCATCACCCGGGTAATTTTATACTGTATACAGTTATGCCTGGCGTTCTCAGGCTATTTGTTTGATGAAATTTTGCAATATCTAAATTTGAATGCAAGTATGAACGCATGAAAAAGTCTTAGAAATAACACAGTAAACATTCACTTTTAAAAACCGAAAAGAATTCCTTAAAATTCCAATAAATTTGTATCCACATTGAGTTTGTCCATAAAAATCAGACATTGCTTTCTTCACGTTTTAAATACCTAAAATAAGATACGGATACTGCATATTTCTGTTTTTATTAAAAAATACTCCATGGATGGTTTGAGATAGTTCAGGAATTCTGTTAACAGCTTCATAACCGCTTCAACAAAGTTCCATACAGCTCACCAACAACCTTCATCTTTTCAACAAAAGCTTGAGCAGCTGCGCCCTTCCCCCCTATTAATCACACTGTCTTACTTTAAAAATAATTTTTTATATATCTTCAAAGATGATAAAAAAGAACTAATAAATTTCATTTATTTATTTATTTATTTATTTATTTATTTATTTATTTATTTGTTATCCCCCTTAAAATTTGAAGCCTTAATGCTAGCCTTAGTATGAATGAATTTCTTGCTTGTATTAATTTCTAGATTGTTGACAGACTTATCTCCAGTTTGGATTTTTCCCATTATTGTGTTAGCATTCCAAAATTTCAACTTTATAATTTACTTCCACACTGCATTATAAAAACCAATCCAATATACACTGTACATACTTACATTATGTTTTATGAACACAGGGTTTACCACTGAAGAAGCTGACATTTCTGATAAATGCTATCCTTTGTCAAAGCAAAAAGTTAAAGTGAAGCTATGTTTTCTCACTCACTTTTACTTTTTGCTTTGAAAAAGGATAGCCCGTATCTGAAACATCAGCTTTTTTCAGGATCTGATCACCCTGTATACAAGTTTTGTTTTATTCCAGGGTTCTTGTGTCTTATCCTTTTCTTCTACAACCATCAGATGATATGTTTGCAAATATCAAAATTAGGATCTATGATTAATGTTAGGAAGGGCAAACTGAACAAAAAAAACTATACCATCTTATTCTTTGATG
The DNA here is from genome assembly GCA_023313115.1 of Rhysida immarginata. Classification (NCBI taxonomy): domain Eukaryota; kingdom Metazoa; phylum Arthropoda; class Chilopoda; order Scolopendromorpha; family Scolopendridae; genus Rhysida; species Rhysida immarginata. The sequence goes on from JAHWFO010061234.1 coordinate 4,511, forward strand.
TGAGAAGCCGAAAAAATATAAAAAAATACACCCAATATAGAGAATCATCATTTTGAAATTTAACAATAGATTGTCTTGGATTGACAATGACAAATTAGACTAACAAGGGAACCCCACATAGCCTAACTGATTTAACAATGGAGTCTTTGCATGGCTCTGTATGCTGAAATTTTTTCGTTTTCGCAGTTTATTTTGAAAGAAACACAATTTCGCACTCTCATATTTTGCAAGCGTCTATAGTAGCTTCAGATGAGTAACATATTTCAATTTGGTGGAAATCTGTGACCAGGGACGGGGCTAGCTTCTTCCGCGCCCCCATGCAAACCTATGCAAAACTCTAAAATGTGGGCCCTTTCAACCTTTATTGGCGCCCCATCCTACAATGCGCCCCCATGCGACGCTTACTTTGCTTAGTGCTTCGCGCCGCCCATGTTTGTGACATACATGTTTGAGGGATTCCCTTGTAAGTGATATCAGAGTTCAAATTTGCAACAAAATCAATTTTATTATTAATACGTGCGTGATTCGGTTTTAAATTATCTTCTTCAGAACATAACTGAAGATGGTTTAAAACTGAAACGCATATTAGTAATAAAAATAACTTTGTTGAAAATTGAACTCTGATATTACTTAATTCATAGTACAACATGGAACAATTTAATCTAAATGGATTTATGAAATTAGATTACTTAAAAAAAATTGATAAATTTTTACATGTAGCCAAAAGAATAATGCATATGCTCTGAAAAGAATGACAATAATCAAAGAATGCAAATGCAAAGATTTTTTTTTTTTATTTTTAATGATCTCTAGCTCAGTTTCAACATTTTCCTACTCGATTAAACAAAGACAAAAACCATTTGAGCTGTGCAGCATGGTCATTGAAAAAAAAAGAAAATCTGCCAGGGTGACGTCTGCCACCTAGCGTTAAAAAAATTACATTTCCGCCCTCGTTTTTGTCGCAACGTTTTTCGCCGTAAGGGTCAGCCTGTATAATCTCGGAAGCCTCGATCGGTACATTAAGCCCATTCGGCGGTACTCAGATCTGAGAGAACTGTCACGTGGTATCTGACCGCTTTTCTGAGCGTCTGAGTGACTGTTGCCAAACGCTCTGTTATCTCAGAAAGAAATGGCTTTACCGACTTTACAAATATTGAGAAGAAACTGCGGTTTTACTAATATTAGTGTACATGAAATAAAAATTTGTATCAAATGAACAACTCAGCATGATGAATATTCGATCGCGAGAAGAGGAAAGGGTACACTGGGCATCGCCATGATGTGGCTGTCGTAGCTTTTTTGATAGCTTCGCATCGCAGTGAACGCCGCCATATTCAATCTGAGCACTCAGAAAAAGAAAAGCTTGCTGAGCGTCTGAGCTCAGAATCTGACAGATTCGTTGCGTGCCGAACACGTTTTCTTCTCAGGCGGAAGTAACAAAGTGTTCGCCGAACGCTGTTCTCTCAGATCTGAGTGCCGCCGAATGCGCCTGTTCAACACCCTCTAAACTTCATGGAGTTTAGAGGGTGTTGGCCTATTACACACTCTTGAAATAGTGGTGCCACCATGTGAATTTTATTTGAACTAAAATCTCATACTACCGCTGTCTATTGCCAGAGAAGGGCAGATTTTCACAGATGAATCAGCTGGGTGGAGCCAACACCACCTATACCTCGTCTCAACTTCAGTTGAGAGTGACGTAATGAGTGAAGCGGTTGCCGTTCGTCCGCATGAAGAAATAGTTCCTGTAATTTTTTGTATATAAAGTTTAAAATTCTTTCTGAAATCATATTTCATATTTTTTTCTCATTGATATAATAAAAAATCTGCGTATAAAAAAGCCATTTGACGAAATGAAAAAATAAATAAACAAACAAAATAAACTCTGACTGTAGTGGAGATTATTCGAATGCAAGATGGCGGCGTCTAGTCCCTACGTGAAGAACGTGAAAGGAAAACTTTACCACAGTCAAGCGAAGCAGATTATACTTAAGGTTTACAGTAAATTGGTATACCAGAACCCTGATAAATCAGTGAGTGAGTGACATCGTAGATTTGGTTACGGATTTAACTGGAGTCTCGGCAGCGACAGTCCACAGAGTCAGGAAGTAGCTGAAGAAGGAAGGCAAGGTGTCAACACCGAACAAGTCTGTGAAACATGTTCGTTAAAGATCCTTTCAGCAAGTATGACGATTTTGATAAATCAGCCATTCGATTAAAAGTACACTATTTTTTCCGTAACGAATTCCCCACATTAAACCGTCTGATGAGATACGTAAACGCCGATGACGACTTACCAACCATATCGCGAGCAGCGCTCCATCGCTTGCTCCTACATCTCGGGTTCACGTTTGATAGAAGCCGTCGTGATTCTATGTTGAAGGAAAGAAGTGGCATTATTTTAAGAAATCTTTCTTTTCTTCATCCATGAAAATATAATAAAGCACTTTTTAAAACCACTAATGTATTTTAAAATTATTTTTATTTACACTTTTTATGTTGTTTTTTTTTGTCAAATTGCACCACAGGGAAGGAGCACTTCTGTATCAGAGGTTTTATTGAGTAGTACGAGATTTCAAACAGCAATCAATTGTTTTTATTTACACTTCGTATCAAAAGCTTAGCAACAATCATTACGCTATTTAACAGAAATGAAAGAGATGGTTGAGTTAGCACGAAGAGGATTAAAATATTTTAAAAATTACTTTAAAAAAAAACGATATTTGACCGATACCATTCGACTTTTCTATCTACGCGATTATAATTGGATTATAGGAAGGCCTAATGTAATATAAATTTAGTACTAGTCTAACGATGTTGTGCACTATGGTAAGCGACCTAATTCCGTAACGTCACTCTCAACTGAAGTTGAGACGAGGTATAGACAGAAGGCCTGCGCACAGAAACGTCATACATTGTTACTGAAGCTATTGTTAATCGTATTTCTACCAATAATAAGCCCTATACTTCGTCCAACAAAAGAAAAACAGGGTGTGTTTCCGGTCTGATATCGACTACTCACTCATCCGCAATGCTTTGTGGATCTCTCCTTCAGCGGCTGCACAAGTCAATTTGTAATGGCGACGCCCGTGCAACAACTCTTCAGCCAAACAAGGAAAAACTATTCATAGCCAGGCTAGGGAGATTTGTGTGGAACGTATTTTGCTACTTAAAGGAAAATAGTGTTTTAAAAGCTTATCTGCTTTGATAGAAGAAACTTCCAAGGCAACGCAAGTTTCTTTTTCTTGCGTTCGAACAATTGTTCAAGAAGGAAACGAAGCGTCTTCATGCAAAGCTACCACCCCCCTCTCCTCGCTTTTCGACTCCTGGAAAGAAAAGGCCCAGGGAATCTCGAACAACGATATATATAAAATTGAGTTAAAAGATAATTTTATGAAGGGTACAACATTTTTAATTATAATTAAAGCAAAGCAACTGAATAATATTAAAGTTTCTGCTGTAATATTATAAAGCGCTTCTTCAATGAGACATGAGACAGAAGTGATTAAGCCCATGAGGCCCCCTTTCTCTGATTGGCTAATCTGAAACTTCCTGTGACACACCCTGTTTTTCTCTTGTTGGATGAACTATAAATTTGATTTGGCCGTTTGATGATGTAACAATGTATGAAGTTTCTGTGCGCAGGCTTTTGTCTAGGTGGTGTTGGTGGAACGCCCATGTGAAAGGGCCTGGGGAGAACCCTGCATACCATAATCTTTCTTGTTATTAGAGACATAGTTAACACAATGTTAATGGACGATGTGTACGACAGAAATTGCGCGCATGTGCAATTGTTTTACTGCCATCTGGTGGCTTATTTTGAAAGCAATCAATGTGTTCCACCAACGCTGATAGGAGAACATGAGTTACCTCACAAAATATTCACCTCGAATACATTAATTTCTATTTCTCGACTTAGTTTACCACAACGAGATTCCCTGTTTGCATTTCTAGCCTTTGTTGAAACTATTTAATGCAAGCTTCAAGCTAAAGAAAATTTAAATAAATTAAATTTGACTTCATTAAAGTAAATGTTAACGACATTTATAAAGTCCATTCATTTCCATTCAAACTATCATAATTTTTTTTTTTTTATATACAATCAGCCTTCTGATTACAAAATGTTTTAAATGTTTATAAAAACCTAACATACATATTACAATAAAAATTAGAATTGAAGATACAAAATACATACTGTTAATTTTTTTTTAGTGTATAAAGGAAACTTACATGAATTTATATAGCTTACTCAAATTGATTGAATACATTGCAAAATCTTTCCTTCTCTTTTCTAATTATGTGTGTGAAGAGTTTCTGCAGTTAAATTATTATCTTCTCTTTGAATATAATATGATGCATTTTTTTTAAACCATACCAATTTTTAAAATTTTATGAACTACAACCTCTGGGAATTAAGTTCGGTGAATGACGTCGCACCCTAATCTGTGCGAGCTTTACGCGAGTAATAATGTATGTGAATACAAGCCCAGTCATTGTTTAAGCAAGTTCAGACAGGTCACGTTTGTGCGTGCAATGGTTTAGCAAATGCTAGTTCTTCAGTTGAAGGTGTAGCGTGCGCACGTAACTGTGGATAATGGATCAAAGAGGAACACTGCCGTAATCGTGCAACAGTTTCTGGCCAACAAAGGGGTCGTATCCATAGCTCGTCCATCTTATTCACCAGACTTGGCACCGGCAGACTTTTTCTTGTTCCCACGCCTGAAACGGGCCTTAAAGGGACACAGATTTGCGGACATCCCAGACATTCAAGCAAATGTGACACATGAACTTTAAACCATCCCTAAGGAGCTTCCAGGACTTATACACCCGATCCCAAAAGTGTATTGCCTTCCAGGCTGATTATTTCGAAGGACAATAAAGTAAATGTGGCTCTATCTGTTTTGCATTTTGTTGTGTGAACTCATTCACCAAACTTAATTGTCAGAGGTTGTATATCCGAATACATTGGACAAAGGGACAGCATATTCCCGCAATCTTTATATTATTTTAATGTTAATCTTAAGCGTAGTTTACACTTCAACTCTTCATAAGTTACTACATTTCAATCTGAAAACTGTCGTGAATTTAACGGATAAAATACGAGGGTTGGGGCAAAAGTCATGGCAACTATTTTTTTTTCTTGAAGATACCAGTCCGGTTGGAAAATGTGACATATACAGACGAAAGGACAAGTGTGGAGACAATGAATAGCACTGAAATATCGTAACACTAATTTATTACGGTAGTATACAGGGCAATATGGCCTTCACGGTTGCTCATGACTGGTTGATACACGTCCTTGCTGAAACTTTCCTACCCACCGTGCTACTGTACGGAATGGTAGGGCATTATTCCCAAGGGCTTCCACTAATTCACTGACATTCCATCGCATTTCTCCCTCGGAGAACGGCTATTTTGATGTAAGCGCGCTGCTCAACACTGGTTACTTCCATCTCGCACGACACTCGCCAACTGACTGATTTCACAGCCCTCGCTGCGCTACTACCAGCTATCACAGAGCCATCTGTTGTTCTGCATACACACTATGCCTGCAGAACTTCCACACGAGACATATACGTTTGTGATCCGTTCACATATATACAAGAAAAAAAATAGTTGCCATGACTTAAGCCCCAACTCTCGTATGTAAAAATTAAAACTATTCTGTCAACATGGAAATAAAAGCTGCAGTAAATATATAATTATTTTGATCTATAGGAAAACAGTGCCTTGTGGTGTATGCAGGTGATTTGCTTTTATAATTTTTGCAGAGAGGCACAGAGCAATTAACGCGAGTCATGCTTTCAAAACCGGAATGAGGGTTGACAACGTTGTCACTAGAGGGCGCGCGAGTTACGTGGGTGTTAAAGCTCTTGATTACTAACCCAGAGCTTTAGTGGTTGTCCCGCCTTAATTAGCAATTTCAGATTTACAGATTTGTGGAGTTTGCTGTTTGCAGATGCAAAAAGCAAGTGGGGGGCGGGGGTTGGGCAGGCTGTCATCAAAGTTTTCAATGCATATGCCTTTGATTTTGTAAGTGTTTTTTGATGATTTTACCATGTAGATATATAATGCTAATGTACATATTTTGTTTTGATTCACAGGTGGTAAACCAGATGACATTACGGTTCTCTTGGCATCAGTAACTCTGTGATGTTGACCAAAGGAAGAGATTTGGCTTATCTGAGGAATTAAAAGATGGAGGGGGGGTGCACCAGAAGAAAGTTAAAAACAAAAAATTACACCAAGTGTATTTTTCTTCTATATTTATGCAGAATTTGTCTGCTTATGTGATGAGGTTGTTAAATTTTTAATTACTTTTCTATCCCAGTCTACTATAAAAAAAAATAAATTTGAGGTGGTCTTTATTTATACTTGGAACTTTTTATAGTGTGCGTTTTAGGTTGTAAGTACAGAGAAGGAAAGTTATGAGCTGTCTGTATAAAAATATTTTCATATTAATAGATGTTCCATTTTTACTGGGATCTTTATTCTGCTGCCTTTTCCCCAATAGACTATTCTGTCAGATTACTTCCTGAAGTAAAATTTCCTGGCAAGATTTGTACTCCAGCACATAGTTGCATTTATAGCCATTGATAAAGGGAATGTGAACTTATGCTTTTAGATTTTTATCGAATGGGGCTTGTGAATTTATTAAAAAAAAAACACAAAAAAAACTTTGAAGAATAGGTTCTTTTAAAAAAAAAATTATTTTTTTTTCCAGTGCATTGTTAAATTGAGAGCTCTGACCATATGAGTACAGACAAACATTGTCGCCTTTCATTCAACTTATATAAAGACTTGACTGTACATTATGTTTCATGAGAAAATTTACTTTGCAATAAGTTCAGTGCTAGTTTTAAATATCCATTTTCAATTGCATTGATAATCTTCTAGTGTATACAAATGGAAGATTGATGTTTTGTGGGAGATCGTTTACTCTGACTTGAAATCATTGAAAATTCTGCCTCAGGATGTCACTGCTCACTTGTTTAGATACAGTTTTTAGCATAGACAGGATGCTGCGAGAGTATCGAGAAATTTCTGTAGCATTCCATAGCAATTTAAAATTTTAATAATGGCAATCATGACCATCTCCAAAATAAAGTGTTGGTTTGTAGCATTGGGGAAAATGCTGTCTATATTATTTGAGTAAGTATTTTGTCTCGTACAGTAGAAAGAAACAAAATTGATAATCTTGTGACAAATAATTCAATTCCCTTCCTGATGCCAATTATTTATTATTCCAAGGAAGGGGAACTCCAGTTCATTGGAGGTGTACACGGAAGACATGAATCATTGTATATAATTTTTTTTCCAGCAAAACTTTATATGTAAATATTTCTGTTAAGAAACCTAAAAGGATAAAAAATCTATATGTAAATTAAGCAAGAGAATGAAAACTGTATACAAGATTAAAAAAAAACAAAAACAATAAAGAACAAATTGCATTTTATTACTTTTTTTTAAACATTTCATTTACAAACTGAATAAAATTGTTCAAAAAAATAACTTCAGTCATCTTCATCGGTATCATAAACCATTACTTCTCTCGGAGTACTTTCTGGGGATGATAAGTCATCTAAAATTGATTTATACTGCAAAAGAAATTTAAAATAAATCAGATCTGTTCCTGTAATTAAATTGAAGAAAGAATTACAGTTGACTCGCGATAATCCGACAGTTACGGGACTGAGGGGAGTCGGATTACTTAAAGTTGATTTTTTAAAACTGAATTACGACTTTAAGGCTATCCATTGTCAGACGGGAGGAGGCGCCTCTACCTCCAACAAGTGTGTGCGTGTCTGTGTTTGCAGTAGTGACGTCATCCGACGCGGCGTCGGACTGTCAAATGTCGGATTATCGCGAGTCAACTATACTATGAAAATGCGTATTTTCTAATCCTCAACAAAGCAAATCGAAAATGAATGAATACTGAAAGACATTAAAAATATCTGCTACTCTATTCATAAGCCCATAGAGAAATTACAGTTTCTATAGGCTCCGTGCAGATGCGCACCGAGTGGCAGAATTGCGCAGTTTTTGCAGGATAAAATTGTCCTAAATTGGATTAAATTAAAATTAAACTGAAAATGGGTCTTTGCAGGATTTTTTTCATACCATACCTCCGATATTAATAATTAAATAGAGAAAAAGTGTAAAAAAAAAAATCCATGGCCTGGACTCTAACTATAAACTTAATAGCTTAACAGCACAATTTATAGAGTGCCTTTAGAGTGGTCATAAAGGCACTCTATACAGAATACATGTACGACTGTCGCCCGGTGGTAAAATTGTGCACTTTTTGCAGGTAAAATTCACTGGCGCCCTCTCGCTTGCGCACGGCGCTTAAAAATCTGGGAGACGAAGCAGCTTGGTATACAGTATTACAAAAATAATGTATCTATAATATACATTATTTTTGTAATACTGTATAAGTTGAACGACAGGATGACGTCATTTCTAACGCCAGCCAATAGACGTTAATAGGAAGTAAACCGCTTAGCTATTCCATGAAACATCCGCTTTCGTAACACTACAGTGACTAGAACAAATAGTGTGTCAATTGCCGCTGATTTCGCGTCTTGCTGACTGATGACACCGCCAGACGGCATACTTACTTACTTACTTTTCAAACCCGCTTATCCGTTAGGGTCGCGGGGGCAGCAACCCTATGGAGGATCTCCAGCGATCGCGATCTTCCGCCATC
>JAHWFO010061235.1:0-11541 GCA_023313115.1 Rhysida immarginata
GTGACTAAAATTACGTAGAAATTAAAATGATGACTATAAGGGTATATGTTTGTTCGATTAGTATGGAACAACTGGATTCGTGCATGGCATCGTCCAAAATCAGTAGGGCATGATGTTTAATATCATGAATCATTTTTGTATCCGGTACACCTTCGTGGAAAGTAATGTTTGAGAGCTGTAGCTCTTGAATTTCATGAGGTATTACAACACCATCTATCTATATATATAAAGAAGGATGTTTGTGGGTCTGTGCGTCTGTGGGTCTGTGGGTGGGTCTGTGTGTACGTTTTTTATACAAATCTACAGTTTTATTCCGATCTTGATGAAATTTCGCATACATGACCTTCAAAGCATGAGGAAGGTCACTGTCTACTTCAGATTTCGAAAAAATAATAATTATTGATAAAAAACCGATATTCATGGTTATGGCAGGGCATATTAATGAGAAATATCGCATGACCAACAATGCAAGACAAAGTTTTTGCAACAATGGTATCAACACGCAATTCACAAACACTCTGCACGGACCAACAATATATATCTCATGACCAACAATGCAAATAAAAGTTTGTGCAACAATAGGTATCAACAATGGTTTCAACACGCAATTCACCAATAACAATGAGCTCAAAATGATGATGCAATATGGATAAGTTTCAATTTGTAACAATGCATAGAATTCCTGTTATTCAGGTTTTTCTTAGAAAAGAGAGTTCTTAGTACTTAACAATTTCTTGAAAATCTTTAAAAATGATCAGTAGCTGGAGATAATGAAGAGTTAGCAGACTATTGAGAAAGAGTGGAATGACGACAGAGAAAGCAAACCTTTAGCTCCGTGCTGTATTGAGCAAATGGGAAGCAAGTAAATAGAAGAATTGGCGACCGCTAGACTACCCAAAGTGATGAAAGGCCAAATTTTGCTTCAACACAACGAGAGAAGAGTGGAAATTGCAAAAACATCAAGTGTACATCTGAAGTAAGATTACCTGAGTAAGAAATTATTGGAGCGGTCCATCCATTGTGAGACTTTAAATTTTTTTTTCGAATTTTCATTAAGAATTTTTACTGTATTAATTCTAATCATTTTCATGTGTTTATTTTTAAGATATTGCAAAATGATCAATAGCTGGAGATAATAAAGAGTTAGCAGACTATTGAGAAAGAGTGAAAAGACGACAGAGAAAGCAAACCTTTAGCTCCGTGCTGTATTGAGCAAATGGGAAGCAAATAAATAGAAGAATCGGCAACCGCTAGACTACACAAAGTAAAGAATGGCCAATTTTTCCTTCAAGACATCGTAATTATCCCGGGCAACGCCGGGTACCTCTTCTTGTTTGTTTGAAATATGTTTAATTTTCAGTGTGTAACTCATAGATACAATTCGGATACTAGAAAAAAGAAAAAATTAGTCATGTTTCCATAGATAAAACGTCAAATTACATCCATTCCCTTCACCTTCTGAAAATAGAAAAAGAAAACTGTATTTGGATGTACTACGAAGAGAGACACTGCCTACAGGAAGGAGAAAAAATTTCTATTGCGCATGGGTAGTGCTTGAGCACTGTAAGGAAGCCACATATCGCAATACCTCCTATTGAGGGTGAAAAGGAGTCAAACGTGTCTCTCTTGAGTTCCCTATCAAACGTCCAGACGACTGGCAAAAATTTGTGTCTGGAAAGGAAAGAGAAAGAACGAGTAGTGGTAAGAGAAACTCAGCTAAAACAGAAAAAGCTACATTGGCATTGAAAGCATCTGAACAATGGGAGCTTCGAATAGAGCAAGAGGGTATAAGAGCTTCTACGTCAAGGGCAAGAAAAACTTCGGTCTAAAGTATCCAGTGATGTATATTTATTTATTTATTTATTTATTTATTTATTTATTTAATTCATTGTATTCCAATACGTCCATCCAGAGCCTGTATGTCCTGAGGCCGACGACTTGGGTCTCTGGATGGACCTGGATTAACGACTGCTGTATGATGGTCACTGAGTCACTGGATGGACTAGCCGTGCCTGATGTAGCTTAACTTCACTGAAGTTGTGTTTCAGTGAAAGCCCACCAGGCCATGGCCTCCCCCATTTTAATCTGAGGCAAGCTAAATAAAGGTTAAATAAAGCCCCGCTACATCAACTAGAATTTCTGTTTTTTGTATTTTTCATAGAATGGATAGTTCCTTTGTTCTGTGTTGTATTCATTGAGTTACCATTTAACCAATTTGGAGTTATAATTTAATTTCTTGAGATTGTTCTGTTTACCTACAAGTATAATTATCCCGGGCAACGCCGGGTCCTCTGCTAGTATGTTAATATATGTAAATATTTTCCATTTTTTACCCTACCATTGCTAATTTATGCTTACAAGGTGTTGATGGAAAAAAATTGCGTTTATACGCACATGGTATTTGTGGCTTTTTTCCCCGTTGTAAATTTTACTTCCCAACTTTTTCTAATGGCTTTATTCTTTTTGGAAAACTGTAATATTACTGAATGTAACATCGTTTTTGATTTTCAGCCTTACACACGGCAGTGTTTGTTACTTTTTTCTTTCATTTCTTTACCTGAAACAACGTGTTGAGCCTTACTTAAACTACGGCGAATCCTACTTAGCTCCGTTCAAGTAAATGCCACAAGAGCGGCGCCACGTAAACTGATAGTAGCAAATTACAAAGATATCTAATTTAATTTAATAATTTATTATGAAATTTGAATCAACTAAAATTATGAAAAATTATATTTTTAAGAATAGATATGTAATTAAATTATATTTTTGTTTCAAATAAGTATAAAATAATTGTGTATTTAAAATTGGATAAAATATATAAATTTTTGATAAAAATGATTTGAAAATTTTTCAGTATACATGCGTATTTAAAATTAATTTCTAGAAATAATTAAATAATTTCTTTGTTATTGTGTTAATGATACGAAGGTGCGATATGAATGCACGGCGTGAAAACTGAAATTATTTAAACCTTTTGTTTTGATTGGTCCAAGGTTTCTCAGGGGACGAGCGAAAGTCACTGAGCATGCTATTGCTTTCGGTTTCAATTTTAGCCATTTCGCCTCATTCGTTTGGTGCGCTGGTTGTTTCCGCCTATCAAAAATCAGCGGGAGCTTCGCTTCCCATTAACCTTATTCCCTGCTCTTATTACTCTGGAGTTCCAGAAACTTCTCCCCAGAGACTGTTTCTTTAATGACCTCGGCTTCTCCCTTTACTACTGCCTCAGTTTGAACTTCCCCCGCCGATCGCTCCTCGCGATATTTTTTTTTGCAAGGAGAATAAATCAGTTACGGAATTTCAACCAATCAATGGCGTGACACATGACGTGAAAAGGAGAGGATGGAGCCTTATTAAATTTTATCAGCTGCAATAATGTTAATTTTATAATGAAAGATTAATAAACAATTTAAAAAGAAATTAATAAACACTGTAAAATTTTATTTAATAATCAACTAGTTCATTTCCCGTTGAAAAAAATAAATTCCCTGTTTATTTAAATTTCCCCACCATCCGCCCAGTACGAAATTATTCCAATAATAAATAATGAGAATAATGCAAAATTGAATACAATAATTCTTAGGAAAATGATAACCCATTTATTTAATTTAGCAAACAGGCATCACTTATTTGACTTTATCAAAATTGTTTTCTATTTAATATTTTCATCCATTCAAAGTAAATAATTAGAGAAATAGTGTTGAACCAGATCATTATTGAGTTAGTTCATTTTTTTTTATTAATAGTAAATGAAACATGAGTGTAAGTTTAGAAGGAATTTTTTGAAGATCAAAAACCGTAATTAGAGAGTCAAAATGCAGAAATATATCACATATGATATCAGTGACAGTAAAACTTTAAAAAAACGGAAAAGAAATAAGTCATTCGTTGCTGGATTTGAACTGGCGATCTCAGATCTATCGCGAACAGACAAATATATATAAATCGAACATTTTCTTTTAATTGTATAATTAATAAAAATTTTAAATTTTCAATAATAACAAACATTTGTAATTCTTTCTGTTGTTATTGTGTAGCTCCACAGTTTATTAGGAACTTTATTTTAAATTCTATTCGATAATACTTCGAGTTGAAAAATGGAAAGTAGAATTAATCTAAACTAACGAGATGATATTTTCCATGTAATGAAATATGCAGATGGAAATGTAAAGTAAATTTGACCACTCGGATGTTAAAACTAAGGATGATCTAAAAGTCATGATGATGAGTTTTTACATCAGAGTGTCAAATTTAATTCCATCTGCATTATTATTTTATTCATGGAAAATATATCATTACTTTAGATCTATTCAATAATAAATTATTAAACAAATAAAAAACAAACACATTTTTCTCTTTATATTTTGTTTATTACAAAATAACAAATGCATTTTGGGACATATCGACCGATCTGCAGTAATCCTTTCCATACAAATCGTATAAATCACTGTGATGAAAATCCTGGCTGAGGATGGAGTACGCTCATTATGAAATAAACTGATAATTTTCTCTTTTTTTTGCTTTGAAACTGCTCGAAATTTCAGGGCGTCAGCAAAATTCAATCTTGGATTATGAGCTTGATTCAAGACAATTATTGTTGGAAGGCTTTGGGCAGAATATGCCATATAATGTGGATCTTTTGATCTGAAAAAAGTCAACAAGCAATTACAATATTAGGTTAATTTACTTCATTATTGATCACTAATTAGAAGTTTTGGTTGCTCTAAATGAAGTTCAGAATTAAAAATAGAAGAATATAACCAACAATGTATCACAATGAAAGGACCTATAGAAAGAAACATAATCCGTATACTTACAAACACCAGCCAGCCGGAATTTTCTTCAGTGTAACTCATACTTGCTGAGCAATTTGTATGAGCAGAAGACCCCCAGATATAGGGAGAATGGAATTTGGAGGGGGTAACCCATTGTTTTTACACCTGGCCACACCCATAGGTGTGATTTTTAATGAAAAACACCTCCCCCCTCATTAAAAATTGAATTAAATTTGATTATTAATATTTTTATGATGTGGAGGGATGTTTTTCAGCATGGGTTATGAATTATGAATGTTTTTTCATAATTTGGGTGTGATCGACCTGTCTTGACCCCTGGTCCTCCCCTCCCTCGCCAAAAGGTGTTTTGTGGGTCCTAAGTGAAGCACCCCAGCAGCTACCCTATTTTGTGCTTTGCAGTGAAGCCCCGTCGTTGCTGCCCCTTTTTGCCCCTGGTGCTCACAGCAGTGAAGCACACCGTGGGCATTCGGGGGTAAAGCTTTGGATGTAATTACATCCAGAGCTTTAATTCGGGGGTAGATTGAGGCGAGCTCTGGTGGTAAAAAAAATACTTGAGTTTAATTTTCTGAGTCTAATTTTTGATTACTTCGACGGCCCTAAGCTTGATCTCGGAAATTTGTATTTTTCCTTCCCTGATCAGTGTGCCAACCTCTTTGTGGAGGAGCATCATCTGTTCAGGTTAGACTGGCTTAAAGGGCCATCAATAATATATGACTCTTTTTTTCTCTCTCGCCTGGAGTAGTTGTATTTTTAGGACGCCCAGTTTGACTTGGGACCTGGTGATTCTAGTCGTGTTTTTTCTAATTGTCATCCCGATTTTGCGAACCCGAATTTTTATTATACTATTTAACAACACATTTTTTATGTTGTTCTTACTTTATTCTTTTCTTTTTCCTGTAAGTTTGTTTTACAAAAACAATTGACTTTGTTTCTCTTTGTTTACAGTGCGCCCCCCTGGTGATTGACTGGGTAACATTTCGATTACTGAAGGTGTTCCATCGTTTCTTCTACTTTGCGTTTTAATATAAAACAAAAAATTTATAATAATAATAATAATAATAATAATAATAATAATAATAATAATAATACAGTAAAAAGTGTTACCTGTGGTTTTCACTGCGCTTTGAGTGTGTATCTGCTGCGGTCCAGTGGTTAGCGTCTTGTCCTGGGGTGCAGAGACTAGACTGGTGATCTGGGTTTAAGTCTCTGTGACTCAGGGGGCCGTAATTTTTTTCGGTCATCTCCTATTTTTAAATCGTTGTACGCGGTGTGTTAAGATCACTCCGCGTTTTTCTTTACTTTTTCCATGCGTTTTTAAGCTTTTTTCGTTGTCTTTAAACGGCGGTTGCGACTTTTGTTTGTAGCCTAACCCGTGATGTACAGGGTTTTTTTCCTGTCGTTTGGCAGCAATGCAGTTTTTGAGCTGCGTTTTTTTCTGTACTTGCAGAAAATTCCCGTCACCTTTTGCGTCTCTATGGCGTTTTCCAACTGAAAGTTTTGCGTTGGGTGCAGTTTTTTTTTCACTGCGTGATGAAGAGCATGCAGGAATTTTTCCTTTGTTCCACACAAAGTTTGTTTCACAAATTTTCCTCACGTGCAATATTTTAAACTGAAAATTTTTGGGTTTTCAATGAAAACTAGGTGATTAAAGGCAAAAGTATCTCGTTATTTTCACATCACAAGTTTTTTATTTTACAAAATCAGTTACATTGTATGCCTACGCAGTTCTGTCGTTCACAATAACTTAGTTTCATAAGTTCATCGTTACCACAAATTGTGTAAAGTATTAGTGTAAATAATATTAGGGCTCCGTAACAGGTGCGAGTAGTGGCCAGTTTCTGTGCTTAGATTGTTAGGTTTGCTATTCCAAATGTAAAAAAAATTAAAGTTGTGTTGTGTTGTCTGTAATTTAACTACTTTTATCATTTTCCAATACAACACTGATTTACAAGTACCTGAAATTCACGATTCTCAAGCCGAGTTTTACCGACGTGTTTTCAGTACGGTGGTAAATACAGTACTGACTGACCCCTACTGTTGTCACTCATTCTAATCTAAGTCTTCAATACTCATCTAAATGTGTGTGTGTGTGTGTGTGTGTGTGTGTGTGTGTGCGTGTGTGTGTGTGTGTGTGTGTGTGTGTGTTGTAACGTGCCAGAAATAGGTACTGCAATTTCCCACACGTTCAGCCAAACTAAAGGAGAAACCTCTGGTCCAACATAAAAGCCCCCCCCCCCCGTCCCTTTGTTAAGCTAGAGAGAATACCCAACGCTTCTAAAGATTAACCGCTTTAAAATTAAGGAAAGAAACTTCTTCTGAATACCCAATTAAATAGGAACAACGCGGTGATACGAAAAAACTTGACCAAAAATTAAAATCGTAAATAGGAGAAACCAAACTTAAAGTATCGTGGTACGATCTCTTAAGTAAGAAAAAACATAAATAAATCCTTTTAGATAATTAAACTCCCAACCAAGTTACCCTTTAAACTTAGTCAGAAAATGGACGAACAAAGTTCCAAACAAATATTTTTCTTTATTGCATCTTTTTTTTTTTTTTTTTTTTTTTTTATAAAGAAAGCAAATACTCTACGATGACAAATGGTCCCGAAAGATGACACTCAAAGAAAAAATTAACTGGTCCAAAGGATCAGGAAGTCCGGTGAAGGCCAGAAGAACTTGATCACCACAGGGAGAGTTACGACGGGACAAACCGCCCTACGCATCGGCGGTAAGCTGACTGATAACCAATGAAGATGGGAGATGGCGACAGCTTCACAGGCATGGGGTAGAACTTATAACCTCGGACCAACCAGAGGAGCTAGCGGACGATCAGAAGAGCGGGTAAAGCTAGATAAACGGGACTCCGAGCAAATGCAAATACACATTTAGAAATAAAAAAAATTAAGTTTGACAAGATGAAACTAAAAAAAAATCAAAAGAAACAAACAAGATTACATATGGATATTCCAGAAGGATTCTATAAGTAAAACGAAAAATAAAAAAAACAGGAACCTCCGGCAAACGTTACCAAAAAGGTGGAAAAGAACACTGACTAATAATAAATTACGTGAGAAGCGTAAAGGAGACAAAGGAGATTATTGGGACGAAGGTGACGGACGAAATTAAACGAACAAAGGTTTGCGGACGACACTGGAAGGAAGAACAAAGACCCAAACAAGAACGAGGTCCTGAAAAAAAAAACGAAAGAATAAATAAAATAAAAAAATTAAAAATGAAAGAAATTAAAGATCAAATAGTGCTAGCTGATTAAATTAACAAAAAAAAAACATTAAAAAAATAATAGCAAGAACACAAGAGAAATTTAAAACTAGAGCCCAAAACATTAAAATTGGCTTTGAATTCAATAAGTAGTCGGAACCTGCGTTGTAAACTTGTGTGGAATACCCATGGCTCGAAATTTCTGGATTCTTACGTGTTCCGGTGAGAGGCGCTAGGTTTGAGGCAAGCGCTAACTGAAAGCGTCCGCAAGAAGATCCGTGGACAAAAGCGGGTTGAGACGGCAAAGAATATAATGAGTTGTCTAGGATGATGACTGGCAGTCGGCAATAAGCTAAACGATCCCAGTCAGCACTTGCGATGAGGAGAAAACCCGGCTCAAAAGGCAAATGCCGATCATGAACATCACTGCGAGGAGGAGAAAACCCGGCTCGTCGACGGTGAATATAAGTCTATGCCGATGTCTTTGTAGAGGAAACCCATGACGATGTATTCATCCTATGGTTAGGAAAGAATGTATAACGGATACTGTTATGAACCAACATAAAACAACTTGCATTAGGTTTGTCGGAAGAATGGAAGACGTCATCGTGAACTACTAGGGTAACACACACGTTGACCGTGAATGAAGACTATGAATAATTATGGCTATGTGCTACAACTGCAACAGAAAAGAAAACTAAGTCCCGATTATTAACTTCGAGGACATGATCGGTAGTACCATGCGGAGCGCAAAAGATTTTCCGCAAGCCAACGATGAGGCCAAGAAGAGAGCACTCACTCAACCCAGACCAAAAAGGATGTCCCTGTAAACAAAATTATTTTTCAGTGGGAAAAAAAAAATTTAAATATCACTAGGACACGAGATACGTAGACTCGTGCTCCGAGAAAAAAAAAATAACGCGACACTCTAAAAGACTAACCCCAGATAACAAAGGTCTATTTAAATATCAACAATCGCACGCAAAAGTGGAGAGGAAAAAGAAAACGTAGTGCGCAATTCAAACAATCTGTTTAAATACATGTTCTTAAAGAAAAAAAATAAAACAATAAAGATAAAAAATATTTTTAAAGTATTTCAAAAAAATTATAATTATTATTACAAAAAAATATTGAATCTGAAGATACATGCTTTCCCCTCATTAAAATCCCAAATTCTCTAAGTTATAATTACGATAAGAACGAAAAGACAATTTCTAGGCATTTATCATTCTGCTTCAAGTAATAGAATCAACACTTAGTGAAAAGTGAAAATTTTAGATTTTATCTACCGATCCTTGTTCAAAAAAAAACTTCAAGACAGGCAAAAAACGTCTAAGCCGTCGCTAAATTAGACACTTACTATGTTTTAGTTCATAAGATATGAGTGAGATAAGAATTGAACCCTTTTAGCCGCTAAAAATCGGTTTTATAAAGGAATAAAATCCCAAAATCTTAAATTAGTCAAAGAATGACCTGGCCAGCCCTCAATTAGAGGAAAGTAATTATATATTTCCTCAAATTTAAAGGACCGATATGCGGGGGAAAATCAACCAAAATATATACCCATATAGGATAAAAAGAATCATATCAAAACAACGCGAACCGAACGAGTCATGTGTACCCTTTAATTACGCATTAGGAGGGGGAACACGGTAACCTCCAAAAAACTAAACAGGAAAAGTAGGAAAAACTTAGCCCACAACAGGGACACCTGTCTCTTACCACAAGTCGACCAATCGGTTCAATTTCTACCGGTAAGAGAAAAACAGGAGCATCGGCTCAATCCCCTTTTAGAAGGTAAACAACGTCGGAGTAGGAAGTGCATCGCGAGGGCCACGATCAGACAAAGAAGAAAAACAGTGCTGATAACGTCCGTAAGTTCGTAGCAGCGAGGCTAGGACAAGCAAAATTCCTCGATTCACTTACCTGTTCTGAAAAAAAATGAAACGGTACGCTACAGTGTGTATGTGTGCGTGCGTATTTGAAGGTTCTTCTTTTTACAGCTGCTTTATACACGCGTTTGTTGTTTTTTAAAGGTTTGATTGACTCACAAGGGTTTATTATTCATTTGTCCGTCTTGTTTTTAACAACGTAACATCTCTCTATCTTGCACTACTGAGACAGTATGGAGGTCTATGCGAATCTTAATTTCACAACTTGTTTCTCAGCCTTTATTGCAGGGGCCTCTGGTAGCGGCAAAACTTGTTTACTGGCAAATTTACTAAGTTATCAAAACGCATTAGTGTCAACAATTCCTTCTCATATTTATTAATGTTACTAGCAAAGGTACCCGGCGTTGCCAGGGATAATTACACTTGGATGTAAACAGAACAATCTCAAAAAATTAAATTAAATTTTGCAAAATCTTAAAAATAAACACATGAAAATGCTTAGAATTAATACAGTAAAAATTCTTAATGAAAATTCGAAAAAAATCTTTTTAAAGGCTCACAATGGCTGGACCTCTCCAAGGATGCCACTGCTATTTTAAATAATTTCTTACTCACGTAATCTTACCTCAGATGTATACTTAGTGTTGTTGCAATTTCCACTCTTCTCTCGATGTGTTGAAGCAAAACTTGGCCATTCATTACTTTGTGCAGTCTAGCGGTCGCCGATTCTTCTATTTACTTGCTTCCCATTTGCTTAATACATCACGGAGCTAAAGGAGTGCTTCCTCTGTCGTCTTTCCACTCTTTCTCAATAGTCTGCTAACTCTCCATTATCTCCATTTACTGATCATTTTTAAAGATTTTCAAGAAATTGTTCAGTACTAAGAACTCTCTTTTCTAAGAAAAGCCTGAATAACAGGACAAGCAAATTGAAACTTATCCATATTACATCATCATTTTTATAATTGTTATAATTCTTGGAAAGATTGCTTTAACATTACATCATCATTGTGTGCTCATTGTTATTGGTGAATAGCGCGTTGATACCATTGTTGATGCGAACACAATGGGCCTATTGTTGCACAAACTTTGCCTTGCATTGTTAGACATGAGATATTGATTGTTGATCCCTGCCTTGTGTTGGTGCATTGCGTGTTGATACCATTGTTGATACCTATTGTTGCACAAACTTTGCCTTGCATTGTTGGTCATGAGATATTTCTCATTAAGATGCCCTGCCATAACCATGAATATCGGTTTTTTATCGATAATTATTATTTTTCCGAAATCTGAGGTAGACAGTGACCTTCCTCATGCTTTGAAGGTCAAGTATGCAAAATTTCATTAAGATCGGAATAAAACTGTAGATTTGTATAAAAAACGTACAGACCCACCCACAAACATCCTTCTTTATATATATAGATGGTGTTGTAATACCTCATGAAATTCAAGAGCTACAGCTCTCAAACATAATTTTCCACGAAGGTGTACCGGATACAAAAATGATTCATGATATTAAACATCATGCCCTACTGATTTTGGACGATGCCATGCACGAATCCAGTTGTTCCATATTAATCGAACAAATATATACCCTTATAGTCATCATTTTAATTTCTACGTAATTTTAGTCAC
>JAHWFO010061242.1:0-13235 GCA_023313115.1 Rhysida immarginata
CACACACACACACACACACACACACACACACACACACACACACACACGCTGCTTTGATAATAGAGTCATTGTATGACTATATGTGCCCAAATATTTTCATTTTCTCGGTTTATTTTGAAAGAAACAAAATTTAGCATTTTCTTATTTTGCAAATACCAATAGTAGCTTCAGATGAGTAACATATTTCAATTTTGTGTGAATCTGTGAGATACATGTTCGTGTAGTTTCCTTGTTAGTATAATTAGAGTGCTAGAATTAAGTTACAAGTACATGTACTACGTTATATTTATGGCATGTTAGTTAAATTTAAATTTGAGTTTATTGAAATATTTAATTTTTTCTTACAGGTTCAGTTTACAGATTTTGAGAATGCTGCTTTTGTGGTGTTTATCGTTTTACTAACAAGAGTCATTTTATCATTCCGCCTGAACTTTTTAATTCCTATATCAAAGGTATGCGTTTTATTTTTTTTTTTCGTTACTTTCATTAACCATTTGCATTCCCCATATGTTATTTATTTCTGCATGGCTAGAAAGATGTTTGGTTTATGAAATCTGGCAACTTTTAAACACAATTGTATGAGAGAATTTCCCTTAATAAAAATAATGGTCCTTTTACTTACTGTCTCCATAATCATATAATATTGGTTAAATCCTAATTTGTAAAGTACATGAAACCAGTGACAAAGTGCCAGCGGTCAGAGTATAGAATACTCACCAATAATTACCAAAAATTGTGTACAATATGAAAAAGGCTAAGACAATTGCTAAGAAAGAACTACGGCTGCTTTTGGGTGCTGAAACGCTATGATGTAATGGTTTTATTGGAGCATTATCTCCAGTTTCCATTTAACAATTTCTTGTGTGTGCTCATCAACTTTTCTGATGGTTTGGAAAGGAGGAATTACCGATCTGCGACCCTGCCCTATCATTGGGCCTCCATCTTGACTACCTACCTTGTAGTCTTTAAGAGCACCTGGTGACCCTCTTGCTGTATCGTGTTTGCGATGTTGGAGGCTACGAGTGTGATACACCTGGTTCCTGGTTTGAAAATTTTTTCCTTCCATTTATCTGATAATATCATTATCTTATGTTTGGAACATTATCTGCAGTTTCCATCTAATAATTTCTAAACAAAAATATTATTTGTGTTTAAGGAAATTGACGAACACCAACGAAACGTGGATAATGCTAGAATAAATAGAGGGTTGCATAGACTACTAATCCACAAAATATTGGCTTTTATTGCACGTATGTACAATTTCAGCTGCGGGCATTGATGTACTTCATGAGGCTGATTTGGCCATTGGGCATGGGGAAGGCGAAAGAACTTTCACACAAGTATAAGAATATACTCGCCATGATATTGAATTTTACCTATGTGTATTGGCCAAGGTATGTGTATAAAAATATTCACAACTTCAGTCGAGAGTTCTTCACGCTTGGCTAGCCACTGTCAAAATTAACTTTCTTTCTGATGTTTCTAAGAATTATCATATATATTCGTTTATAACTATATATTATTTTTACTCTAATAGAAGAGTATTAAACTTGCAGGAAAATTCAATTAGGATTTGTGTTAAATCAAAGTTTTAAAAATACAGTAAATTGGTCAGAGATTAGGCCTACTGGAATGTACACATTGTCCGTGATTAGGCCTACTGGAATGTACACATTGTCCGTGATTAGGCCGAACAAATCTATTTTCAAAGTACACTAAATCATCAAAAATACTCAAAACTGTAAAGGAAAAATTGTGCATTGTGAACGTAATGTATTAAGGAATTTTAATTAAAACTAACAAAATATGAAACAAAGCAACTTCGTGAGTCTTAAGCCCGCCCCAAATTCATTCTGGTGTAAAATGCGTTAGCACTAAAATAAATTTGTGGCGGGCCTTATATACTCTTCATCCTTCGTATGTTTGAATATCTTTGTTTGTTAGCTATTTTTGGGATTTTTTTTTGTTTCGTTTTGTTTTTTTCTTCCATAAATATTTAACATTATTTTTTACACGTTATTATGAGTGATATGGAGAATTAATTATACAGTGGTCGCCACTTAACGTAGCTACCTTTAATATGGTCACCCGCTTTTTATGGCCACTCCAGCTCAGTCTGGAATTTTCTGCTTCCTATGTAACAAATTTTCGCTTTAACTACCCACAATCCGCTTAATATGGCCACCTTTTTCAGAGGTAGTTCACGAATTCAACTTTCTTATCTCATTCCGTATATAAATGAACATTCCGCTTATAATATCCACTTTTTGTTTCCCTCTAAGCCAATGAGCACTGCTGCCCAGAATTACTGATTCGTCAATGATAACAGTGCAACCATTAAAAGTGTGTGTATTTATTTATTTATTTATTTATTTATTTATTTATTTATTTATTTATTTTTTATTTTTTTAAATTTTTTTTTCTAATTTCTTGGAATTCGTACTAAATTAATTATTCAACCTTGTTTCCTTGGAAATTGTTTCCTTTAGAATGTTTATTAACGAAATTGTTTCTTGAAAGTTTGAGTTGGCAAGACTGATTGGCACATAGATAAAATGGCTCAGAAGAGCTAATGATGTGATTTAACAGCAATTGAAAAAGTTGACGTTTTGGACCGGTTTCATTTTATGGCATGTAGTCAACATGAAGCTGCTGAACGTTTGCAAATTTTGCGGGCACTACTAGGAAAAATGCAAAAAGAGGCAGAATTGAGCGAAAAAGGAATGGTCCTCTCTTATGTCAAAGGACTGATGAAATTGCTAAGACATTAGGCCACACGGGCTTTTGAATAAACTAATTTGATAAGGTACTGTACGCACGTGTATAAATGATTTTTTAAACAAACTTTTCTATATGCAAGTAAAAACACATGCTCGACTTGTTAGATAAAAATATAAGTACTTTTGGTAAGCTCGCTTAAAACAGCCACCGGTTAATGTGGCCTCTTAAACATGGATTCGAGGTGGCCATATTAAGCGGCGACCACTGTATTAATGAACGTTACTGTTTTCTTATTATAATTCTTTTCCTGTGATCACTAATAGCATGACTATTTTGGTTCTTGTTTTACTGAAGTTATTTGCCGATTTCATACGTTTTGTATAGGCTCCCTTCCTTATTCAGAGGTCGCCACTGTCATTTGACTAGATAGTGCCAGTGGTGACTGTTTTCATAAATATTGATTTACAAAAAATGCATGCACATTTAGAGGAAATTATTATCCAAATCCCAATTGATTACAATTTTTTAAGTGAATGGGTACCAAAATTGGGCAAACTTCATTTTTGTTATTACATAAAGCAATTTATTGAATAAACTGTCATTCTGTATTATTGCTATTAAATTTGTTTTAATCTTAATCAATTTTTTGCGAATTTGATAAAGCACAACATATAGAGAAAGTTTTATCGAGATAGATGCCAACTTTCTTATTTAAAATGTCATATGTTTGAATTCGTTGTTTATCATTCATTCGACATGAATTCTAACTGATGCGATTTTGTAAGTTTCATTTACATATTGCTGACTAAATTGTTCTCTTGATGCAAATAGCGTCATCACCAGATCCACACACTAGTTTCTCACAAAGTTTTAAATAGCTAGTATCATACCTGCCAACTCTCCCGCTTTTGGCGGGAGACTCCCGATTTTTAGACCAATCTCCCGCCCTCCCGATTTAAGAAAATAATCTCCCGATTTTTAATTCAGTAAATAAATTAGTTGAAAATTCTCGTATTCTGTGTCTGTGTTCCATGATTTCCACAATCACTATGCCGAGAACAAAACTTGTGAATGTGCTACAACATTTTTCCCAGTTGTTGAATACTTGGGTAGCGAAAATAGCGCCTTTGATGCTATTTCTGGTGTTGCCAACTCAAAACATTTTTTGTTAAAACCATTGAAACAGCTAAAAATCCATTAAATATGTGTGAGGCTACTATGAAAGTAGAAAATGAACGCGAGGCTGTCAACTTAACGGAAATTTCAGCAAAATATCAATCTTTAACTCAAGTATGCAATTGACATGCCAGTGAATGCTAATACATATAGATTGTTTTGTTATTTTTTTAAGTTATTTTTGATAGTCATTACTTTATCATTTGTGATCAAAATGAAAAATTGTTCCCCCTAAACTTCCGGTTAGCTTATTTTAATTCAACCCACTTCCGATTTGGTAGACCTCCCGATTTTTCACTTTTCAATGTTGGCAGCTTTGTAGTATTGATGTAATTGGCTAATTTTATGTCCTCCTATTATTTTCTATAAATCTGATCTGATTGTCAATTATGTAATTAAGGTTCTCCCCTAGTCACATTCAGGATAGGTACTAGGTACCTTCTAGAGCATAAATTTTCAACTAGTATGTTGTGAGCGACTTAAGTGTAGAACATAATGCCACAGGACTAAATGCAATTGAATGAAAAGCAACAAAGTCTCAGGGTCTATTTAACATTAGATAATATTAATACAACAATAAATAGTATACAGTAAATAGTTATTATTCCTGTCATTGGATACGGATTCTGCTTTTTATTTCCCTCTATGCTCAATAGAGAGGAATTACAAAAGATAAGAAATTTATTTTGGGGAAAAGAAATGTGGCTCTTATAAGAGGAGAGCTCTTTTATCTGCAGCTCTTATATGCCAAGTCGACTGTATCTCCTATTTGGAATGCCCATACAATTGAAAAGATCCATTTCAAGTCCTGCAGGCTTTACAAAAAGTTAATTACAATTTAAAATAGTTAGTATTTGTGTGCTCTGCAAGTTCTGTACCTTTGGAAAGATTATTTTCAAAGACAGGAAACATATCAGGGAGGCAAACATGCAGTATAAAAACAAAGCATCTCAAAAAAATATGTCATCTGAACACTTTAAGCTTATTTGAACTGTAAGCGTTAAAAAATTTTAAGCTTAGCAGTTCTGAATTTATATTCTGATTTTTCCATTTTTTCATTGTATTTATGACAATAATTTTCAAAAAAAATTTTAATCTTTATGTTAAAGATTATTATATGTTTGCATAAATTAACTTTATTACGAAGTTAATTAAGTTTTAAATGTTTATATTACACCATGTAACAAAATTTACTTTTTTCTTTGTTCCTGGGATATAACTGTTACTTCTGTATTTATTTATTAACCTAAATAATAATTAATGTAACGGTTAATTCTCTGAAACTTTGCTTTAGCAGTCAGGAGTTTGATATATCCGATATTAAGGTTTTAGCGGTTCGTAAGGAAACCAAGCTACTTATTACTCTGGAAAGTTTAATAATAATAAAAAGAAAAAACGAGGTTATTTTCGTCATTACAGAAATTAGATTTTTGACAAAAGTGTCCCCCCAGCCTTTTTCCAGAGCAGTTAATCTTGCAGGGCCGGGACACACTTTTGTCGAAAATATAATTTTCTTTGTGTTTTTGTGCTTCGGTCTTTTAATTGTTTTCTTGTGCATTTTTTCCTAATTAATTGTTTTGTTTTCTTGGGGCTCAGTTTGAATTTTCTTGTTAATTTAAAAATGTTCCATTTGTTGCAGTTAATTATTATTTTCTATCTTTTTTTTAATTATATCCTAATGGAAGAAAATGATTACAACGCAGGAACAAAATTTGTGCTACATGGTGTTATAAAACAAAGTTGTATTCGATAGATATAAAAGAAATCGGATTATTTTTAAACATCAATGGTCAAAATCGAATACATGTATTGATGCATCAGGCATATTTAGGTTCACGTTTGTTTGTAAATCAATCTTTACAATTTATGACATTTGGTGGCACTATACAGGGTGAATACTAAAGTCTGAACCCCCCTTTTATTTTTTGAACCGAAGCAGTATCCCATGGTGCACTTTTCATCATCCCAAATATGCAAATTAGGACACATTCAAAATTTATCTCAAAAACCATAAGGGATAGAGAAAAAAAAACCCAATTGCAAACTTGTTCAGCATAAAAAAACAAACTAAACAACAAAAATATCATCCAAATTGGACCAACCAATCATCCACAATCACGTGGTGAACTGTTTGTAGCTTACAAACAGTCACACTGCACAAACAAGTTACTTCAAACAGTTTAAAAAAAAAGTTAATCAACAAAATGACGACCGTGGGCACCATAACACAATTGGGTACGAAACCTAACTGATGCCAAAACATCGGCAAGCATGGCTGGTGTCACTCCTCGGCACGTTTCCTGGATTCGTTGAACCAGATCCTCCAGTGAGGTGGGCTGCTTAGCATAAACCTTGTCCTTCAGGTATCCCCACAAGAAAAAGTCAAGTGGTGTAAAATCGGGGAGCGGGGTGGCCAACGAACTGGTCCTCCTCGGCCAATCCATTCTTGTCCAAACATCTCACTTAGACGCTTGCGAACGACCAACCTGTAATGTGGAGGAGCTCCATCATGCTGAAACACGTGCGCTGATACGAGACCAATGGCAAATTGTCAATGAAGACTGTGACTACCATGTTGAGAATTTCAGCCCGGTAGCGTTCTGCAGTCTGTGTTCCATCGTAAAAATATGGTCCAACCACAGTGTCATTGTACAATCCACACCATACATTGATTCTCCAGTTCACTTGATGAGTTCGCTTCTCGCAGACATCGTGGGTTTTCGTCTGCCCAATGATGATGGTTTTGCCTGTTGATAACTCCATCCGTGGTGAACTGGGCTTCATTTATCCACAACACCTCATGAATGAAGTTTGGATTGTCATCCAGGCAGGTAAGTAACCAGTTGTAGAAGGTGGCCCTAGCAACATAATCCAATGGCAGTAACTCCTGGTGACAATGAATATGGTATGGGTAAAAATTGGGTTTTTTTCTCTATCCCTTATGGTTTTTGAGATAAATTTTGAATGTGTCCTAATTTGCATATTTGGGATGATGAAAAGTGCACCATGGGATAGGCCACCCACAATTTCCTATTCATTGGATTCATCAAAATTGACATATCTGCTTCGGTTCAAAAAATAAAAGGGGGGGTTCAGACTTTTGCATTCACCCTGTATGTTCTTGGAAAAATTTTTGAAAACTGGAAGTAGAATTCGGGAGGCAAGCCAAATATTCCAGATATCTGGAAATTGTGTATTTGAGGAGTTTTACTACATATGCTTTCCTTGGTATCTATATGGTTTGGCTCACAATACATTTAAATTTCTTCCTTCCAAAATGAAGTGCATGAAACAAAAAACTTGTAATTAGAAGACAAAGTTTAAAAGCGGTGGTAAAATTGACCTCTATGTTGACGGAGATCATTTTTTTCAAATCCACTCGAGGGACTGTGGGATATTTCTCTTTCATGGCAGGTTAAATTTAACAATTTTGATTGACATACCCTGTGTTTCAAAAGTTCCCGAACTGCCCTTCTGTATGTAGGGAAAGCCTAACCTATGACAGCAGGAGTAATTTTCGGTCAACCACTAAAATAAACGATGTGCTGAAATAAATTACATAAATCAGTTTTACATAGTGGCAAAGTTTCTCAAATGTGTTTATTTTATTTCATTTGTTTGTTTTCACGCAATAAATGCTTTTTAAACTGTTTCTGTACCGTATACAGTAAGTTTTATTAATAAAACTTCTATTTTTTTGCTTTAACCTTTTATTTCACTCTCGCGTATTTTATTTTCACTTTAACCTTTTATTCACGTATTTGCATTTATGTAAAATAAATAGCGGGATTCGTAACGACTGGGAGCATCCATGAATCGTTTATGTAATTGAAAAAAAAGAGGTTATGTAAAATAAATAGCGGGATTCGTAAAATAAATAATGCCCTTCAGCATACCTGCACAACAGTACGTTATGCAGGGAAAGTTATCTCCTGCGTTCGGGAACTTTTGAAACACACGGTATACAAGGGTAAGTCAATATATAAGTTGCAAAGTGAAATATCTTCAAATTGCTGCAATGTGAAATTGTACTATAAATATATACTATGAATATCTATCGTTGCAATGATCCTTACGCAAGTGTAGGTGGCTCACCATTGTTAAACATCTACGACGCTAGTAGTCATGTTCTCACGCGGCGATGAGTCATTTGAGTGTCAAATAGGTAAGATGGCATGTGTGTTGATTGTTGGTTGATTGTACCCGTGATGAACAATGGACCGTAATTCGATTTATGTGGGCGCTGGGCAAATCTACTGAGCAAGTGCACAAGGAAATGTTACCTGTTTATGGTAACAAATGTTTTTCCAGGAAAGTTGTTTACCCAGTAGAGTTCTTCTGTTGGTGACAATGCTCGTCCACACGGTGCCAAAATCACAGTGGCTCCCATATGATCCCTAGGTTGGGAATGGCTGGAACATCCCCTCTACAGTCTGGATTTGTCACATCCGACTTTCATCTCTTCGGCTCACTGAAGAATCACCTGGGTGGTCACTGGTTTCAGGATATTGAGGTGGTCTGTCGGGAGGTTACCAGCTGGCTATGACATAAATCATAAACCTTCTTCGCTGCCATCTTTGAGGGACTCCTGAAATGCTGGGACAAGTGCCTAAATATCCATGGAGATTAAGTTGACAAATAAACAAAATTTCATCAGGCAATTATCACAACTTTCATGTCTATGCCATTTTGTGAGTTATATATTGACTTACCCTCGTATACTTTATTACCCTCGATTAATGTTTTTATCTGCAAAAGTAGAGTCAGATGTTTCCATAGAGTTTATCATTACGTCTTGTAATTGGTAAAGGACTGGATGCAATTTATACAATTTACAGGATCTCATTATAATTGAATAAATGGTAATGAGGTTATATTCAAACTTAATGTTTCTTTTTTTCAGGTTGATGAGAATTTACAGACTGCTCAGAAAAGAGATGCTGTCAGGATTGGAGAATTTTGGTTTAAAAAGGATATTATGACCGGTAATTTATTATATTAATTTAATTCAAACCTTTTGATTTCTTCCCCCTTTTATTTAAGGCTACTACTTTAGGCCTGTGTAGAATAAACAAAAATTCTTGAAAAAGTTATTTTTTTGGTTCTTAATTTTTTTCTTAATAAAGGGTATGTATAGGGTGTGTCCATTAAATAAAAGGGACTGATTTATTCCAACCAAGGGGAACGGGTGGAAGGCGATCTCTATGGGTGGGATCGGTGGGGAGGATGTCATTTAAACTACGAGATTCGGCTCTGTTGCTTCTGGGCCTTTGTTGTGTGCAGATTACGCCTGAAGTGAAAGTGTGTTTAGTGCTTGTGTCAACAAATTTTGCGTGAAACTGAAGAAATCTGTTACGGATACCATAAGGCAAAGTGCTGAGGTGCACACAAGCTCCTCTCCTAGATCAAAACAGGCTCGCATGAGCAAATCTAGAGTGAAGTCAATGCTCATTGTCTTCTTTGATTCAAAAAGTGTGGTCCACAAAGAGTTTGTACCTGCTGGACAAATGGTGAACAGTAAATCTTAAGTATTAGGTCATCATTTTGGGATGATTGAGGCAGTCCAAGCAGCTTCAATGAGGCCTGAACAGCCTTGTGATTGCCGACTTCCAGCAGGCGTTTGAACACTGGAAAAAGAGCTGGCAGCAGTTTATTGACGCAGGAGGGTCAAATTTTGAAGATTGCTTATTCACTGTAATTTAATTCTATTTTATTCAAAAATTCTGCGACCTGGATTCGAACCAGGAACCTCGACTATCATGGCCGACGCCTCTACCAATTGGGCTATCGCAGACACCTGGACAGCCAAGCTGTCTCAAGATGTCTTAAAGACCACCAAGTTGTCAGGTTGAAAGCCCAATGGGAGACGGGAACCTGGCCCGCAGATCGAGAATTTCTCCACTCCAAGCCATCAGAAAGTTGATGAGCTCACAAGTGAATTTTTCCTTCCATTTTTCAATCGAAAAATCATTCACTGTAATTTGTTTTTATGGCTTCATTCCCAATACTTATTGTCCAGCCCTGTGTCTATACTTTTTATTTATTTATTTATATTTTTTAAGAATAACTTCATAATTCACTTTTGATTGAAAGTGATAGAAACGAGATAACTGTTGACTTATCATTTTTTGTAACTATAGTATTACCTATTCAGTACTTCCTTGGGAAGAGGAAATTTAACATTTCAACACTTGTAACGTCATCTGCTGCACTTCAATTATATAGCTTCTGGTTTGTACTTTCATGGATTGTTTCTGAACAGCAGAGCATGGTCCAACCCTTACAGTGGTACTGGCGTTTGGGTGCTTCAAGGGTTTAATGAGCTATGCTAGTTAGAGCATTGATACATTAGGATCACCATCATCACCATACCACATATTCTCAACTGGTTTATTCCTAAATGTGGAAATTAAGTTTAATGAAAAAAGATTTCAGATTCAGATGACATTAAGTGGATATTAATAAAAAAATAACTACAGTAGGTGATTCCATTCAAATTGCACTAGAATCAGTGCATCGATGCAACAAGAGACTATTTTGAAGAAGATGAAGTCATTATACGAGGGGTGGTCGAAAAGTTTTTAGCCAGAGATGCGCATGCGTCTTACAAAGACGATTCTTTTAGCACTTTTCAAAGAACTCTCCCTCGTCTTCTGTACAAGGTTTCATCCCCCTGAACCAGTCCTGAGCAGTGAGCTCCAAAATGTAGTCATTGTACTCTGCTAGGAAATCATCGTCACTGTAGACATGGAACATTTAACAATGGCATTTGCAGTGCTGTTGTCAGGATGCCACAACAAAAATCTTGTTACGGTCTTCGAACGCTTCTCGTTCCATTTTTCTAGAACCTTTGGCACGCTGGATATCTCGTACCACTCTTCTGTAACCAGTTTTTTGACTTCAAGCACAACAATGCACACATGGCCAATGGGACCAAAGAAAATTACCACCATCACCTTCCCAGCATTCCAAGAACGCTTGCATTTCTGTGGAGGTTCATTGTCTTTTGGCAAGCCAGTGTTTGGATTGTTGCTTATTTTTGGATTATAATGCAGATCTCGTTGACATGTTTTAATGCCCTGCTGTTGAACCTTTCGATCATTTCATGTCACCATTGCACATGGGCTGCTTTCTGCAAGAATACAAGGATCCATCATGATGAAATCTTCCTGAGTTGCAAAATCTTTTTAACCGTTGATGATCCGATGCCCAGATTTGCCTTAATCTAGGAATAGGTTACTCAATTGTCATTCAAGATCATATCTGATAAGGCATGGACGTTTTCCAATATAATTGCATCAGCTGGCCTTCCACTGGGAGGTTTGTCTTCAAGTGACTGTCTTCTCCTCTTAAAATCGTGATACCAGGATGAAAACTATAGCTTTAGTAGGAAATGTTTTTTGTAAATTCAAAACAATCTGATATTTCTAAGCCTTAGGAATAATCATAGAAAATCATAGCACGGCATACCTACTGATTCAGCTCCATTGTATTTTATGTTTATTTGCCAGTGCTTGAGCTTTAGAACACTCAAATCTTGTATGTGACTACGAGGCCTGTGAGAAAAGTATCCAACCTAATTTTTTTTTTGCGAAAACCTGATGGATTTGGATCGTGCGCGCTTGCACAAGCCGACCTTGAACCTTTGTGCGTATGCATGCATTTTTTCCCGCCTCTCAATAGTGTCAGTTGCTGGCAATCAGCATTAGAGGGAGGTAGTGTGTTGTGCTCTCGTCGGTTTTTGATTTGAAGGAAAATGACGGAACGACTGGAGCAGCGTTACTGCATCAAATTTTGCCAGAAACTGGGCGACAGCCAGGTGGAAACCATCAGTCGTCACATTGGAAGCATTCCTCGTCACCACGACCAAAGAAGGCCCGCCAAGTACGCAGCAATGTGAAAGTGATAGTGACTGCTTTCTTTGACTCTTGCGGTGTGGTACACCACGAGTACTCACCACAGGGTCAAACAATCACCAAAGAGTACTACAGGGATGTCCTCCGTCGCCTACGTAATGCAGTGCGGCGCAAGAGACCGCAGTTGTGGTCAACAGGCAGTTGGCGCCTCAAAAACCAAACTTGATTCAGACTTATTTGGCGAAAAACCAGACTCCCGTGGTTCAACAGGCTCCTTACTCTCCTGACCTGGCCCCCTGCGACTTTTGGCTGTTCCCCAAACTCAAGAGGCCATTGAAAGGAACGCGATTTCAGACAAGAGAGGACATTATGGCTGCAACGACAGCCGAGCTAAACTCCATTCTGAAAGATGCTTTCCAGGAATGCTTCCAACAATGGTGGCACCGCTGGGAGCAGTGTGTGGAGTCCCAAGGAGACTACTTTGAGGGTGATTAGGTTTCCAATGCTCCAGGTGTGTAATTTTTTTTTTCCGGCCGAAGGTCGGATACTTTTCTCACAGGCCTCGTATATGATAGTAAAGTACAGAATGATCCAAAAGTCGTGCGCCCTGTTCAGTAATGCAATACGAATTCTTTTTACCGTGTTGGAGGCCACTTTGTGGAACACGTGTACACTGATGTTGGTAATTTCATTTGTTAGGTTCATCTTTAGTTCCCCCAGTGTGTGTGGCCTGTTGTTATAGACCTTACCTTTAAGATAATCCCACAGGAAGAAATCAGGGGAAGTCAAATTGGGTGAACGTGGGGGCCATAATCCTTTAGGGATGATATGCTTGCCAAAAAACTTGCGCAAGAAATGCATGTGACTTGTGGCACTGTCCTGCTGGAACCAGCAATCACGTTCATCTTGGTCAAGAAACGCAATGAAATGTGTAATGAATTTTTCAGCTATTACACTATTTATAGACAGTCGAATTTGGATGTGAGCAACTTTTGGATCTCCCTGTACTTGGAGAAAGTAAAACAAATATGGTGGGATGCATGCAGCGTTCCTGGTTAAAAACTTTTAGAGTGCCCCTCGTAGTGATGGTTGAAAACAAGAAGCTATGCTTCAACATTAGATTATTAAATTAATATAAAAAAAGGAAAAATTCCGCAACCTGGATTCGAACTAGGGATGACGAGCATCTAGTTCATCGCCTCTACCAAGTAGGCCACCATGGGTACAGGAAGGCTGTCTCCAAGTGTCCTAAAGAGCCTGGTGCCTGCGCTATCATTAGACTTCCACTTTGACTGCTTAGCTGAGCGCAGGTCGCTTGTAGATCAAATCCAGGTTTTGGAATTTTTCCTTTTTTTTCATGTTAATTAAGTTGATATTTTCAATAAATAAATTTCGGAACTTTGAGCTCTCCCACTTCATATTATGTGTATCTTTCTATTACTTTGAATGTATAACCGTCACCTGAATTTCTTTTTTACATAC
>JAHWFO010061243.1:0-14060 GCA_023313115.1 Rhysida immarginata
AAACAAGTTTTGTTTGTTAGGGGATTTATGTAGAAACTTTGTAGGCTAGGTGTTAATTCATAAAAATTGGTTTTATATTAATTATTTACGTTAATTGCTCTCAAAATGCGTCAACATGGCCGCTCATCATCACGTGATAGGCGATCGAACCAATGGAAGGAAAAACAGGAATTAACGCATTCAATTGTTTTCAAAGGATGTCACTAGATGGCGATACTATCTTATAGAAAAGTTGAATCAATGATATATACAGTTTTCTGTATATATCATTGAGTTGAATAGACTTTTTGTTTTTAAAGTATGTCACTAGATGGCGAGGCCAGACGGCGCACTTTAGAGTTCCTGTATAAAGACAGCGACTCTTTATACAGGGACTCTAGCGCACTTACGTTATACGAGCATTAAATTAGATTGATTAATGCTCTCAAACGCATTCAATTTCCAGTTAAACTTTGTTTTGCCATAACAATTAACAAATCTCAAGGCCAAACATTGAAAGTAGCTGGAGTAAATTTGCAAGAAGATTGTTTCTCACATGGCCAACTGTATGTTGCCTGTTCTAGAGTTACCGACCCTAGAAATTTATACATTTGTAGTAAAGATGCAACAACATTAAATGTCGTTTACAAGGAAGTACTCAAGACTTAAGTGTAGTCCAAAAACTTCCATTAATTTTTTGACATTAAATAAAGGTTTTTTAAAATTTACCTATACTGTATTTTTATTTCATGATTTAAAAAGCCCGCGCAACGCCGGGCACGGGTTTGCTAGTATCATATATTTTAATTTGGTTACTACGCCGATGCATTCTACATTTGCTTGGTTATTTCTAAACTGAAATTTTTATTTTACAGGTCAGAAAAATGTTTTAAATAAAAGACAGGAACTATAGATTGCGTTTATTTCTATCAATTCATAAGTAAATAAGTAGGACGAACCATTTGCATTTCAAAATGCTTTATGTTTTATTTTTAAAATATAGTTATGTATAAAATCGGACCTTACAATCATTGCCCGTTTTATTTCAGTATCGAGTAAAAGTATAACAATTTCACAAGCCTTGATTCTCCTGAGATTAAATGGGGACATTTCCTACGAGTTGCAAATGGAGTTATTGTAAGGCTGAATTATTGCTAAAAGAGATTATTCGAGCGTAATATTCCATTCCATTCATTTTACAGTAGAAGCAAAAAATTCAATGAATTAATTGCAACGTTATATTTCATGAAAGAAGAACGAAAATCGATTTGTTTAAGCAAAAAAAAAAAAAAAAAAAAAAAAAAAAACTTATGCAATTTCCTAAGTGTTGAAATTATATTTGCATACATAGTGGCTTAAACAAACCGATTTTCGTTTTATTTATTTTATTTTATATGTACAAGTAAGCTCATCGTAAGTTTGTAAAAGGTAGATTTTCTATTCTGGAGTTCTTATCCGAACGCTATTAATCATCATTGGAATGAACTGATCGTAAGATCATTGTACGTCAAGAGCTCTGCTATAACTGATGGTTCGTTAAGGGCCGCGTGTATCACAAAAATGTAAAGCCATTATTAAAATCAAAGTTTTCAACAGAAAATTTTAAATAATCAATAAAAGTTCTGTCTTTATCTAAATACCTGAAACCGGATTTTAGTCGTATGTCCTATGTATTTTATAGTGTATACATTAAGTTTAAAGTCTAATGGCACATCAAAATTTCAGTTTCGTTTTTATAGAATGTAATAACCCTATTTTTAATAATAAATTTAATTTTAAAATATGAAATAAATAAAAACAGAAATATTAATAAATTTAAAAGTGTCTGCTCCATTTCAATTAATACCGTATAAAATTTGATTCTGCATTTATTGTCTAGAAGATTTCTATTTTAAGAATTTTTCTCTTTCAATCAAATTGTCACTCTCTTATACAATATCCTCGGTTAATTATAAATATGAAAGCACATTAATAATTGAATTCTGTACTCACCATTGGAATATTGGAATAACTTGGAATATATCGTATATCCAGCAAGAAACTTTAAATACTTGATCTTAAACGAATATCATTTATACCTGAAGGGAGTACTTTTTAATATGCTCTTGGTCAGGAAAGCGTCCGAAAAAGAGAAGAGCGATTAAATTGATGCCTATTCTATCAACCTATGAACGTAGTAGGCAGAGAAGTAGGACAAATTCAAACTACTCAGGTTTTATCCTTACATTGAAAGTAAGGTTAAATTTATGATCACTTTCTCCATTTCAACATCACACGCAAATTTAGCCACTGAATGAAAGCCTACATGGAAACTATATGAAAACCTTAAACTTCCTGACCATTTCCTAAATCTAATAAAAGGAAAAAAGCTAATTCTATACAAAAAAATGATTCAGTCATCGGATATTGTTTTTCAGTTCACTATGAAGCAAAAGAGATTTAATGAAAAACTAAACAGGAACACGCAAAGCAATAAACATTGAATCTTTTTTAAAATCTTTATTGTTAAAACTTCTTCATTCCCCTTTAGAAAGTAATCCCTGTTTATATGAATTTACCCACCATCCACCCGCTACGAAATTATTACTCCAATAAGTTTACTGCCATCTATTCAAAATAAACAAGAAATAAATCCTCCTGAGGAAAGGTATAGGAAATGAGCTAAAGTCCTGAGTTCATCTACACTGCACCTATTAACTTCCCAATTGATTTTTATCAAAAAATTGATTTTCTCGAATGTAGTATTTAGAAAATATAAAAGACCCCTGTCTTCTTTTCTTTCTCGTCAGTTTCGATCAAATGATATATCACAATATGCTGCCAAAGTTCTAAAGACTGGGATAATTTGGCCCAAACTTCATAACAATCTATATTTTGCATAGAGTAATCTCCATATCGAATTACACTCCTTTACATATCTAAATATCACATAGATCACGTGGTCCCCTCTAACTCCCACCCCCGTAATTCCGACCCCAGTGGGCCAATCAAAACCAAACTAAATAGTGAATGTATGCATGCCTATAGTAAGCTATATTTCGAATTTCAACCTTCTAGCTCAAAAAATGAACAAATTATAAAGGGGACAGACGGACGGACAGACAGACATTGCTAAAAATAAATGCCAAAAATTAGCTCCATTTTTCCGCTACTTAATAATTAACGAAATATTTTTGAACCAGATCATTGTTGAGTTAGTTTATTCTTGCTACACACAAGGACAGAAAGCTATAATTTTTTTAAATAATAAATGAAACTTAAGAAAAGTTTAGAGGGAAATTTTTGAGGAAAAAAAAGTACAGAGCCAAAATTTAGAAAAATATCATAAAACATTATAACATAACATTATAACATCATATAACATGATATCAGGTGACAATAAAAACTCAAAAAATTATAAAAACGAACAAGAATACGTCATTTGTGCCTAGATTTGAACTGGCAATATCAGATCTATCACGGATAGACATACAGGTGAGGCATTTATCTTGAGACAACTGAATATCTCGGAAACTAAGCATTGTACGAAAAAATGTCCAAAATCAAAACTGAATTATTTCGCGAGGGAAATTCATTAGTTAAAAAAATACCTCCCCTCTCCCCCTTGTGAACGGGGCTGGGGGGAGGGGGTAACTTTGAAATCTTAAATAGGAACCCCTATTTTTAGCACATTTTCGTATAAAAGTGCTTATGTGATCGGTTTGTCCAGCTGTCCGTCCGTCCGTCTGTAGACAATCCCACAATTCATCGCGTTGCAATAGAAAGAGTGCATGTATTGAATTGCTGGAAGAAACGAGTTATCCTCGCATTCGGGAAAACGCGTGTTGAGAACATCGGTTCGGCTCTGCGCGTGCTCTAAACGTTAATGAGATGGTGCGCGTGCAGGATGCACGTGTTTGACGATTATTGAATGGGCAGATCGGTCTCTAAATCAAGAGAATTTTTGAAGAGAAAACTTCTATAGGCGCACCGCATACAAAATTTTGCTGGAGAGTGAAAGTGTCTGATCCGTCACGCTCGGAAGTGAAACCTTTTTCGGGTAAAACTCGGGAAAACTCGGAATTCTTTAGTTTAGTCGTAAAAAGTTTATTAATTATTAAGATAACTTGAAAACGAATAAACTTTACCACACTCTGTTTTCAACAATCTATTAATATGGGACAGAGCACGAACAAGATCGAACGTGAGATACCATGAATAGGTACGCGCTCTAATGGTACTTGCTCTAATGGTACAATTATGATACACCATTAAAATTTCCTATAACCAGATATGGCAGGAAGTATATCAAACAATTCGTCACGACGTGTCATGAATGAATATACAGGGTGTTTTTGAATTGAGTACAGATTTTTTGTGAGATGATAGAAGAGGCCCTTAGAAGTATTTTATGTCATATGAACATGGGGTCCCCGCAGCTCCGTTTACTTACAATACTGCATTGAACAATCAAATGACACCGGGACGCAGTGTGCGTTGGTAGGCCTAGATTATTTTATTTTTAACAATTAACACAAGCAATCTACTGTAATAACTTTTAAAGTAATTGTTTGCAAAGAAATTTCAAGGTGTACGTGCTTGTTTGTTGAAAAGTCTTAGGACAAACTTCGTCAAGGAGATTCCATGGTGTCCTTCTGTATGTAAATGAACTAATCGCATTCTGGGAAAGCAGTAGGTAAAGATTTGTTTTAAAAAGTTCACTTGATGTACTTTTTACATGTGTAAAGTTAAACAAACAGTATGAATCGTTTTACATGGAATGATTATGCAGACGTGTCTCGGTGCTGCTGGTACCATGGATGGTGCAAATGGCGGTCATTTCGAACAATTACTGTAAAAGTCATACAGTAGATTGCTTGTGTTAATTGTTAAAAATAAAATAATCTAGGCCTACCAACGCACAATGCGTCCCGGTGTCATTTGATTGTTCAATGCAGTATTGTAAGTAAACGGAGCTGCGGGGACCCCATGTTCATATGACATAAAATACTTCTAAGGGCCTCTTCTATCATCTCACAAAAAATCTGTACTCAATTCAAAAACACCCTGTATATTCATTCATGACACGTCGTGACGAATTGTTTGATATACTTCCTGCCATATCTGGTTATAGGAAATTTTAATGGTGTATCATAATTGTACCATTAGAGCAAGTACCATTAGAGCGCGTACCTATTCATGGTATCTCACGTTCGATCTTGTTCGTGCTCTGTCCCATATTAATAGATTGTTGAAAACAGAGTGTGGTAAAGTTTATTCGTTTTCAAGTTATCTTAATAATTAATAAACTTTTTACGACTAAACTAAAGAATTCCGAGTTTTCCCGAGTTTTACCCGAAAAAGGTTTCACTTCCGAGCGTGACGGATCAGACACTTTCACTCTCCAGCAAAATTTTGTATGCGGTGCGCCTATAGAAGTTTTCTCTTCAAAAATTCTCTTGATTTAGAGACCGATCTGCCCATTCAATAATCGTCAAACACGTGCATCCTGCACGCGCACCATCTCATTAACGTTTAGAGCACGCGCAGAGCCGAACCGATGTTCTCAACACGCGTTTTCCCGAATGCGAGGATAACTCGTTTCTTCCAGCAATTCAATACATGCACTCTTTCTATTGCAACGCGATGAATTGTGGGATTGTCTACAGACGGACGGACGGACAGCTGGACAAACCGATCACATAAGCACTTTTATACGAAAATGTGCTAAAAATAGGGGTTCCTATTTAAGATTTCAAAGTTACCCCCTCCCCCCAGCCCCGTTCACAAGGGGGAGAGGGGAGGTATTTTTTTAACTAATGAATTTCCCTCGCGAAATAATTCAGTTTTGATTTTGGACATTTTTTCGTACAATGCTTAGTTTCCGAGATATTCAGTTGTCTCAAGATAAATGCCTCACCTGTATGTCTATCCGTGATAGATCTGATATTGCCAGTTCAAATCTAGGCACAAATGACGTATTCTTGTTCGTTTTTATAATTTTTTGAGTTTTTATTGTCACCTGATATCATGTTATATGATGTTATAATGTTATGTTATAATGTTTTATGATATTTTTCTAAATTTTGGCTCTGTACTTTTTTTTCCTCAAAAATTTCCCTCTAAACTTTTCTTAAGTTTCATTTATTATTTAAAAAAATTATAGCTTTCTGTCCTTGTGTGTAGCAAGAATAAACTAACTCAACAATGATCTGGTTCAAAAATATTTCGTTAATTATTAAGTAGCGGAAAAATGGAGCTAATTTTTGGCATTTATTTTTAGCAATGTCTGTCTGTCCGTCCGTCTGTCCCCTTTATAATTTGTTCATTTTTTGAGCTAGAAGGTTGAAATTCGAAATATAGCTTACTATAGGCATGCATACATTCACTATTTAGTTTGGTTTTGATTGGCCCACTGGGGTCGGAATTACGGGGGTGGGAGTTAGAGGGGACCACGTGATCTATGTGATATTTAGATATGTAAAGGAGTGTAATTCGATATGGAGATTACTCTATGCAAAATATAGATTGTTATGAAGTTTGGGCCAAATTATCCCAGTCTTTAGAACTTTGGCAGCATATTGTGATATATCATTTGATCGAAACTGACGAGAAAGAAAAGAAGACAGGGGTCTTTTATATTTTCTAAATACTACATTCGAGAAAATCAATTTTTTGATAAAAATCAATTGGGAAGTTAATAGGTGCAGTGTAGATGAACTCAGGACTTTAGCTCATTTCCTATACCTTTCCTCAGGAGGATTTATTTCTTGTTTATTTTGAATAGATGGCAGTAAACTTATTGGAGTAATAATTTCGTAGCGGGTGGATGGTGGGTAAATTCATATAAACAGGGATTACTTTCTAAAGGGGAATGAAGAAGTTTTAACAATAAAGATTTTAAAAAAGATTCAATGTTTATTGCTTTGCGTGTTCCTGTTTAGTTTTTCATTAAATCTCTTTTGCTTCATAGTGAACTGAAAAACAATATCCGATGACTGAATCATTTTTTTGTATAGAATTAGCTTTTTTCCTTTTATTAGATTTAGGAAATGGTCAGGAAGTTTAAGGTTTTCATATAGTTTCCATGTAGGCTTTCATTCAGTGGCTAAATTTGCGTGTGATGTTGAAATGGAGAAAGTGATCATAAATTTAACCTTACTTTCAATGTAAGGATAAAACCTGAGTAGTTTGAATTTGTCCTACTTCTCTGCCTACTACGTTCATAGGTTGATAGAATAGGCATCAATTTAATCGCTCTTCTCTTTTTCGGACGCTTTCCTGACCAAGAGCATATTAAAAAGTACTCCCTTCAGGTATAAATGATATTCGTTTAAGATCAAGTATTTAAAGTTTCTTGCTGGATATACGATATATTCCAAGTTATTCCAATATTCCAATGGTGAGTACAGAATTCAATTATTAATGTGCTTTCATATTTATAATTAACCGAGGATATTGTATAAGAGAGTGACAATTTGATTGAAAGAGAAAAATTCTTAAAATAGAAATCTTCTAGACAATAAATGCAGAATCAAATTTTATACGGTATTAATTGAAATGGAGCAGACACTTTTAAATTTATTAATATTTCTGTTTTTATTTATTTCATATTTTAAAATTAAATTTATTATTAAAAATAGGGTTATTACATTCTATAAAAACGAAACTGAAATTTTGATGTGCCATTAGACTTTAAACTTAATGTATACACTATAAAATACATAGGACATACGACTAAAATCCGGTTTCAGGTATTTAGATAAAGACAGAACTTTTATTGATTATTTAAAATTTTCTGTTGAAAACTTTGATTTTAATAATGGCTTTACATTTTTGTGATACACGCGGCCCTTAACGAACCATCAGTTATAGCAGAGCTCTTGACGTACAATGATCTTACGATCAGTTCATTCCAATGATGATTAATAGCGTTCGGATAAGAACTCCAGAATAGAAAATCTACCTTTTACAAACTTACGATGAGCTTACTTGTACATATAAAATAAAATAAATAAAACGAAAATCGGTTTGTTTAAGCCACTATGTATGCAAATATAATTTCAACACTTAGGAAATTGCATAAGTTTTTTTTTTTTTTTTTTTTTTTTTTTTTGCTTAAACAAATCGATTTTCGTTCTTCTTTCATGAAATATAACGTTGCAATTAATTCATTGAATTTTTTGCTTCTACTGTAAAATGAATGGAATGGAATATTACGCTCGAATAATCTCTTTTAGCAATAATTCAGCCTTACAATAACTCCATTTGCAACTCGTAGGAAATGTCCCCATTTAATCTCAGGAGAATCAAGGCTTGTGAAATTGTTATACTTTTACTCGATACTGAAATAAAACGGGCAATGATTGTAAGGTCCGATTTTATACATAACTATATTTTAAAAATAAAACATAAAGCATTTTGAAATGCAAATGGTTCGTCCTACTTATTTACTTATGAATTGATAGAAATAAACGCAATCTATAGTTCCTGTCTTTTATTTAAAACATTTTTCTGACCTGTAAAATAAAAATTTCAGTTTAGAAATAACCAAGCAAATGTAGAATGCATCGGCGTAGTAACCAAATTAAAATATATGATACTAGCAAACCCGTGCCCGGCGTTGCGCGGGCTTTTTAAATCATGAAATAAAAATACAGTATAGGTAAATTTTAAAAAACCTTTATTTAATGTCAAAAAATTAATGGAAGTTTTTGGACTACACTTAAGTCTTGAGTACTTCCTTGTAAACGACATTTAATGTTGTTGCATCTTTACTACAAATGTATAAATTTCTAGGGTCGGTAACTCTAGAACAGGCAACATACAGTTGGCCATGTGAGAAACAATCTTCTTGCAAATTTACTCCAGCTACTTTCAATGTTTGGCCTTGAGATTTGTTAATTGTTATGGCAAAACAAAGTTTAACTGGAAATTGAATGCGTTTGAGAGCATTAATCAATCTAATTTAATGCTCGTATAACGTAAGTGCGCTAGAGTCCCTGTATAAAGAGTCGCTGTCTTTATACAGGAACTCTAAAGTGCGCCGTCTGGCCTCGCCATCTAGTGACATACTTTAAAAA
Organism: Rhysida immarginata; assembly: GCA_023313115.1. NCBI lineage: Eukaryota > Metazoa > Arthropoda > Chilopoda > Scolopendromorpha > Scolopendridae > Rhysida > Rhysida immarginata. The sequence continues at coordinate 9,042 of JAHWFO010061243.1, forward strand.
CAAAAAGTCTATTCAACTCAATGATATATACAGAAAACTGTATATATCATTGATTCAACTTTTCTATAAGATAGTATCGCCATCTAGTGACATCCTTTGAAAACAATTGAATGCGTTAATTCCTGTTTTTCCTTCCATTGGTTCGATCGCCTATCACGTGATGATGAGCGGCCATGTTGACGCATTTTGAGAGCAATTAACGTAAATAATTAATATAAAACCAATTTTTATGAATTAACACCTAGCCTACAAAGTTTCTACATAAATCCCCTAACAAACAAAACTTGTTTCATAAAAATCGATGCAGCAGTTCTTACGGTTATCGGGCACATACACAGGGGAAGTGACTTAGATTTATACTATGTAAGCATAATGAGTGACTGAAATCTGATTTTGAACCTTTATTAAGAAAGTATTTCTTTATTATTAATAAATCAATGCATATTATATTATTTTAGCAGAAATGCGGTATAATAATGTGAAAACTACACGAAGAGCGATAAGTTGCAAAGCACGCTCAACAAAATAATGGCGAATGCACGAATTAAATGATTACATGTTTTTCATGATATAATCAGTAGTAGAAAGTTAAAAATACTTTAATTCGTCCACACCAGTCATAAACCTGATCCCTATTTCCACTTTGGACGCCAAGTCCATTTTAAACTTCTACGATGTTCGTTCAAACTACTAGACTTTATAACCGACCAACTTCGGTTAGCTCAACTCCTGCCAAGCGAGTGAAAACGCTTTTGGAATAGACTGTGCATCGTATACGTGAACCATCCCAATTACCGATACTTCTATACGAAATGTACGCGCGCGTTTACGTCAAAGCTAGGATGATTAGTCTCGTCCAACAATCCACTATCCCATATCCCTATTCCAAAGAGTGCATTGTTGAAATGTGTTTAAAGACGAACGGACGTCTAGTAAAACCGATCACATAAGTGCTTTTCTAAAGAAAATGTGCCTCACGTATTAATCGTTCAACATCTCGTGGTGCTTAAAATATGCATTTCTGGCCATTAGTTCCCTATATCAAAATCTTCTATAGAAATCTGGATATCCAAAAGTGATTTGCCAACAGTGAATCAACACGGAATGCAGCCGTTAAACAAAAGGCTTTATATATAGTTATCAATTATATCAGTAATTAAACAACGAATTTCATTCAATGTTTGTTTGAGCGACAAAATTTGTGAAAGCACCGCCCAGAGTCTTGAAAGTATACTTCGGTCATTTTTCATTTAAAGGTCATTTAAAGTAGTAATTTATGATACATTAATTATGCCATTTTAAATATTTAAGATATTTTGCAACTGAAAATTAAGTTCTCAAATTTATGTTTCATTGCAATTATTGTTAAAACAGGCTGCACGAACAACAAGAGTATTCCCGACTTTCCTATTGGTAAAGCCTGCCTTTCAAGCAGCTGCTATGAAGGCGAAGTGTGCCACGATGCCCTATTGTTTGAAACATCATGTTGTCCATTCATCTTTGAAAACAGAAGACAATCTTGTTGCGTTGCTGATCTCAAGGATATCGCATTCTATCCTCTTTCTCCCTGTAAGTTACTTATCTCTCTTAGATTATATCATTAATATACAGGGCGATCCAAAAGTCTGAGAATTTAAAACTCAATAATTCGCACATGAATGCAGATTAAAATATCCTGTTTGCACAGAAGCGAATGAAATGAAGTCGGATTGTTTCCAGGAAAAGAAAAAGTTAATGCTAGAATTGTTCGGTTTTGACCAACAGATAGCGTTGTCAGGTTTATGCACACTTTTAGACGGTATAAAAAGAGCAGCACTCGCTTCAAACGCTATTTCGGAAGCAGATAGTGATATTTGCTCCATCTCACCGTAACGAAATTTGAGGCATAGAAATGCCGTCATTAATCGAGAAGGCACTCTTGGTTAAACTTTATTATCAGAATAAGGAAAGTGCCAGAGTCGAACAAATGGTGCAAGCACTGTTGGAATTTCTGCACACGGGGAATGCAGAGCGCGAGAAGTGTCCCGACTGATTGGCATTTCGTACAGCAAAGTAAAACGATCACCGCGAATTATCCTTAAGCGATTTCCATTACAAGTTGCAATTAAATCATGAACTGACACCTGACGATTTCATCAGTGACCAAGATTTTGCAAATTGGGTATTCAATAAAACAGTACCACGACTAGCTTTTCACTGTGCTTTGGACCGATGAAGCGCATTTCACACTGTGTGTAGAGTACGGAAAATCCACACGCATTTTTGAATAACTTCTACATAAACCAAAAGTGACAGTCTGGTGTGGTTTCACCGCTGATTTCCTAAACGGTCCATTTTTCTTCGAGGAAGTCACAGGACTGTTCTAAAAAGACTTACCGTCACCGGTGTGCGCTATCCAGCACTGTTACGGACCAGCATCATTCAGATTTGCAAGCACTGCATACAGTCACCTTAATGCAAGATGGAGCACCACCGCCTATTGCTGTTCCTGTGCAACTCCGGCTCCGTTCAGCATTTGGGGAGAATCCGTGTCCTCAGTCGATACTTTCCGCATGCATGTGTCGCCCGATCTGACGCCTTTTGAATTTTGGTTATTGGGAACCTGAAGTCAAAAGTGTACCGCGACCGACCGACATCATTGGCAACATTGGAAGATTCCATCCGGCAAATGTGTCTACCATACCGAGAGAAATGCTACCTAATGCTGTGTTGCTGAATGACGGACGGCATATTGAACGTTTGTAAGCCGATAGTTAATCTGAAAATGTGCATAAACTGATGACTGTAACCTGATAACACCATATGTTGGTCAAAAACCGAACAATTCTAGCAGTAATTTTTTTCCCGCGAAAAAAAATCCGACATCATTTCAACCGTTCTATGCAAGCAAAACTTTTTTATCTGTATTCGTGTGCGAATTATTGAGTTTTAAAATTTTCCTTACTTTTGGAACATCCTGTGTAAAAAATATCATTAATCACTAATACTTTCTCTAAAATAGCTAATAAAGCTGATCAGAAGTGTCCAGAAAATAAAGTCGTTGATTCCAAGCACTGTGTTGAAGTAGGATGTAAAGAATTTATAAAATGCAAGACCCGAACTTTAGAAGATACATACTGTTGCAAGTATGTTAACTACGATAGAGCAGAAATTACCTGCTGCGAAATTCTTGTTAAACCATCAGGTAAAAAATGACTTCTATTTCTAAACTTAGTTTCTTATTTTGTATACTGCATTAGTATTGCATTAAGAACACCTGTCTCAAATCGTCTTTAGTGTCATTTCAGTATACATTGTGAAAAAATTGATTATCAAGAAAAGAAACTAGTAAATCTAGATAAACTAATGAATAGGAACAAAAGCATCTCTTATTTCACCAGAACAAATAGAACAAATTTCTAAAAGAGCTTTTTCGATCATACTTGTGATCATCATCAGTAATACCTAACCGAAGATGATCATGTGATAGAAAGGATTTTATTTATTTGCTTTTGTGGGATAAGAGGTAATTTTGTTTCCACTTATTTTCAATATTTAGGCGGCCTGTAAGTAAGACGCCGATTCCATTTTTACTTCTTTTCGGACATCCTTGAGATCAAGCCTAAAATTAATGTACGGTAAATCTGCAATTGCTCACTACCATAATCTTCATTCTTAATATGGAATGATTGTTAAAGTGAAGTGATTTTCCATAGTCATTGTATGAAACAGAAGATCCAAATGTTTATCAGCTCCGGCAGCCAAAAGCTGAAAAGTAGCGTAATGTTAACCCTTAATATTTGAAGGTTAACCAAATGAAGCATAATCACAAATAGCGAAAGGATTGGGAGCACTATTCCATTGTTCCTATAGCAGGTGAGAATTTCTGGCTCAAACCTATAAGAAGATTGAGGAACATTTGAAACTTTGGTCTTCAGCTTTCCGTAATGCCAATGCAATCTTGTCATCGATGCTCTCCATCAGGAAATTAACGATGAATACTGAACATGGAATCTGTAATTGATTGCATGAACCATACTGTCATCCTAGCCATACGACTTTCAGGGGAATCGATGAATAGAACAAATATATCACGCACTGAAAGCTGAAGCTCTTTTGTGAGAATTCACATAACCACAGTTGATGATCAGATTCCCGGAACATTTTCAATATCAAAATGCAACTTAATAGATTGTAGATATATCCTTCTCTTTGTCGGGCGCAGATCTTTTCAACCTACCATTTTTCATTGCAGATAATAGCGTTTTACTACAAATCAGTGCTATACTTTTAACTTATTTTCCTTTTTTCATTCAGAATGTGCCCTTGAAGCTGTTGACGACCAAATATACAAGTGTGACCTCATTGGTTGTGAATTAGGCAGTGAATGTAATGCTCCACCAGGAACTTATTACAACGACATTTGCTGTCCTTACACTATTAAATATCAAACGGCTACATGTTGTTTAGCTCGTGAGTAAGATTTTTGCGCTTATAAAATCATTTTAAAAAATCTATTTTCCAATTAGAAAGGACTAAATATTTTATAAAAATTAACAGGAAACCTTTTAATATCCTATGTTCATTTATCTTATTTTTGTAGTGGAAGATACTTGAAACGTTTTCTAGGAAGAAAGACAATGACTTAACGGACATACAAAGACAAGAGAAGCACTCGGACCACATCGTATTTTATGGGTTATTCTATTCTCAAAGAATGATCCCTACTATTTAGAAACAGTACAAACATGTATGGGTTTACTTTACAAGTTTTGTGGGGATGGTGACTGCATACATGATTATGCTAAGATCGTGTATGATCATATTTGAAGAGGAAGAGAGCGCTTTCTAAAACATACGGATATTAAAAATCATCTATCTATCTATCTATCTTCTATACATAGTATAAATCTAAGTCACTTCCCCGGTGTATGTGCCCGATAACCGTAAGAACTGCTGCATCGATTTTTATCAAACAAGTTTTGTTTGTTAGGGGATTTATGTAGAAACTTTGTAGGCTAGGTGTTAATTCATAAAAAT
>JAHWFO010061247.1:0-18814 GCA_023313115.1 Rhysida immarginata
ATTCAGATATGGGCAGACCAAAGAGAAATATAATTTTGTTGAAGGAAAATTGTTCAGCGCATTTTGTTAATGTACGCTTAAGTAACATCCGATAAGAGTTCCTTCCACAGAATTGCAAATCTATGCTACAACCATTTTACCAAGGCATCAAAAAAAGCATAAAAGATCATTTCTGGAAACGTTTATTGCAGAAAAGTTTGTTTAATGAATGGCTCTGAATTATAGAAACAGCGAACATTATGATGCAACTGAAATGCTTGCACGTGCCTGGAACTGTATTCCTGTGATATGTATTTGTGTTGTAGCTATACAATAGTATTTTATTATTCTATACATGTACATCATTTGTTTTATATGATATTCAAATTAAAATACATATTCTAAATCTGCTACACTATATATACGGTATATCTTCTGTATATGTATTGTACACAATTAGTACTGTATTGTATAGTTAGCCTGCATGGCATCCCTCTCAACTTTAATCTTAATTTTGTTTCAGATTAAAGTTCAAAATTCCAGTTCTTTTGGAGTACGTTAAAACAAGGTTTTACTGTATAATATAAAATGAAAATAGCAATTAATAACAGCACATATTGATGGACATCTTTCAAATTAAAACCTTTAAAGAATAAATTCTTTTAGGGGATTGAATAAGTTCTTGCAGTTTTTTTTTCATGAAGATGAATGCTTTATTCACAACAATGAGTAAAGAACATGTCATTGAAATTGTCCATCTCAGGCCACTACTTTTTCCCATTTTTCTGGCAGAATACGAATACTATGTCGAAAGAGCGACTCATCTTCTGAGGTTATCGATCGATCTATCCATTTTTTTGGCATCTTCACACGAATGGAAATGCTGCTCAGCCAGGCCATGCGTTATCGATTGGAACAGATGGTAGTCGGATGGAGTGCTATCCGGTGAATACGGCGGGTGGGGTAGGACTTCCCATTTGAGTGTTTTCAGGTAGGTTTTGACTGGTTTTGCAACACGTGGCCGAGCTTTGTCATGCTATGTCTCTTCCTCATATAGCAGCTGTTTTTCCTTCAAACACATCAATAGTAGTCAACAGCGGTCTCCCGTGATGGTTTCATTAGGTTGAGGAGCTCATACCGTACTGATAAGATTACACATAGCTGATCCCACCAAACACAGAGTTGGGAACCACGGATATTTGGCTTTGCCGATGATGTTAATGTATTGCCGGCTTATCTCAAGAGTTTCTACGCTTCGGGTTATCGTAGTGGGTCCACTTTTCATCGCCAGTCACAGAAAAAAGTAATGCAGTAGGATTACCCACAAATACACCTTTGTTGGAACGAACATGAACATGTTCCACGCTATGAAAACATGTTGTTTACACTTCGCTGGAAAATTACATACTGCCATTTTGAGCGTAATGGTGGAGCTGCACAATGACTTTGTCTGTAGTATTGCCCGATGCAAAAAGGCTAAGATAACACCATCTGTCGGAAAACAGCGAGAGCTTATTCAAGTCCCTGATGACAATTAATATAAAGAAACACTAGAAAGTTAACTCAAATATAAGATAATAACTGAAGAAACATCTCCAAGATTTCGAAAGACAAATTGAAAAGGGAAGGAAGTTAATTTCATCAATTTATTTGATGGTTAAAGGGTAAGGATTATTCCTGACCTTCGAATCGGGACCTGCTCTGCTGATCGAGTTGCTATGTGGCTTCAATCGGCAAAGCGGTTCATATCCGCGGTAGCTCAGTTCTTAAGAGCAGTGCCAGCGATAGGCATGGTCCCTGGTTCGAATCCAGGTCGCGGAATTTTTCCTTCCCTTTTCAATTTGTCACTAGAAAGTTAGATTTTTAGAAATAAATGTTGAATGCAGAAGATCGGAATTGCAATTCCTTGATGCTACATAAACGCAATTATAAATTTTTCAATTCCTACGACCATGTCAGTTCTTGAGCATCTCTACAGGGTGTATCAGACTACCCGTCCTAGGCTTTTTTCTTGGAAGTTCAACGTCCTAGAGCTTTGGGGAAAAAATTACATGACTAAAGACAATATGAAGAATTTAATGGTGGATATTCTCTTTTTCTGGAAATAGCTGGAAATGCGCACACGTACACTTCACACAAAAACTTTATCCCTTTTACTCCGTAAAGTGGATATATCCAGGCAAAATTTCAGTACCCCACAGACTACAAAAACTTATCGTTATGCTGTCAAAAGTGGATAATTAATTTCATTTTATCAGTAATGACCACAAAATTTAACTATGCAGTAAAGAGAGTAAATGGGAACATGACTCGAATGGGGTTCGTTAGATAGGTTTTGGAAAAAGAAAATTTTTGTAGTTAACGTTTTTTCCCTATAGGCTTCCATCCTGTGTTAGCATCTCTTCCTGTGTTAGCCTTGTGTATGTCCCCCTTATTCAGTCCTGTATATCCTTCCTCGCTGTTGGATGCTCTTGATACAAAATTTCTTTTGGCATGCTATGGGTCTACCACTACCAATCCATCCATCCATGATCAACAACTTCACGCAAGATTCACAACTAATGAGCAAGGTAGCCATCCTGCTGAAACCACATGCCAACCCTTGTCGTTAAGGGCAGATCATCTAGGAGTTCAGGCAGCACGTTTTCCAGAAAGTCGACATAAGTTACCCAGAGTTCTGGTGTGGAAAGACCACGCCGATTATATCGTGGGAGAGGAAGGAATGGCCAAATGTGCCATTACAGGACATGATTTTGTTCTTCTTCCCATTTAATGCGTCGTTCATGAAATAACACTTGTGAATGAAACTGGGTAACAATTAATGCCTGTAGGCTGCTGTCATTCTTTATTTATGATTATTTTTATTTGTTTATTTATTTATTTATTTATTTTGCCAAAATGAAATTCGAACAAATTTTTCTAAGGTATACAAAAGAAATTCAAGTGGGAAAACTTATTTATATGTTTTTGCAGGATTTCCAGGCCTTGAAAACCTCTTAACAAAATTCCAGGCTTTTCCAGGAATCCAAGGCTGTTGAGATTAACCTGAAGATACAAGGGTGGTCCAATAATAAAGGTACAGGTCAAATTATCCAGGACATATTTAAAGAAACAAATGCCATGCATTCTACAAAGGTTTGTTTATGTTTCAGTGAACATTTGTCCCAGTGCTTCACTAGTTTAAACATTCCTTCACGGTATGTTTCTTGTCCCAAATTACCGAGATATTGTCGAACTTCAGCTTGCAATATTTCTCGGTTAGGGAATCGTTTGCCCGATAAAAAATTCTTTAGAGGACTGAAAAGGTGGAAATTGGACGGGGCTGTAGGAGTTGTGCTCTAGGATTTCCCACTTTCTCGCTTTCAACCAGGCTTTCGTCTTGTTCAAAGTGTGAGGTCGTGCGCCATCATGCAAAAACCTCACCCAAGCGCGTCCATAAACTTTAACCAACCCGAGATGAATTTCGCTTTGATTTACTCCTTTAGCTCGAACTTCGACTTTGACACATTTGTCGATAACAACGGTCATTTTGCTGTATGCCAGATATTGACTCAACGAGCAAACTGTTTCAGTGTCCTCATTATGTATGTGTGTGACATCGTAGCTGAGTATGCAGATCTCGTATGTTAGTCCCCTTTATTATTGGACTGCCCTCGTATTGTCAATCACGGATAGAAGTGTCGCCGCCCTAGTGAGAGAAAAAGTAATTCCCAAGGAGGATTGCAACACACGACAGCATAGAAATAACATAAAAAGCGCGAACCGAGAAGAAGCAAATTATACACAATTGACATTATTACTATTAAATACTGCGTTAGTATTATTGTTAACGAAGATTGTCAACATTATTATTAAATATTGTGTTATCAGAGTGTCTAGCAAAACGATTTTGTAAATTCTCTGACATTTTCCTGTTGTTCACGTAATTTTCCCTCACCATCGGCAGCAAACTACATCTATCTCTATAAAATACTAGCAGAACCCGTGTGAAAATATTTTCCCACAAAAAGTCGTATTATTTTATTTTTTCGTACTGAATATTATTTTTCACCAGAGCCCTCCAGCGTTATGTTTGCTTTTATCGGTCAGCGATCTCTAATCATACTGGTACTAAATTTCGTAAAATCCTTTCTTAGTGAGTCTCTACGTTATAAAACTACAGACTAAATTACATATTGATAGCTTCAGCGGTCGAAAGGTGATCGACACCAAGTGGGTCTTTAAAGTGAAACAAGATGAAGAAAGAAAAGATCACACATTATAGGGCACGGTTAGTAGCGAGAGGGTTTACTCAAAAACCAGGAGAAGATTTTAAAGAAACCTTTTCACCGGTTGCAAATAATGCTACATTCAGAATTCTCCTTACGGTCGCAGCAGCAAGAGAGTTAAAAGTCAAACACCTGGATGTGTAGACTGCACTTTTAAACGAGGATGTGGATGAAGGACTATACGTAGAACAACCTGAAGGATATGTATGTGATGGTCAGGAAGACAGTGTACAAATTGAAGAAAGGCTTGTATGGATTGAAGCAGGCAGCAAAAGCGTAGAACAAGAGAATACATACTGTGTTGCTTGAAAACAACTATGTGCAAAGCAAAGTTGATCCATGTCTGTACATGAAAATGATCAACAACAACTAGATCTATGTACTGTTATACGTTGATGACATTATCATCTGTGTTGGCAACGAAAAAGCAGAAAAAGAAGTCTTCGAAATGTTTTATAAAGAATTTGAAATCACAGACTTAGGACAGGTGACATACTATTTAGGCATTCAAGTTGAAAGAAAAGACGATGGAAGTTTTCTTCTAAGTCAAAACATGAAAATTCTACAGAAGTTAAATCGGTTTGGAATGACAGATGCAAAGGAAACAAACATTCCAATGAACCCTGAATACTTGAAAGATATTGGTACAACAAATAAACTACCAAAGAATGATGTATATCGCGAGGCTATTGGCCTGTTGTTGCATCTGTCTACTGTCTCACGACCAGATATTGCAACTGCAGTGGGTATTTTATCTCGAAAAGGGAGTGCACCAACCGAAAGAGACTGGAATGCAATAAAACAAGTAATGAGATACCTAAAGAAAACAATGCATGCCAAATTGCACATTACAGGAGAGATTTCAAATGTAACAATCTTTGTGGATGAGGATTGGGCTGGAAACGTTGAGGATAGAAAACCAACCTCAAGATATATCGTAAAGCTCGGGAATTCACCCATAATCTGGGGAAGTAGAAAGCAAGCTTCTGTTTCCCTATCATCAACTGAACCTGAATTTATTAGACCATCATAGGCTTGTAAAGAAGGACTCTGGATATCTCAATTGCTTGAGGACATGTAAGTGAATGTGTAACATGAAGTTCAGATCTTCGAAGACAACCAAGGATGCATAAAATTGAGTGAAGGTGAAATGATTAGCCAAAGCTCAAGGCACATTGATGTACCATATAATTTTGTGCGTGACTTATTAAGTGAAGGCGTGATCAAGGTTAACTATTGTGAAAGTGAGAAAATGATTGCTGATATTCTCACAAAACCTTTACGTAAACCACGGTTCATTAAACTACGTCATGGATTGTGTATAGACGTTGACGGTAGAGGTGGGGTGTTGAACATTATGAACAATAGATGGTGCAGCCACCAACATCACATATAAATAAGTTATTCTCATATTAATAAGTTTATAATTAATAAGTGTATCCTAATTTAAATAATCTGTATTTAAGTTTATTACATTTTGTATTATGCAGATTGTTTTGTTATTTTCTTTACTGCGAATCTGTTCTTCCCGCTTTTTCTCTTCCCTTCCCCGATTTTCTCAAACAAGTTGCATGGAATAAACGTTGTTTCTTTAGTAGTAAAACATATCCTGTGTTTGTTTATTTATTGCGCTTGAATTCTAACATACACTACCCTATCAAAAGTCATGGGACACCATCACTTTAATAGAAACACTCAAAAATACACATATTTTAGTATCGTGTTGGTCCACCTTTTTACTGCTATCACAGCTTGGGGGCAGTCGTAGCCCAGTTGTCTCGCCTTGCTCAATGCACTGGTGGAGTTATGCAACCTTGGGCGCGGCTAGTCACAGGATGGGTGACCACCTGGAAATTTCCATCTCCCCCCGTGCTTCGGAGGGCACGTAAAGCTGCCGGTCCAGGCTGCTGCGACCATTTTACAGCAGTCATTAAGATCATCGGGATGGCGCAAAACTCCCTCAAAGGAGTAATGCTATCACAGCTTCTACTCTCTGGGGCATACTGTCCACAAGTTTTTGATATGTTTCGACAGGTAATTTTCGCCATTCTGCCTTAAGTGTCTTGGACAGTTTGATCATGAATTTCGGGCATTCCGCACAAGCGTGCAATCGACGTTCCAACTTGTCCCACATATGTTTGATGGGGTTCAGATCGGGGCTCTGTGCAGGCCGGTCAAGTTCTCGATCCCCCCTTTTAACAAACCATGTGCCTACAGTCTTTGCTTTATGGCAAGGTGCGTTATCGTGTTGAAATGGAAAAGGGCCATTGCCAAAGTGCTGCATTGTCCTCTCCTCTGCGTTTAGATGTCTGTCCACAGAAACTATTGCACCCAACCTATACAATAAATGCAACCCCACACCATCACCGACTCTCCACTGAACTTCACCGTGGGTACAACACAGCTTGGCAGATAACGTTCGCCATCCCAAAGCCGTCCATCCGATTGCCAGATGGTGTAGCGGGACTCATCACTCCATTCAACCATTCGCCATTGATCCAGAGACCAATGTCGTCGCTCTAACAGTTTTGCCTGCGAGATCGCACCCAACGATTGTAGCTCTTTGGAAGTCTGAAAGCTCTTTTCTTTGAGATATTCTTACAGCATTCACGCAAGCATCATCTCATAATAGCATACTCTGTTATGTAGTGCTGGGAAGAATGCCAACAGTGAAATTGAAAAGGAATGTCCCATTTTCAAGCAAATCAGGGTTGTCCCATGACTTTTGATAGGGTAGTGTATTTCCATATACAGGGTCGGGACACATTAATATGACCACTTGCTAGTATCCGAAATATCCACTTTTGGCGACAAGCCCAGCAGCTAGTCGACGTGGCAGAGTCAATCAGTCCTCGGAAGATGGTTGCAGGTATCTGGGACGATTCGGCGATCAGTGCATCCCGTAATTCCATCACTGTGCGTGGTGGAGGGTTCAGCTTGTGGATCGAGATGGTCCCACAAATTTCAATGGGGTTGAGGTCCGGGGAGTTTGGTGGCCATGGGAGTAGCTTGAATTCATCCTCATGCTCCTCGAACCAATCATGGACAATTTTGGCAATGTGGCAGGGAGCACTGTCCTATTGAAAGGTGCCATCACCCTGAGGAAACACTGTCGACATGAAGGGGTGTACCTGGTCTGCGACGATAGTCAGGTAACGAACAGCATTCAGTGTACCCTCCAGCGGTATCAGTGGACTCGGACCATACCATGAAAACATCCCCCACCAGCCTGTCGTCTGCCAACGATGGTGTCGGGATGCCTGTTCTCAGATGCTTCCCGGAAAATTCTCCATCGTCCGTCCACCCTGTTCACCAGAAACTGTGACTCGTCAGAGAAAGCAGCCCTTTGCCACTTGGCCGAGGTCCAATGGCGATAGTCCATTGCGAATTGAGGCATTTTCGGCGGTGCACAGGTCAATATGGGTGCTATTACCTTACGCCTGCTCCGGAGCCCCAACCTCAAGAGGGATCGTTGCACTGTCTTGGTGCTGACACGGCTAGTGGTCCCACTGTACATTTGCTGTGTCAGTTGCTCAACAGTGGCACGCCGATTGGTCTTGGCCAGGCGTCGTAACCGACGCTCGCCTCTAGGATCGATGGCCCGTGGGGACCCACGGTTACTTCTTCGGTTGGTCGAAACTTTCTGGTTCGCCCAGTCGCGGTGCACCTTCACAACGGCAGCCCTAGAGCAGTTCACAAAGGTGTGCGTTTCAACAGGTCACTTGCTCTGCCCATGACTGTGACAATTGCTGTGTTAACGGATGCTACTACGCATCTGCTGTTGTCAGCTTTTAATGATATGCAATGATTTTTCATCTGCATACCATGGGACGTTACAACATGTTCGAGGAGAGGTGGTCATATTAATGTGTCCTGACCCTGTACAGTAATATCAGACATAATTCACCATATAATAAATTAATACAGGCAAACTCTCATTCTACAATATATAATGAAAGTATGGGAAAGAAAATGTAATTTCGATAAATATTTCATTTTATGTTGTGAAGTAATAATTTTTGCTTGTCTATTTTATTATATTTTGAATTATATCCGATTTTATATATTAATATGGTACTTCAATAAGTGATTAACTATTTCATTATTATTTATTTTAATCAGTTTATCTCTGAGACTGCAGAAAAGTTTCTTAAAAATAAACTGTATCTGTAAATCAAATTTTTTTAAAAACATTTTTAAGATTTCTTTAGGTTTACTCCTTGTCAAGTTTCCTAAGTTTTCTTTATTATAAAATAGCCTTTTGGACAATTCCTAAATTTTTTAATGATCGTGCCTAATTAGAAATAGATGTAACAACAGCATTTATTTTATTTTTAATTTTATTATCAGAAAAGCTTGTGAAATTGGGACGGGGGCAACATTTTTTGCTTATTATTTTTCCTATCGTAATTCGAACATTAGGAAAACCAGAAAATTTATGTTAAGATTTATAAAAAGATCCTTCAATTTAAATAATCAATTTGGAATTTTTGCTGTCAAAGTTAAAACAAGTATTATTTAACTGTGACATTGTCTACATATTTAACATTGTTTCCTTGAGAAATTCTTCATAAGTGGAGCGTAATTTTGCAATACCTAACAGTGAAAATTAAAATAATAATATTTCAATAATGTAATTAAGTTGCAGCCTGTGTCAGTTTTCACTTTAGTGTGTCTACTTAAGAATTTATATGGCTGTTTAAGTAATATTGTGAACATTTATTTGTTATTATACCTCACTATTATGTTTATTTGCTGTTACTATAATATAATAAACAATTTATTTTTCCTAAAAAATTTTTGGAGTTTTATTTTTGTAATAAAAATTGTAAAACTTTCACTACAATTGCATTAGAGAAATTGTGAATAGCAAAGTGAGCAGAGCTGACTGGGAGAAGAGCAAACATGCTGGGGGAGGGGGAGAGGCATCGACATGCAATGACAGATTCTACAAATCTAGTATATTTGAAGGAAATACAGTGTTGCTTGAATTTAAGATGGTCTGCATCATTAATAATATTCATCCTATCCTATACATGTAAAGTGCAGATAAAAGTGCGTAACACTTGGCATTTTTCCACTATGTGATGAGAGTCCGCCATTTTGATTGCTTCGATAGCTGTAAAGCCGAATTGGACTCTCCTCGCTAAGCCTCCTTTTTCATGGCTTACATCCGCAAGTTGATTGGCCTCTAGAGTCGCGTTTAGGCCAATAGTGGTTAGACTCCCGGGTTAGTATACTTTCGACGTTGTCAAAGTCGGCTTAAGCCCCAATGTTGTAAGTTACTTTTTGCCGAACAATGATATGGCCCTTAGTACATCTAAGCGTTATTAGATTTCATTCCATGTATTTGAAAGCATCTGAGTAGTTATGGAATGAATAGTAGCTGTACTGTCGACATGACTAATGCGTTCTTCAATTCCTCCAGCCGAGGAGTTTGTGACGTACCTAGCACCATATAAGAGATATTTTGTGTAGAAAATTATACAGAACATAAATGCAGACATTCTATTAGTCAGACAAATTCAAATACCCTCTTACTACTTATAGTTTATTATTAATTTAATTTTGAAAAACGTTCAACAATTCTCGGACACCCTGTATTATATTTGATATTAAAGTCTTTTCTTAAATATTTGCTTAAATATGTTAATTTTTAAGAAATTTTTTTCATATTTAAATAAATTTTATTAATTTGTATCATTAACTTAGAGTACATCCATCGCAACATAAACTAAAAGTAGCTTCATGTATAATAGAGTGGGTTATGGAACACCGATTGCCCGGCCAGCAACCGCAACGGAAATTTATTCTGACAAGCAGTCTCCAAGTTGCCCACGAGTATGACCATCGACCAGCCACGTGGTAGATGTCAATCACCAATCGGGAAATCAATGCAGAAATAATGTTTCTAAGTGCCAGTAATGGCTTGCCCGTATCCCTTAAAAACTGGTATTTTCAGTAGTGATTTTTGTGACTGTGTATATCTTCATGACCAAACTTGAATAAAGATAAGACCTACTGGCTTATCTAAACATCATTCTTTTTCATTCGATTCCATTTCGACAACCACATTTGAAAAAAGGAAACCCGATTTTTTGGAATTGTTGCCAAGTGGGAAACCATCTCTCTAATTGTTCCCTTATAGAGTGCATTTAATTTTTATTACTGAAGATGGTGTAAACTAAAATTATTGTAATAAAGAAATTTATAAACATTATTGCTGTAAGTGACTCTACTTACAGATATACCAAAAAAATAATGATTTCATCAACCTACTACTTCAATAGATTACCGTAATTTTTGGTAGTAACACCACTGCTTCTCTATTTAAAAAAAAAAAGTGAAAATTTTGATGTGTGTGACCTATCAGTCGCTGGGGCATAACTGTCAGAGATTTTCCAAAAGTTTAAAAAAAAATTCTTTTACCCATGATTTTAGGTCTATTCCTTATAGTTTTTCTTCAGTTTCACTTCAGTTTTTGTTTGTTAAGCAATGATCACGTGTTGGGGAGGGTGGTGTTTTAAAGGTTAATTCATGATAGGAATGCCAAATCAGTTTACAGAAATCATAACCTAAAAATTATTCCTTGATTTATATCTATTGATGAATTTCTCGATGAATTCACATCCTATTTAGGGCGATTCTAAAAACTCTCTGCAGTCACAATCGAGTGTGAGCGTTCATGATCAACATGAACACTCTGTGACATGCCATGTCAGTTAAGTGTGAGACCTGGGCCAGACGGGAATTTTTGTGTAATTCGTTATTTTGGTTTTCTTATCTTAAATCCATATAATTTATTTTTTTGTCGTTTTAAGCTGATGTTTGTTTTCTTGAACCTTATTAGTAAAGTTATTTGTTGTTTTTATTAATAGTGTTGTCTTGAGTTTCCCATTTTTGTGTATTGCAATTGCTGTTGATTTGCGTGTTATAAGGCAACAGACTGAAATTGTTGGGGGCTGGCATTGTTTTCTTGGATGAGATTTCTGAGATGTTGTTAGCCTCCCAACCGTTAATTGTTAAGCTGAATCTGCTTAGAAACAGGGATATTCTTCGAGTGGAATTGGTGAAATGAAGAGTGTGGGATTTAAACTGGCAATGATTGCAGCTGTAGCCATATTGGCAAGTGTACATTAAGGCCTAGTACTTTTTTTTATATCTACACAATGTTCCACAAGAGCTGTCTCTCTGAATAAGCATCATTGCTGTGAATTAGTATCAACAGGAGCTGTTTCAAGTAATTTTAATGTTCAATCGGACAGGAACCGCATCATCGTGACAAGCCTTAAGGTCAAGCACCCAGTTGCGTTCAGGTACCGCTGGGTAAACAGCAGATAACTTCTTCCTATACCATTAGATGACAACAATTTGGTGAGTGAACCTTGTTTTCTATTTGTTTCCCCCTGCTTGAGAAACCTGTTATTAGAGCGTATGATCTACAAAAGCCGACTATCAGTGCAGCAGTTGCCGTTGAGGCTGACAATCTCATTTGCATGCTTAACTGTGCGATTGAAGAGTGGGCTGATCCCGTGGTTGTGCTCGATAAATGTGTGTGGTTTTCCACAAGAGCATCATAGAGCATCCTGAAGATTTCTGTAACCCTTTGTTTGTAAGATTTTAAGCATTTGTTTAAATATCTTATCTCATGGCTAGAAGTGATAGAGTGTGAACTTATAAACACTGCAAATTGCTTGTTGCCGTTGAGCGTTGCTCGGTTGGTGTTCTCGCAGAGCGCTCACTCGTCGACACGCTCGTCGCTCTGTTGAGTTTTGCATGGTCTGAGTGAGTGACGCCAACAGATTTGGAAGCACAGGTAAACTGCACGAAGCCACGCATTGGGGTTACAGTGATCCTCCCGGGCCTGTAATGATATTTGGCACAGGTGAAAAGGGTCACGTGATGTTCTCCGATGTCAGTCTGGGCTGTTGAACGGCGTGGGTTTCGTGCAGCGTGGCTGCTTGTGAATACCACTGTGCTGACCAGCGCCCTCCTCGTGCACAGGTGCCGCTGAGGAATGGTAGCTTAGAGTTGTGTTCAGGGTCTCCTTAATCCAGTCGCAGATATTCTGTACATGTTCGAAACTTATTTGTAAGGATTGCATGTTGTTAATATAACTTGATTGGCCCCTCTTCCTCTGCAAATTGTTGATAAACAGTTTAATTCAGATAGCACTGGCTGTGTGCATTTTTTTTTATTTTTTTTTGCCATAAATTTATCCTATGTTTTGGGTGTGATAATAAAGGTTTTGTTTAAAATAAATTTAGTGTTTAGAAATCAATGCTTTCGCCTCCGATATCAGTCCCAAACCCTGGACAACCTTACCCCCCTGAAGTACCAGCCCAGTGTTGTGCTTAACAGTGAAGGAAGGGGGGGGGGGTCGTCTCAACTGCATCTAAAAATGACAGAGCACTCGTCACTGGTGCATCTAAAAACTCCCCTATCTCATTGTCGTGTTGGGAACATTCAGGATCAACGTGATCCTATTTCCATCCTGATCACTTCGTGTTGCCTCGTTCACTTTCACTGCTTTTGCTTTGCAATAATGCCAGACAGTGAAAGCGTATCCCACATCGAAGTCTATTCCCAATACAACTTAGTTTTGTAATGAATCTGACAGCACAGAACAGGTCAAGGTACAAGGTAGAGGCTAAGGAGCCGAAGTTAAAAGTGAAGATAGATTTAGATATTTTATTTTCTTTATATTTTTCTCTTAGCTTTCAAATTTTCTTTAAATTTTCGTTTTTATCTTACGTGCACTCTCGTACATCGATTTTTTAACACACTCGTGTTTGTCATAAAAGAATAAATGCATTCAAGTCTAATAAATCTCCACCAGATTATAATATTGGACAATAAATAATAAGCAATTACAATTAAAACAAAGTTTGAAAGCATAACGAGTTTCTGTGGCAGTTAACTCTTATTTACTGATCTGGCTGTTATCTCGATGGCCTTTGGGCTGTCAAAAAACTTCATGCGTGCACGCGCAGGGGTGAACGATCACGTGATTGAAAATAAGCGCTGGAGTGTTTTTTTAGAAGCACCAGTTTTTTTATAAGTAAGAGCACGGTGGAGATATACCTCCATCGTGAGCAAGAATATTTTTCAAATTCGTCAAAATGTCAAAGCGACGTGCAAGCTATACAGCAGCTTTTAATAGCAAGTGAAAAGGCCAAAGAGCAATCGTGCAGCAGGAAGGCAGTTAGAACTCGACGAAAAATGTATTTGGCACTGGAGGAAAGATGCGAGTGACAAAAGATACAGAGCTGTGTTCTGGCCAAATTTGGAAAAGGGGCTGTTAACTCGTTTGGGACGCCCGAGTGCCAAATGGAACTTTTACTCGTTTTTATAATATAGTCAGAAATAAATATTTTTACCTTTTTAATCATTCAGTCTAAGAAAACGAAAATTACTGTATTCTATACAGTAAACCTTTCTCTATAATAATACAGTATAATTAGCTTAGAGAATGAATTATTGTATTTATTATAATTAATTTAAAATGAACAGGCGTGGATGTTACAAACTAAACGTCGATCTTATATACCCATTACATATTTCTTCATTTTAAAATATATTTACTCTCTACTTAATAAAAACCTGCTTTTTATGAAATTTCGTAGCTTCCTTAATTGTTCCATACAAGTTTTTCTGCATAAATATATATAAAAATTTTTTTATCTTACCTTTACTTCATCCTTGTAATTTTAGTGCCCTCTTTGTTTTCGATTTCGCGAAGTTGAACTTTCGCGGCAAGCTGCGAGATTGTTATTGCAGTTGGGTATAGGGAACTTTTTTTTAATTTAATCCTCAGAGTCTATTCTTTATTTTAAGTATAATGATAATTCATTAAAAGAATTTAGAAAATAGAAATAAAGTAAATTGTAGGTGGATTCACAACAATAAGGTGTGACTGCCGCCATGATGACGTCATTTCAGAATGCATTCCGAAATCCCGCCCCCCCTCCTCCTCCTCTACAGGGCCGCTCCAATGCTTAGAAGGTTGGAATGTAATTTTGTTTTTATCCGTTTATTGTTTACTTTATAAAGAATTGTTCACGTCACGTTAAGACTTATAATTTGGATGTGGACTAGTAAATACTAGTAAATGGACTAGTATATATGCATTCGGAATGTTTATATTATAGTTAGAAATTTTTGGTTAACGTTTAATTATTTTGAATAAATAATAAAATATCAATTGAACCAAAAAATTGTTTTTTCGTTTATGCATCAAATTGTAATAAATGCTTTTAATTTTAAATTAAAATATATTGTAAAATTAGATTTACAATATCCAAAATGATTGTAAATTTATTTAAAATTCGCACATAAATTCATTTTCAATTAGCTTCATTTGAAAATGTAAACAGTATTCATTTGTTTCTATATGAATTTTCATGTTTATAAACACATATCATTGAATTTTATAAAAAATAATACAAATTTTATAATAATAAATGAATATTTAATTTTATTTTAGCATATATGCAATTTACAAGCGCTATTTTTTTTGTATAAAATGCACATAAAATCATATTCTCAAGAGCTCTCTGGTGGATAAAGGCGGGGCCTGGATTTTGATTGGTTGTAGTTAGATCTACGCGATTACGTCAACTAGCATTAAATTGCGTCATGACGCCAACTTCAAACCCCTGAAATCTCCACATAGTTATGAAAAAAAATTCATAACATTGATAATAAATAAAATTTCTTAATTATTTTTTAATTCTCATACAGACAATGAAATACTTCACATTTTCGGCCTAACTTTCTAGTTGGAAAGAATTTTCGTTTGTTTTCTAAAAATTCATTAAAACAAGATTAATTTTTCTTTACTCATATTTGTATTTTTCAGAGTTATTTTTAAAAATAAATTATGCACATAACATAAAATATACTGTTTCATATAGTGGCCTAAACATCAGTAAAAACTATGCAAAAAAAAATTCGGCATAAATAGATATACTTTGGCTAGAAAAAATTTTTGAATAAATTAGCACAATTTTCCCGTTTTTGATCAAAATTTTCCCGTCCAAAAAGGGTTAAACTGGGTTAAGGAAAGAATGTGGGTGCTTGGTATCAACAACAGCACGACGAATGCAGCCATGATGAAAGTTGGGCTGATTCTGAAACTTCAGAGTTTGAAAGTTTTCAGTAATTTTATTGCATGTTTTTATACACTGAACAACTAATTTATTAGAGACACCCCGCTAATAGCGTGTTGCGCCTCCTTTAGCAGCGAGAACTGCCTGAATACATGCTGGCATCACAGCGTCCAATAATTGCTGCAGGTTGGACAGTAATGTGGGAAGGCGTCGGATGGTCCACTTCATCCCATAAATGGTGGATCGGGTTGAGATCGGGTGACCGAGATGGCCACTGAAGCAGGTGGAAGTCCGCATCATATTCCTCGAACTAGTCCAAGACCATTTGAGCACAGAGACAGGGAGCATTGTCCTGCTGAAACTGTCCGTCACCACTAGGGAACATAGTCATCATGAACAGGTGCACCTGATCGGCAACAATAATCAGATAGTGTGTAGCATTCAGGATATGACTACGGATAATCAGAGGACCCAGTGTGTCCCAAGAGAAGACCAGCACTCCTCCATCCGCCTGTACGGTTGTCTGCTGACAGGATGGGTCCATGGCCTCGTACTGTCTGTGCCAGATGCGCAGTCTGCCATCTGCATGATTAAGTAGGAACCGCGATTCATCAGACCAGGCGACCTTCTTCCACT
Organism: Rhysida immarginata; assembly: GCA_023313115.1. Lineage (NCBI taxonomy): Eukaryota > Metazoa > Arthropoda > Chilopoda > Scolopendromorpha > Scolopendridae > Rhysida > Rhysida immarginata. Next base: position 15,995 of record JAHWFO010061247.1, read on the forward strand.
CATCCAGTATCCAGTGGTGATGCCTCTGCCCATAGGTGCGCTTTCCTATTTTGCGGTGACAGTGACGGTACTGGCCGCCTGTTGTTAAACCTAGCTCGGTTCAAGGTGTGCTGCACCGTGTGCTCCGAAATGAGGTGGGATGCTCCTCAATGAAGTGTGCTGCAATTTGTTGGGCTGTTCCTGTTCTGTTGCTGTAGATGATTCGTGCCAGTCGCCGTTGGTCTCATTCATCCACGGCCCTGTTTCGTCCGGAGTTGTGTTTGTTGGAGGTTGTTTTTTGGCATAACTGCCATTCACGGAATATCCTTGACACTGTTGCACAGGAAAACCTGAGGAGGTTTGCAGTTTGCGAAATGCTCAACTGCGCCCATCGAGCTCCAACGATCATGCCTCGTTCAAAGTCGGCCCTATCCTATGATTTACCCATATTCAGTCGACTTCTGCTGCTGACTGCAACTTGAGATCCAATGCATCCCTTTTATACACCGCTCTGGCCTGTTCCATTGAAGATCCTGAGTCACTGATGATCCAGTGACTAGCCGTGCCTTATTTGAATTCAGTTACAAATAAAGAACCTAAATTTTCTGGTTTCAGATTAGACCTGCCGTATATACTCACGCATAAACAGACTCATGGGTAAGCCAATTCTTGACCCCGAAAAGTGGAAAAACACCATGACTCTAGCATAAGCCAAGAAAAGAAAGGAAAAAAAAAACTTATTACATAAAGAACAACTATTACAAGAGATTAAATTTATAGTAACAAAATCATGGTGTGGGAAAACCATCACATGTAGCTTCTTCATCTGACTTTCCAAAAATTTGATGAAAATTTTCGAATGTACCTACTGAATGTAAGACAAAATGCAACCAGACAAAAAGCAACAAAGTTTCAGGGTGAATTAAACATGAGATAATATTAATACAACAGTAAATATTATGCAATGAATAGATGTTCCTCCTGCCATTGGATACGAATTTTCAAATCACTCTTCATCTCACCTCAATAAGTTGATGAAAATTTTCATACTCATTCTCATCATCCACATTGTCTCACTTTTTTTATTTTTATTTTTCAAATACTGTAATTATTTACAGTATGTAATAACAGATTTTAATTTCTATATTAACTTTCTTTATTAAAAAAAAAAAACCACATACATTGTATGAACACTGACAGTTTAGCAAGGCCGTCACCATCTTGTTTTATAGAATTGACTTATGCATTTGCTTTTTACAATGGAAAAGTGGATGGAAAAAGACATGAAATAATGCACTGATTAATACACTGTTTATTGTACATATTTATACAATGTGCTGTAAGGTGTATTAAATTTTATGCGCTAGTGCTTGGTGATAGTATTGATGTTCAAAATTTCAATATTGAATTTTTTAATGTTCTTGAATCTCCAATGTTTCATTTTGAATTCATTATCTACTAAACAATTGTTTAGATTAATGTATTACAATGAAAGAACATTTAAAACAAGCTGGTTTCATTTGAAGCCTCCCCCCCCTTCAGTTTTTCGTACTTTCCCTGGTTTTATTAGTGGATTATCATCTGTTGAGTATTATATGAAATTTTTCAATAAAATACAGTTATTCTTACACTCTTATGCAGTGGAAGGGTTAATAAATGAATTCTAACTGAATAAATAAATTATTATTTAGTTTTCCAATTATAAGAGTGTTTCTCTTAAAAAAGCCCTTCACTTGTGAAAGCTTTTATCAACTCCAACTTGTGCACGAGCCGAATGTGGTTTTTAGGGGTCATTTTTTGGAAAAAAAAATTTTGGCTTATTGACGAGCATATACGATGCATTTATTTAATACATGGCCTGCCTTTGAAAAAAATTTTCAGATGTTGCAGGCACACAGACGGAAACAGGAGAAGGAAAACAAAAAAGCAAATGATGTCACCATGCAACAACTCTCGTGCATCTCAATCGACTTTCAACATCGCTTTCGAAGATATCTACTGGAAAGCCTACTTTAGCCTTTTGTGACTCCTTGTTTGCACAAGAGCTGTATAGGCTCATCCATGTATCATGTCATCATTAAATAGGAGGGGGGGGGGGTTAAAAATGCTGACGACCGATGCGCAGGGGGGCGGGGGAGAGGTAGATTTCACTTGGACTAAGATGGTCAGATGACTTGAGTTTCAGGGCCTGTCTTTCTAATTGATTTTGTAAGAAAAGCATGTGATATGGCTCTCATAGTTTTTGTGCAATATGATTGGCTATTGTGATGAATAAAGAAAGATTAACTGCAACTCTTCCTGAAGATGGAAAGCAAGTGGGAAAGTTTTTGCCATTCTTTCAAAATTTTCAGTTTGGGCATAAAATGCAAGAGGAATCCGAATTTGAATTTTGTCAAATACCTTATGATGCATTTTGTCCATCAATACAAGGGACGGTACAGAAAATAATTTGCCAGTACAGTATTATGATCTATTAGAATCACACTCTTAATTAACAGTATTATTTAAGCAAGATTGAAATGCAAGATATTCCGTTACAAAAACTTTGGTTTATATCATGCCTCATTGAAAAACACAGTAGATCATTAAAAATTTTGCAACTGGATGGATTACAATAAACATTTTGCTCTTTAACCACAATCAAATTTTTATAAAGCTTATAATTTACAACAAGAGATATCGAAACATGTTAATATAAAAGAAAAATGATATCAAAACAGGAGAACTAACGAATTACAGAAAGGAATTGTGACATTCCATGTCAGTAGGTCCGTTACATCCGGCAGAGGGCATTAGCTTATACTTCGTCCAACAAGAGAAAAACAGGGTGTGTTTCCGGTC
>JAHWFO010061251.1:0-20592 GCA_023313115.1 Rhysida immarginata
ATACTAAATGCAGCCATGAGAAGGTAATGATGACTGATGACACCGCCAGACCGCACGACAATCTAACGCGCCTAGAGTTCCTGTAAGTAAAACGAGTAATGACACGCCGCCATTTTGAAGGTATATGGCAGCCATATACACTATATGATCAAAAATATCCGGACACCCCTCACAGATCATCGATTAGCCCAATGCCACATGATAATGACTTGCACATCATTTAAATAGCTTCCCACACCTTCAGACACAACTCTGCTTGGACATTGGCAAGAATGGGTCGTTCGGCAGAGCTCAGTGAGTTCCAACGTGGAACCATCGTTGGATGTCACCTATGCGGCAAGTCCGTGCGTGACATTTCCAGCCTTCTTCAGATACCCAAGTCAACAGTAGGCGATGTCATTATGAAATGGAAGACCCGGGGATCAACAACAGTTCAACAACGAACCGGTAGACCCAAGAAACTAACGGACAGAGACCGTCGAGTGCTTCGTCGTGTCACCCGCAGCAACCGGAAGTCCTCGGCGGAAAAAATTGCCACAGAGTTTCGAAACGCCTCTGCAAATGATGCCAGTACCATGACAATTCGTCGGGAACTGCACACGATGGGATTCCATGGCCGTGCTGCTGCCCACAAGCCCCACATCAGCAGGGTCAACGCCAAGCGACGTCTGGAGTGGTGCAAAGCCCACAGAAACTGGACAATGGACCAATGGAAACGTGTAATGTGGACAGACGAATCTCGCTACACACTCTGGCAATCCGATGGACGAGTTTGGGTTTGGCGCATACCTGGAGAACGCTTCTTACCTGAGTGCACAGAGCCCACAGTCAAGTTCGGAGGAGGAGGAGTCATGGTGTGGGGCTCATTTTCATGGTACGGACTGGGCCAGCTCGTTCCTGTGCAAGGAATCATGAACTCCGACCGTTATCTGAATGTTTTGGACAACTGTGCACTTCCAACGTTGTGGCAATTTTTCGGAAACGGGCCATTTCTCTACCAACACGACAATGCTCCGTACCACAAAGCGAGGCGTATACAGCAGTGGTTTGCGGACTCAGGGGTCGAAGATATGGGTTGGCCAGCACAAAGTCCCGACCTCAATCCTATAGAGAGTCTGTGGGATGAATTGGAAAGACGCTTGCGGGCCAGATCACATCGGCCAACTTCTGTACCTGAACTGATTCTCGCTCTTCGGGAGGAATGGAGGAACATTCCGGAAAGCACCTACCAACATTTGGTGGACAGTCTTCCCCGAAGGGTGGAAGCTGTGATTCGGGCAAAGGGATGTGCAACGCCCTATTGATTTCCATGAAATCGTGGCTAGAGCGCAAACGTGCATGTGTCCGGATATTTGTGATCATATAGTGTATAATGTTAACCTATGGCAAAAACGGCACATTTTATTGAATTTTTGTAATTACGGGGGAAAATAATTCTGTTTCTAAAGATTTATGGAAATTCATTACCAAATGAAAATTCTTAAAATATAATTTATTTAGGTGTGAGATGGATTTCCTTCAAAAAATTCCATGAGAAAAACTGCTCTTTTTTGAACATCGCTTTGCTCAGTTCATAATCAATAATTCCATGCAAATGTTTAGTCTGTAATTTTTTTAATTTTGAAAGCAATAGCTATTACAAATTGTTACATTTACACTTCTGTTAAATATTTTCTTCTTATTCGATTTTGGCTATCTAGAGACCACGTGAATTAACACTGTGTTAATTGAAATTTGAAAGGGGAGAATCTGTATATACCTGATTAAATTTGAAAATGGAATTGTTAGTTCCAGAGTATGGATGAACATGATGAAAGGATGACAATGAAAAGGGACAAACACAAACATCCATGCCCTCGGCTGGATTCGAACCCGCGACTCGTTGGTTTCGACCTGCGCCTTAACGCTCTCGGCCACCACGTCAGCTTGTTAAATATTTTATTACAAATTTATTTTAAAAATTCAATTCAACTTGTAAAGTGATATATCAATAAAGGAAGTGAGAAATCTGATATTTTTTAATATCACCGTTTTTACCGTTTTAACATCATAAAAATTTATTCTTTACGACGTTCGTGAATACCTGGAAATACTGAGAGCATCCATTTTGTGGGTTGTCACGTGATTTCATAAAAGGCTCTAATTGGCTGTATTCCCTTTCCATAGGAAAGAATGGAGTGTCATTACTCGTTTTACTTACAGGAACTCTAACGCGCCGACAATTACTCTATAATGCACTGTTAAGTTTAACAGCATTAACGTTTAAAAATACTTGTTTAATAAAATAAAATAAGATTGTAAACTTGAAATAATATCCAGATAAAACAATTAAATGAATTTCAAAGCAGTAATCGTTTTATTTATTACGTAGTGGAAGAATGGAGCTACTTATTGTTTTCACAATGTCCGTCTGTCTGTCCGTCCATCCCTTCAAAACTTCCGCATTTTTGAGGTAGAAGGTTGAAATTTGGAATGTTGCTTACTATGGGCATGTGGACCTTCACTATTTAGTTTGGCTTTGATTGGCCCACTGGGGTTGGAGTTTCGGAGGCGGAAAATAGAGGGGATCAAAAGGTATATGCGTATTTATGCATATAAAGGAGTGAAATTCGGTATGCAGATTCCTCTAAGCAAGATCAACATTACTGTAAGACTTGGGCCAAATTGTCTCAATAGGGTCGGAGTTGTGGGGGTGGCAGCCAATTGGTCTTCAGAACTATGGCAACATATGGCATGTGATATATCATTCGTTCGGAAATGATGAGAAACGAAAGAAGATAGAGCTCTTTTTCATTTTCTAAATACTACATTCGAGAAAATCAATTTTTTTATTAAAAAATGGCGGGGGGAGTAAAAAGTGCTGTTAAAAGGGTAAAAATTGATGACCTCAGCGCTTCCGCTACTTTCCTATACCTTCCTCGGGAGGATTAATTTCTTGTTATTTACTCAAATAGCCATTTTTCTCATTTCTCGGTTGGTTTACATTTGCTTTACGGTTTCGTTGTGTCTCTAAATTAAAATTTGAAATATAATAATATAACCTAGGACGATTATTACTAATGATACGAGTGGAATTAAAATGGCGAATTATTTGATTTGATTTTGAAAGTGGAAGATGCATTCACACTGTGAAACAGAATTGCATTCAAAAATGCTAAACTGTTTGTTTGTGATATGTATAAATTCTGTTGGATGCAATCTCCATAACACTGCAGTAACAAATAGCATTATTAAGTTCTATGTTCTTGCACTTTCTAGTAAAAACACTAAAAGAAAAAAGTGCAAAACGTGAGAAAAGTAAACTTTTAAAGCTCAGACGTTCCCAATAAAATATTGCATATTTCATTTTATTTAGCTACCATATGTAAAATGAATATAATAAAAATACTAACCACACTAATAAATGATTATATAGGTTTTGTAATTAGATCGTAAAAATGAGTTCAGAACAAAATGAGGACTTAACAATATTACTATAAAAAACCTAATTTATAAATACACAGAAAATCAAAATTTATAAATTATGAAAAATTGTAAAATATAAAAAGAAAATTTCAATTTAAAAACAATTACACTTTTTCATATCTTCTGCGCTTAACTTTTTGTAACAACAGCTATTCGATTAAATAATAAATAAAATGAATACTGCTTTGAAATTCATTTAATTAGGTTTATATCTGCATATTATTTCGAGTTTACAATCTTATTTTATTTTATTAAACAAGTATTTTTAAAGCGTTAATGTTGTGAAACTTACATTGAATCCCATGCATTATAGAGTAACTGTCGGCGCATTTGATTGTCGTGCCATCTGGCGGTGTCATCAGTCATGATGACGCAAAATCAGCGGCAATTGACCAACGCCACCTAAAAAACAAAGCATGGTCACTGCCAATGACGTATATTAAAGATAGACTCCGAATCCTATTGTTGTAACTTGAAGCAAATTGGGAAGCTCCATGCCCAGAACTGTCATGGCTGAAAGTGAGTGAAGATGATACAAAACACATGGCTAAACACGAGAGTAGCTGATTAATAATTCTTTCACACGCCGATCACGGAATGATAAGTTTATCTTTTCGTTTACTCTGTATTTGAAGAATTTTATTCTATTTTATAAACAATTTTTCGATCATGGTTTCAATTTCAATTTCGTTTCGATTGTCTTTCAGTTACGTATTTTCATTTTAGTTACGTATTTTCGATTTATTTTTGTGGAAAATGATTCCTGATCCTTTTTCTTGTCTGTTTGTACAGTTGTACGCAGAACAACTTTGAATAATGGTTTTGAATTAATTATTCCTCGGGCCCAAAATCTTCAAAAACAAAGCAGCCAGACAGCTAATTACTCCACGGCTCACTCCTGCCCAGAACTGTCATGGCTCAATTTGCTTCACTTTTTGCCGCTGTTAACAATAGAATTCGGAGTCTATCTTTAATATACGTCATTGGTCACTGCGACATCAGACCTGGGCTGATAATTCAACTTTCATTGTTTACAACAAACGAAAAAGCACCCGTTGTAATCAGCGTTTTTTCGTTTGTTGTAAACAATGAAAGTTGGATTGTCAGCCCTGGTTTGATGACGCAGTCCACAGGCAGTGAGAAGGCTTTGTTTTTTTGGTGGCGTTGAACTGACACACTATTTCTTCTAGCCACTGTAATATTAACAAAGCAGAGTGAGTAATTGTTGTTAGTTCCGCCTCGTGTACCTCATCGGACTTCAGAGAAAGAAAGATTTCTTATCCAAATTCTGGTTTATCTGTCGCTAAGAAATTGTTTATCCGGACCGCTACACTGTGAGCTGTAAATGAACATTTCGTAAGTATTAACGAATCTTGAATTAATAAGAGCCCTGCTTGGTATACTAAAATACACATTTACCTAAAATCGTGAAATTTCAGGGATGCAATTTCATTGTGCACCAATGTAATGTAGTGACATTAGTTTTGAATTTTCAACACTCAAGATTAACACCACGCAAAGTATAATTTTTAAAAAAATGTTCGATCAAACCAAATGTTTCTCGATTGTTTAAAAAAATTATATGAATTAAGATTTCAAAACAATTTTTTTAAATTTCGTGCATTATTTTATATTTTAAAGTAATTTCTGATTTTCTTATAATTGCTTCCAGGGTTCTGTAAATATGGAGATCAGTAAAAAAGTTCCGCCTGTAATCATCAGACATCGAAAACAAATGAAAAGCATCATGAGGTACCGCCCGAGTCGTATATCATTCACCGATACAAGAGTCTCGCCAAAAAGATTCAGCAGTCCTTTGAAACAGAAACCTTTCGTGCCAATTGGTATTCCAGGATGTTCTCGGATATTTAATCAAGATAATCATACTTTGAATCGATTATTTTGGACGCTAGCTATCCTTTCCTCGCTTTCAGCCTTTCTTTGGAATGTTGGCCTTCGGGTGGACAAATACTTGAATGGTCGTCCTTCCATAATGATCACTCGTAAACTAAATAAGACCATTGAATTTCCAGCGGTTACAGTATGTCCAAACGTGTTTAAACAGAATCCGATGTTTGAAAGAAAATTAGAGGCGTTTAATATAGAAGGTTTGCCAATGGACCAAATTTACGCCTATATAGAAAAAGAAAACACAAGTTTATCCAATTTGTGGGAGGAAAGTGACGATTATATAGAAAATGTAGAAGCAGCTTTGATTCAAGTAAGTTTATATTATTGTATTTTATTCAATAATTCAGCATTAATTAGATAATTTTAAAATTAAGTGTATTTCACAGTTATTCTCGGCAGATAAATATACACTGCCCTGCCAAAAGTATCCGGACACCCCTATGTTCGTGATGTTCGTGTGGTCTCACGCTGTAGGATGCACGTGATAGTATGCATATTAAAGAGACGACTCGTCAGGTGGTACAGCAGTGATAACACCACTCAGCATGCCAAAAGTCCGAGAATTAACCGACTTTCAAGGGGAAAATCCTGAGATCACGCACTTCCTTCGAAAGGAAGTAAAGCCGTTAGTTCTTCTCTGTTTTCGTTTGCCGGCTGCACGTTACAGAGCCCTTGCGAGGCAAAATTTGCTGCCCCTATAACGCTGAGAGAGGAATGGTTGTGGGGTACCGCATTAGCGGGAACTCACTTCGCAAAATCAGCGCTTTGACTGGGCATCCTCGCTCCACTGTGCATGTTGTTGTGCACAAATACGAACAGGCAGGTGCAGCAACGACAGCAAATCGTTCCGGGCGATCCCACTCCTGTCGCCGAAAGAAAAACGTGCTCTGTCTCGGGTGGTGGTGAGGGATCGCAAAGACACCCTGCGGGACATCACTGCTGCCTTTGTAGGGGACGCAGACGCCTACTCACCAGCCGCAGATCGTGACCCATCTGTGTGCACAGTGCAACGTGCCCTCGATGAAATTGGCTTCTATGGGAAAGCCGGAAAGAAGAAGCTATTCGTCTCAAGGATGAATGCTGTTCATCGTCTACGATGGTGTACGGAGCGTCGTCAGTGGATGATTGGGCTAAGGTCATGTGGAGCGATGAAACCGCTTCACCCTCCAACAATCTGACGGTCGTGTGTGGGTCTGGAGACGGTCAAAACGAGAAATACCAACCAGAGTGCCTCATACCCATAATGAAGGACTCTGGCGGTGGAGTCACTGTGTGGGCCACGTTCTGTACAGCAGGCTTAGGACCTATCACCTGTGTCGACTTGCCGACTGTAGGTTCAAAGATGTTGGAAACGCACCTTCCTGGAGCGATGGTGGAGTTTTATGGCACCTCATCGGACTGCTTCTTCCAGCAGGTCAATGCCCCATGTCACCTGCTCGTTCAACACAGACATGGTTCGTACCTGTGGACATCCAGACGTGAACCCGATCGAAACATTGTGGGATGTGCTGGAGCGCCGTGTACGGATACTTTAGGCAGGGCAGTGTATTTTCATATGCAGTACACTAGAGCACTATCCATTAGCTAGAAAAAAAAAATAAAGAGCAACTGGAATGGTATACGAACGGGATGAATTCACAGGAAATTTATTCCAGTAATTATGTTCCCCTTCGTACACTTTTTGGTTGTTACTAAACAGATGCCGAATTGTGCTTTATAATTACCCGTGGCCCGCTTAATTGTATACACATAGATGGATAGATTGCTTCAATGAAATTGCAACACGCGGAAATTTCACAATTGTATCCCAGTTGCTAGAAGTTAATTACCGTTCTCTTGTCTTTATGCATGGGCGTAGGCAGGATTTATGTAATGGGAAAGGATCAAGATATCCACTTGTTCTCCTAGGACGGGGAGGGGGCAAATCAAATTTATATGTGAGAGAAAAGTGTGCTAAAGTTTATTAAATACAAACTCTATCCGATAAAGTACCATCCGGCACACTTAAACGTTTTTGGGAAATAAAAATAAAAAATTTTCTTTTAAAGTACATTAATAAGTCTACAGGAACTAAAATTTCTCTATTCCGCTATAAAAATATAGTCTAATTAGCTTAGAGAATTAAATGCTCTATTTATTACTAGATGGATCCCGTCAAAATTTGACGGTAAACAACCCATCTCCATCTCTTTAATTAAAAATCTATTTGCCTGTATTATTGTTTATTGTTATCGTTGTTAATTGTTTATGTAATTGTTGTTAATTTGATCATCAATGCTCGCTAAGTTGTTGATTGTGATGTCATTGTGGAGAGAAGCATAAGCAATTTTGAATTGTAAATTACTGCTATTTAATAGTAATTATGGACACAAAAACTAAATTTGCCAATTCTACAGACTAAGATCTTTCATTTAAGACCAAAATGAAGTTTAGAGATGCAGTAGTTTTCTCCAACGAACTGTCGAAAAAAATCACCTTTGGAACTTTATATATAGATAATTAATTAAACTTGATATGTCGCGAGAAGATATGAAGTACTGATATGATAAGAAGAAGATACCGAAGGTTGATAATGATCTTTGGTAACGATTTATCGCGTGAACGCTGCGGGTCACGTGCACGTGCGCGTGACAGAAAGCATGTGAAATGATGTTATGACATCCGCATTTTTGTGCTTCATTCTAAAGTAGTAAATTTCATGATAAAAGCAAGGTTATTAGAATAATAAGTTGCGCGCTCAGAGCAGATCTCACAACTTTTCACACTACCTGCGTAGCCAACGAGAAAGACAGGTCCCGGCGCGGAAAAGTCACCTGACCATACAAGTCTGAGTAACAATGAAACTTTCATTGTTTCCATCTTGGATTTTAACAATCAATATTTTTTTCGTTTGTTGGAAACAATGAAGGTTGGATTGTTGGCCGGACTACTATGATCAGGTGTCTTTTCCGCGCCGAGACCTGTCTTTCTCGTTGGCTACGCCCGACCTGAAATGTGACGTCATCCAGAGGCGAAATGGACCGATTAGCAAATGAATCGGCGCGCCTTTCGGTTTGATTGAAGCACTTCTAGGTAATTATGTGGAACTCGTAAGAGCTATTTCGTATAAAATTGTTGCTCGATACTGCCTACATGCTGATACAGTAATTAAACTTGACATTTTGCTGTTCAAATGATTTGCAACTGTGCAGTAGAATGAAGGAGAGATGGAAGGCATTCTTCATTCTACTTCATTCTTCACTTTTTCCAAGGACTCTTTTGCCCTAAAAACTGAATTCATTTTATTACGCATCTAATTTTTATAGTATTTTTTAAATTTCACTCTTCGAGAATTCTCTTGTCGATAAAAACTAACTCTGTCAGTTTTTAATTTATTCTGATCGATTCAGACTTATTGATATAAACAGGAATAGATGAGACTTCTCATCTATTCCTGATATAACTTTATTTCCTGTAAAATTAAAATCCCAACAATATAGAATTTCATCGTTTTATCATAATGAATAGAATTAACAAGTGTGATTACTTGCGTAGTTTTCTGGCCGTTGCGTGCGTTTTCGACCAGCGAGCCGCCGGTTTTTATCACTCACAAGAAAAAAGAAAAATTAATTTTCAAACACGATTTCTTTCTTCTTCTTACTGTTTACTTACTGTTTCTTAAAGGTAAACTCCATGGAAAAATTCGACTTTATTTGTTTTGTATCCAGGGTAATAAAATATATATCATTCAAAATTTTTCGATTTATCCAACGAGAATACAGGTAACACGTATAGAGTTCAACTGCATGGAGTTCTGGGACACCCTATCTAATAGATGTAGAAGATGGTATTAAAAAATTCCCGGACTTAGCTCTTTACTTACCTAAGTTAGAGCACCATCTCCTCCGAAATAGTCATCTTGTGCAGCAATACACTAGTCCCACCGTCCCAGCCACTTGTTTAATGTGGTCTCGAAGTCATTTCTTGTAAGCGAGTCGAGAACTTCTCGATTCGCGCTGGATCTCGGTAACCCATGTTAAAACGGTTGGATCTTTATCTTTGATAAAAGGAAGAAGTCCGCAGGGACTAAATTAATGTCTCGGTGGCCGATTTTCCAACTTTAATGCATAATTTCACGTTCGCTCTTTTTTTCCAATTTGATGTGTATCATGTAAACGCAGACTATAAGGCGCACACCCTCAAAAAAACACCAATTTCACAAGTAAAAGTTTAAACACAGCGATTTCACTTGGCACACTGTCACCTCTTTTAATTCGAGCTCAGAAGAGATCGAATAAGGCGACATTAGAAGAAAAGGGAAAAAAAAGATTGTTTTCAAGTTTTCAAGCAACCGGCCCCCGCCGTCGACAATTGACGAGTCTCAACAGCGAGCGGTAAGTGAGCCTCGGGATTCGCCGAACGACGATGCATTCAAATAAAGACGAAAAAAGATCGCCATAAAAAGGGAGAACGAGAAGGAGCGATTAAGTCCATATCTCGATCTCCACTAGTTCGGAAGACTTCATGCTAGTCCTCGTCACCTGTAACAAGTAATAGTTTTCTAAACTGAATTGGACTTTATATTTCCACGTCAAGATCACCGAATGAGTGAGGGCGTGTGAGTGACTTTTTTGTTTGTTTGTGAGTGACCCTCCCCCCAGTGGCTTCCGGGGGAGATCTCGCCCCCTCCCTCGAACTTATTCTTTCTCTCATCATGGTGATGATGATTGCCGACGGCCCGTTCGCCGTTGGCATGTTTATGAAGGAGTTATACGCAAAGACGCGTATTCCTCCGATCCTCCCGTCTGGCGATCCCGCCGTTTCGGTCCTGCAGCGATTGTCCCCGACGGAGTGGAGGATGCTCTGCCGAGAGCGAAATGTGGCAGATAGAATAGTGGCTGCCGTTTTTGTTGAGATTGGACAAACCACCGTCCACCTGATTCACGCTGACTTCGGACATCTGCCCGTCCTTGTCCGAGGTGCATCACCACTGATGGAGGAATCGTACGTGAAGGACTACATGTCCGGCTATGGAGAGATGCGGAAAGTTGCTTATCCACAACATCCGGATTCTCCCCTGCGGAAGACTGGCGACATCATTCTGGACATGAGACTTCAGAAAGACATTCCCGACACCCTTGTGTTGCACGGAGAAAAAGTCTCCGTGTCTTACAAGGGGCAAAGGCAGTGCTGCTGGTACTGCAAAAAAACCGACTCACGTGAGGAGAGATTGTCTTCTCCTCAAAAAATGTGAGACATGCCAGCGCATCGTGGGCAAGTACCATCAACGCCCGGAGAGGACCTTCGCAGCATCAGCGGCTCCACTGTCTCCACCAAGGGGAATGTCGTTCAAGCAATTTAGTGATTGAATTTTAAAATAAATTCAACAACAAGAAAATACAAATGAAATTTTAAGTATGTAAAACTGAAAAGTTAATTTCATGACAATTTTGTATGCATTGCTATCATAATTTCCTCTACATTTTTTCTGTTCTTTAACAATAAGTTTCTTTTTTTTAATACACAAAATTTTGCCGTCGACTCTATCTTTTCCCACTGATCTTCATCAAAATGTTTCTTTTAAAAATCAGAAAAAAACTTACTTTAAAATCAACAATACTTGACTTCTTTCTCCTAAGATCTGAAAAGAAGCAACAGGACAAATGCAACTTTGTCAGATCAAAGCAGTTTTGAAGTTGCCATCTTTTTGAGAAATTATTTTCGTTTTAGCTTTAAACGAGGGGAAATTCTAACAAAAAGTGAATTAATATACTGTATAATGAACTGAACATTGTACAGGGTGGTTATAATTAAAGTGACACCATTTAGACCCTTCTAGCGGCCGTTCTGGTAATCAGATTTTGACGTAACTTGAGATATATGTTATACATACTATGGGGAAGAGAATTTTGCAATAAAAAATAATAGTTCACATTTTGACCGCATGAATATGGCGCATGAATAATAACAAAAACAAGTTAGAAGCAGAGAAATTTATAAAATCAGAGTATTTGTTCAATGTGCATTCCATTTGTGTCAATATCATGTTCAAAGCGCATTATTGCATATTCCACAGTAGAGCGAAGGGTTTCCTGAGGAATCGCAGTGATATGGCGTGTTATGCTTGCTTTCAATTCAGGGACAGTCCGTACTCTTCCTCCATAGACAGTATCTTTCAAATATCCCCACAACCAGAAGTCACAAGGATTTAAGTCCGGTGAACGAGGAGGCCACGCAGTTGGAAAAGTTCTCGAAATCACCCGATCATCGCCAAAATGAGCATGAAGCAGTTCCTTCACTTGTCGTGCAATGTGGGGTGTTGCATAAGGACAGTAGTGTCTAAACATTGTCTTTCTTGTAAAGCAGAAATGACTTTCTGCTGCAGAAGTTCGCAGTAATGAGCACCAGTGATTGAACATCTTTTAATGCCTTGAGGAGTGTTCTCTTCAAAGAAAAATTAGTTAAGGCATCGTTATCCAATGATAAAAGGGTTTTAGCATCAAAATGTTACGAGCCGTAGCGGCTCGTGGCTGTAATAAGTGGAGGGGCACAAATACAAAATTTCAGGTTCTTGGGCCTTTTCGTACAAAAGTTATAGCTTGATTTGTATTTAGAGCCTCGCGGCCCCTGCCGAGGCCTCAGAGGACTGTATCAATTTTAGTGTGTAATAGCTAAAATTTTAAGCAACACATTATAAATATAAAGCATTTCAGGTTTCTGGACTTCTGGTTTTCAATTTATAGCTTGATTTGAGATTGAGGCCGCAAGGCCCCTGCAAAGAGACTTATAGAATTTTTAATATAGATTAACTAGATTTTTAAATACCACACTATGATTAAACAAAATTTCAGGACCGTAGGCCTTTCCGTTCAAATTTTATAGCTTCAATTATATATGAGGCCACCAGGGGCCTTGACGCCTATACCAGTCTCCTTGTATATTGTGTATAATTTTTAAGTAACGCACTGTAAAAATATAAAACTTCAAGTTCTTAGGCCTTTTTATTATTCAAACGTTAGACCTTATTTGTGATTTGGGCTTCAGGACCCCTGTGGAGACCTAAGAGCCTTATACCAGTTTCTCGTGTATATAAGCTAAATTTTTTTAGTAAACTACTATAAGTATACAAATTTTCAGATTTCTAAGCCTTTTCGTTCAAACATTACAGCTCTGTTTGTGTTTAGGGCCCCTACCAGGGCCCCAGAGGACTCTATAAGTTTTAGTGTATAAGAGCTAAAATTTTAAGTAACACACCATAAATATGCAAGAATTCAGATTTCTGGGCTTCCGGTTTATAAGTTATAGCTTGATTTGTGACTGGGGGGGCAGGGCCCCTGTCGAGACCCAAGAGCCTTATACCAGTTTTGGGTGTATATTAGCCAACTTTTTAAGTAATTTTCTATAAGTAAATAAAATTTCAGATTTCTAGACCTTTTCGTTTAAAAGTTGTAGCTTTGCTTGTGTTTGAGGCCTGTGTGGCTCTGCTGGGGCCTATATTACTTTTTTTTTGTATATTTGCAATATTTTTTAGTACCACACTATGAATATACAAAATTTCAGGTTCCTAGGCCTTTCCGTTTAAATGTTATAGCTTCAATTGTATTTGGTGCCTCGAGGTCCCTGGCGGGTTCCAGAGGCTTATATCAGCTTCCTTCTGTATTAGCTATATTTCTTAGTACCAAACTAAAAACATACAAAATTCCAGGTTTCTAGACCTTTCCGTTCAAAAGTTATAATTTGATTTGTATTTGAGACCTCGGGATCTTCTGCAAGGCCCCAGAGGCCTACATCGCATTTCTTGTATATTTACTATATTTTTTTTTAGTACCACACTATAAATATACAAAATTTCAGGTTCCTAGGTCGTTCCGTTCAAATGTTATAGCTTCAATTGTATTTGGGGCCTCGGGACTTCCGGCGGGACCCTAGAGGCTTATATCACTTTTTTTGTATATTGGTTTTATTTTTTTTAAAACCGCACTACAAATTTACGAAATTTCAGGATATTTGCCCTCTTTGTTCAAAAGATAAAAAAGGAACCATGAAATTCATAGAAGTGGCCCCTGAGGGGCCCCGGGCCACCCAAGAGGATTCGCTATATTTTTCACACCGTCCTTTGAATAGGGCCTACGTGTGCAGAAAATTTCAAGCCTCTAGGTCAACTCTTTTAAAAGTTATGGCCATCAAAATGTTACGAGCAGTAGCTGGAGGATTCGCTATACTTCAAATAAAGTTCTTTAAATTCTGACGTCAAACAGTCAAACTCTGACGTCACAAATTTCTCAAACTCAATCGAAACTCCATAGACTTGAAAGGAAGTCAGTTGGGGAAACCACAAAAAACACATGGTTTGGTCCACCCTAGAGGATTCGCTATATTTTTTGCTCCGTCCTCTGTATAGAGCCTACGTGTATAGAAAGTTTCAAGCCTCTAGGTCAATCCTTTCAAAAGTTATGGCATGTGATGTACATGTTACATACATCTGTACCGTCGTTAATAGGGTTTTAGATGATGCTAAAACCCTAAAAAGGGGCCAAGAATGAAATGTGAAATGAATCCGCACCATACAGTCACGTAATCAGAGTGCAAAAGCTTTTCATGCACAACCATCGGCTTTTCAGTACCTCAGATGCGACAGTTTTGAGCATTCACTGCTCCGTCTAGTGTGAAATGCGCTTCATCTGACCACAAAATGTTCCATGGCCATGCATTAACGACGGCTATTCTAACCAGAAACTGGCGAGCAAAATCAGTGCGTTTTTCCGGATCTTCATGAAGCAATTTTTGAACCACCTGGATCTTGTATGGATACCACTTTAAAATGAAACGCAAAACTTTTTGTACCGTAGACCACGAAATAGACAAATCACGTCATACGGCTCGAGCACTTGCTGAAGAATATTGGGAACTTGAAGCACTCTCCACTATAGCAGCAGCAACGTCTTCCACAGTCTCATTTGCAATTCGTTTCCGTCCTTTCCCTGGCAGCACACACAACTCACCAGTTTCTTCAAATTTCTTAATCATCTTTTTTAAACTATTAATGGACATAGGCCCATTTCGCAAGTTTATAAAACGTCGATATTCTCTTAGTGCAGCAGAAGCATTATTGCAGTTCTGGTAAAACAACTTCACCAATAAAGCTCGATCCTTTTTAGGTAAACCCATCCTGAAGAATGACTTTACATTTAATTTCACTGTCATTTTAAAGCTTTTCTAATTTTACATCTCATTTGCATAACGTCTCTGATTGAGTAAAATTTCTCAGATAGTTTCTTACATGACGTAGCGGTCAAAATATGAACTAATTTTTTTTTATTGCAAAATTCTCTTCCCATGGTCTGTATAACATATATCTCAAGTTTCGTCAAAATCTGATTGCCAGAACGGCCGCTAGAAGGGTCTAAATGGTGTCACTTTAATTATAACCACCCTGTATATAGTGTACTAGCTTTTATACCCGGCGTTGCTCGGGCTCTTTTTTGATGAAAGTTGCAATATCTGAATGGGAATATACAGTAAAAATTAACACATTAAAACAGTAATAATTCATATAGAAAAACCGAAAAACATCTTTTAAAATGTTCCTAACGGATGGCCCTCTAACAGTTCTCCCCGGTTCGTAAGGGAATATTGTGTATAGCTGAGCGAGTTTACCATAGCGCCGGAGAAACAATGTGTGGAATAATGTGTATGGCTACGGAAGTGGGATGAAATAGAATGAAAATGAAACAATAGTTTGATCTGACGTTTTTTCAGCTCCGGCTATGGCTGTAGATCTTCTATTTTGTGTGACCTGACCTTTAAAAATTCATTTATTTATCTAAGAATTCAACAATTCCAAAATTCTCTTCTTGGGTGGCGATGGATGTACATGATCGTTTGTGTCTGTGTACTCTGCAATTCCAACAATTGATAAACTGTTAGGAAATAAAGAAATTAAAACTGGAGCAAACTCCAAGCATCAGGTAAATGATATTAATTAGAAAAATGGATGGAAAAATTCTGCGACTTGGATTCGAATCAGGAACCTCGACTGTCAAGGTCGACGCCTCTACTAATTGAGTTTTGCAGACACCTGAACAGCTGTCACTAAGTGTCTTAAAGACAAACCGAGTAGTCTTTACCTGATGTTGGGAGTTTGCTCCAGTTTAATTTCTTTATTTCTTTTAGTGTGTTCATCAAACTTTCTGATGGTTTGGATAGGAGAAATTCACTTTCTATGAACCGGGTGTGAACTTGATTGTCTTTAAGACACTTAGTGACAGCATGGCTGTTTAAGTATCTGTGATAGCCCAGTTGGTAGAGGCGTCGACCATGACAGTCGAGGTTCCTGCTTCGAATCCAAGTCGCGGAATTTTTCCATCAATTTTTCTAATTGGTAAACTGTTGCAATTCACACTCTGCTCTCGAGGTCTTGAAGTAAGACTGGTGCATTCATCACTTGGTGTGATCTGGCAGTCTCAGTTTCTTCTGTTGACACATTTGCATCGACGGCCACAGGGTCACTCACCACTCGTTTAGTTGAAGCAGTGTGCTGGAAAAATCGATACAGCACCGAGTAAAGGGGCTGCTTCCTCTGCCGCCTTTCCACTGTTTCTCAATAGTCTACTAACTCTCCATTATTTCCATTTGATGCTCATTTTTAAAGCTTTTCAAGAAAATGTTAAATTCTAATAACTACCAATTCTAAGAAAAGCACAAAGGACAGGAATTTTATGTATTGTTAAAATTTCCGACGCCTTCTTACTGATTCTCAGAGGAGGAAGACCCTTCCAGCTGTATGCTGACGACCATTACGCGAAACTTTAAATTATGGTCAGGAAATTAGAAAGCCCGAAGAATACAGGGTGATTACAAAAGAACTTCACACTTTTAAAAATTTATTACATCAAAGCTATTCAGAATATAGACACACCACATACGGATTCTTAAAGAAAAACTCTTGAAGTTTATTGTGACACAGTTAAAGATGATCAATATGCCCTCCTGTCGTGACACGGCATACATCAATACCGTAGTCGAACTCGACCCAAACCCGCATTAACATGTCTCCATCAATCCCACGTATCGCTACCGTAATGCGTTCTTTCAGCTCGTCTAGTTCACGGGGAAGGGGTAGGGTGAAAACTTTGTCATTTACACACCCCCATAAAAAGAAATAGCAAGATGTGAGGTCGGGGCTCCGCGTTGGCCACTTTGCAAGTTCCAAGTTATTGTTTGCTCGACCAATCCACCGCTGTGATTTTTTTTAAGGGGCTGTGTAAAGGACAAGGTCTTCACCCTACCCCTTCCCCGTGACCTAGACGAGCTGAAAGAACGCATTACGGTAGGGATACGTGGGATTGATGGAGAAATGTTAATGAGGGTTTGGGACGAATTCGACTACAGGGGGGCGTATTGAACGCCTGTAACTGTGTCACAATAAACTTCAAGGATCCGTATGTGATGTGTCTATATTCTGAATAGCTTTGATGTAATAAATTTTTAAAAGTGTGAAGTTCTTTTGTAATCACCCTGTATTATATTTTATATGAGGGTGGTACTCGATTTATGCATATAAGTCGTGTGTCCTCAAAATATTTTTGTTAATGAAGTTTACAAAATGATCAGTCTTGAGATTCATTTACATGTCTTAATGAACATGCCTTACATACATAACTATTTGATTGGCTGAATCTGGTATATTTTCTCCAATTTTTGTATTTAATGCCATATCATTTTTAGAATTCTGTGTTGCTATCACTACTGTTGAAACAAACAGAGCAGTCTATTGTTGCACAAACTTTACCTTGCATTGTTCGTCATGAGATATATATTTTTGATCGGTGCATATTGTTGTGAGATACCTCTTATCAGTATGCGCTGCCATCAATTTGAATATCAATTATTATCGATAAATATTATTTTTTTGAAATCTCATGTAGATAGTGACCTTCTTCTTTCTTTGAAGATCAAATGTGCAAATTTCATCAAGATTGGAATTAAATTATAGTAGATTTATATAAGAACTAGCAGAGGACACGGCGTTGCCCAGGATAATTACGCTTGTAGGTAAACAGAACAACCACAAAAAGCTAAATTAAACCTCCAAATTGGTTAAATAATAACTCAATCTTTCTATGTATATAAAGAAGAATGTTTGTTTGTTTGTTGGTTTGTGGGTTTGTTTGTTTGTTTGTTTCTTATGCAAATCTACAGTTTTATTCCGATCTTGATGAAATTTTACATACTTGACCTTCAAAGCATGAGGAAGGTCACTGTCTACCTCAGATTTCGGAAAAATAATAATTATCAATAAAAAATCGATATTCATGGTTATGGAAGGGCATATTAATTAGAAATATCTCATGACCAACAGTGCAAGGCAAAGTTTGTGCAACAATAGGTATCAACAATGGCATCAACACGCAATTCACAACACTCTGCACGGACCAACCAATATATATCTCATGACCAACAATGAAAGGAAAAGTTGGTGCAACAATAGGTATCAACAATGGTGTCAACACGCAATTCACACTACGCTCGGACCAGCAACAGATATCTCATGACCAACAATGCAAGGCAAAGTTTGTGCAACAAATAGGCCCGTCGTGATCGCATCAACAATGGTCTCAATGCGCAATTCACCAATAACAATGAGCACAAAATTATTCAAAGAATTATAACAATGAACATAAAATGATGCAATGACAGAACATTCGTTTCTAAGAATTATAACAATGAACGTAAAATGATGATGCAATGATAGCTAGTTCTTTTCAAAGAATTATAACAATGAACATAAAATGATGATGCAATGACAGAACAATCGTTTCCAAGAATTATTAATAATGAACAGGAAATGGATATAATAGACGATATAGATAGGGCAGTCTCTCTCGATGAGGCAAAGGAGGTACACGTGTCTTCCTTCAGCTCGCTAACAAGCGTTCAGACGATTGGGAAAAGTGTGTGTGTTTCTTTGTGTATGTGTGTGTGTGTGTGTGTTTACCTACAAGCGTAATTATCCCGGGTAATGCCGGTCCCTGCGCATTGAGACCGTTGTTGATGCGAACACGACGGGCCTATTGTTGCGCAAACTTTTTCTTTCATTGTTGGTAATGAGATATATATTGGTTGGCCCGTGCAGAGTGTTGTGAATTGCGTGTTGATGCCATTGTTGATACCTATTGTTGCACAAACTTTGCCTTGCATTGTTGGTCATGAGATATTTCTGTCATAACTATGAATATCGATTTTTTATCGATAATTATTATTTTTCCGAAATCTTAGGTAGACAGTGACCTTCCTCATGCTTTGAAGATCAAGTATGGAAAATTTCATCAAGATCGGAATAAAACTGTAGATTTGCATAAGAAACAAACAAACGAACACCCTTCTTTATTTATATAGCACTAGCAGAGGACCCGGCGTTGCCCGGGCTAATTACGCTTGTAGGTAAACAGAACAACCTCAAAAAGCTAAATTAAACCTCCAAATTGGTTAAATAATAACTCAATCACTACAATATAGTGTAAAGGGACTATTCATTCTAAGAAAAATCCGAAAGAACAGGAATTTACCCCTTCACTGAAAAAATCCATTCTAGGTGATATACCGGGACTTGATTTACCGAAAACAAATTTTTTAAAGGCTCACAATAAATGGACCTCTCCAAGGATGCCTTCTAGTCTAAATAATTTTTTACTCACGTAATCTTATTTTAGATGTACACTTGATGTTGTTGCAATTTCCTTTCTTCTTTCGATGTCTTGAAGCAAAAATTGGCCATTCATCTAGCGGTCTCCGATTCTTCTATTTACTTGCTTACCATTTGCTCAAAACAGCACGGAGCTAAAGGAGTGCTTCCTCTATCGTCTTTCACTCTTTCTCAATAGTCTGCTAACTCATTATCTCCAGTTACTGATCATTTTTAAAGATGTTCAAGAAATTGTTAAGTACTAAGAATTCTCTTTTCTAAGAAAAGTCTGAATAACAGGATTTCTGTTGCACAAACTTTGCCTTGCATTGTTGGTCATGAGACATATATAGTTGATCCTTGCATAGTTTTGGTGCATTGCGTGTTGAGACTGTAACACCCCACAAAACTGCTGAACGCGCGCGGTAATTTTGTTGTGTGTTTTTTTTATTATTATTATTGAATTGAGCTTTCAAAAAAACGATCATGACGATGATCTAACACGATTGCTTTTTTTTAATATTATAGTTAGAAACCCGAGTTTCCAGAGTGTTTCAGTTAAGGAACGATATTATACTATCTGCGGAAATTAATTACGTAAATGTTTATCCAGAGTGAATTAAAATGAAAGGATTTAAAAAAAAAAAAAGAAAATTGACATTGAAAAGACTTATAAAACGGAGATATCCTTGTTAACATTGAAATGTATTTTTTAAAAGAAACAAGAGAAGGGTCCGAGGGATTGTTGGAAGTTACAATGAGCTCATGCGATGCAGACGTTGTTGAGTTTAATTTACCTCTAGGAAGAGAATTGGGTTTTTTTTTGGAAAAAGAGATGTGGTCGTTCGAAGACGTAGAGAAATTCCCCTTTTGTTTTTTTTTGGAAGAGATCTTAGTTTTTTTGACTAAGATGCAATGTGGGGAATGGCATCCGATAAACATGGACCTGTGCGGATAGTCCAGAGCATCTTTGAGTGTATTAAGGACACGATAATAAAGGACAGACTACAGATCATTCATGTGCAGATGGAAGCTTTTAAATGTATCCATTTAAATTCCACGAACACGTCAGTAATACAATGTTCGAATCTGAAATCTGAACGAGAGGATAACACACTATAATTATCGAACTAGTACCAAAAATCTGGTAAGGTAGAAATCACTCATGGCCATGAATTTTGTGTTAAAAATAGACTGCCAAGTGTTTTTGGGTTTTGTATTAGGTACCTAGAAAACGGTCCACATCAACAGCGCAAGGAATTTGAAAGGGCTGGAAACCAATAAAAGCTATCAAGCCGATACTAGAGCGCAGAGATGCTACTCAAAACATGGCGGAGACCTCGTCCTATGGGAATTACGAAGCAAGACCAAAGTTTTTCCGAAGACGAAGACATAATCAAGCAAGGGAGTAGGTAATTTCGGCGGTCCTAACCTACACTAATATCACCAACCCTAACCTGAAAAGAAAACCCCCTCCCTCCCTCTGACTTACCTGTCTAAACTTAAGATCGCTAAACTTAAGATCCATCGCTTAATAACTACACCAGTTATCT
>JAHWFO010061251.1:25592-39689 GCA_023313115.1 Rhysida immarginata
GGGAAGTAAAGCCGTTGGTCCCGTGTAGTCGTTTGCCGGCTGCACGTGAAAGAACCCTTGCGAGGCAAAATTTGCGGCCCCTATAACGCCGTCCTGAACTGACCATGGCAGTTGAAAAGGACGTTAATACCAAACAAACCAAACCAAACCAACCAAACCAATCATGCGCGAAACCGTGTGGTGTCATTTGTTGGCACCCTACAAATTCGAGCATTTTGATACCACCTCACATTTTGTTCAACTGCTAGCAATCTTAATTTTAAACGAAAATAACATGAATTATAAACGGAATTCATTATACAAAATATTCAAATTAAAATCCTAAAAATGATATAGGAAAGTAGCAGAAGCCCTAATTTCAGAGAATTTAAAGGATAAAAGATGCAGGAATAAAATGTGAGAGTAAAATGTGGGGATTAAAAATGGAAGATTAAGAAAAGTTACAGTTAAAACTATCTCCCTATTTTTTATCCTCTTTATTGTTTTTTTCCTTTTTATCCCCACTTTTTAACCTTCGTTATTTATCAAATTGATTTTCTCGAAAGTAGTGTTCAGAAAATGGGAAAATATGTCCTGACAAGGGTATGTTCTTTCTTTTGTCCGCAATTCCTCGCTTCATTTGACTGCCCTTCGTATATACTGAATGCAGTGTTATGGAAAAGTTTTTATTGGAACAATATGCCAGAGATTAATGCTTTGACTTTTATTTTCTCTTATTCTTGAACAGTTATTGAGAACTAAACGAAGAGAGAAAAACAAATTGCTTTTCCACAAAAACTTTAATCCGCATGTATGTATATTTCGGTCGCTCTGCGGCCTTCTTTCAACATGACTCCTGAAAGAAAGAAGGTCGCAGAGCGACTGAAATGTACATACATGCAAATTAAAGTTTTTGTGGAAAAGCGGTTTGTTATTCTCTCTTCGTTTAGTTATCATCTATTCATACAAGTGTAGGTAATTATTCTTTTATATTTAAGTTATTGAGAATTCTTTTTTCAGGGACGCTCGCTTGTTCATGACTTTTTTAGAAATTCAAGCTTAATCACTGCAGAAACTATCATGTCACCCACTGGAAAATGCAGAATGTTTCACATAGGTAAGTACGACAGTGATCAGTCAATATGAGAATCTCAGAACCAGAAGGGCGTAAGGACAAAAAAGTACACTTTGAGAAAATAAAGGTTAAAGTTTTGATCCAACGCTTCAATATTAGTTTGGACCTTATTCAAATATATAATAAATTCGATTTTCCTTTGCCATGGCATTCAACAGAGAGAAAAGGGATGGCTCTACAATTTCCAATGATAAAAGTAAAATTGGCAACTTTGTCGCTTACGCCCTTTGGTTTTGAGCTCCTCATATAAGAAACGTAACCTATTAAAACGTAACCTATTTCATAATTCCGCAAATATGGATTTTGATCGTAAATAAAGTTATAAATCGTAAATTATGGATTGAAGTTCTATTCGTATAAATAATATATTAAATATAATTAAAATATTATATTTTAAAGATTGAGTAAAAAATTGCATCTTGTACTTTTAGATGCTCCTGTACCTGTTTTGGACGATTACACAGAATTATTCTTCTCCATTTTACATTCCGATTTAAATGAAAAATCTGTTCAGGTATAACAATTCCTACTATTGCATTTGTCTCAAAAAGCAATGAAACTGATTTTTGACAAAAATAATAATATAAAGGTATTTTTTACTTAGAATAGGTTAAGCAATATAGTCGAACTAAAGAACAAAGCGAATATATTTCCAAAAATAAAATATTTCTTTAAGTATTTACATTTCGGGGATAAGTCCCCTTCCTCAGCTACATATAGCTGATAAGGGGTCCGGACATTTGCCGCAAAGCGATCATACAGTAACTTCGATATCCTTCATCTTCAGAATGAAATTAATAACTGTATAAAAGTAATGCACAATTGATCACATACAGGAAATTAAATTTAAATAATAACACTAGAATGTAAAAATTTAATTTATTTTTGTATTTTTGAAAAATTGTGTATAATCAATTAATCAATTAATTAATTTTATTTATTTATTTACTAGCAGAGGTGCCCGGCGTTGCTTGGGATAATTACACTTGTAGGTAAAGAGAACAATCTCAAAAAATTAAATTATAATTCCCGGTTGGTTAAATAATAACTCAATCAATAGAATACAGAGCAAAGGGACTATCCATTCTACGAAAAATACGAAAAACAGGAATTCTAGATGATATACCGGGACTTTATCTAAACTCTTCTTGACTTGCCTCACAACTGCAGAGCATCACCAGAT
The DNA here is from genome assembly GCA_023313115.1 of Rhysida immarginata. Classification (NCBI taxonomy): domain Eukaryota; kingdom Metazoa; phylum Arthropoda; class Chilopoda; order Scolopendromorpha; family Scolopendridae; genus Rhysida; species Rhysida immarginata. The sequence continues at coordinate 27,890 of JAHWFO010061251.1, forward strand.
ACATTAGACTCAAGTTTTTCTTGCCCTTGACGTAGAAGATCTTATTCCTCTTGCTCTATTCGAAACTCCCGTTGTTCAGATGTTTCAAAAGACCGTGTAGCTTTTTCTTTTTTAATTGAAGAGTTTCTCTGAGCAATACTCATTCTTTCTCTTTCCTTTCCAACACACAAATTTATGCCAGTCTTCTGGAGGTTTGATAGGGAGCTCAAGGTAGACACACGTGACACCTTTGCCTCATCAATAGACGCTGCCTCATTAATTTTCTGTCACTGCATCATCATTTGCATTATTCATAATTCGTGGAAACGAACGTTCAATCTTCGCATTATCAGCATCTCAGTTTCCAAAATATAAACATTCCCACAGTATATAGTCAAAATGTATTTTTATGTAATGTTTGGATCTGATATGCTACCAAATAAGCTAGGTGATAACCCCGGCGTGGCTCGGATTTTTTTTTTTGGATTAAATTTTGCAATATCTTAAAAATAAGCACATGAAAACGCTTAGAATTAAGACAGTAAAAATTCTTAATGAAAATTTGAAAAAAAAATTTTAAAGGCTCACTATGGATGTACCTCTCCAAGGATACAACTGCTAGTCTAAATAATTTCTTACTCACGTAATCTTACTTTAGATATACACTTGATATCGTTGCAATTCCCTTTCTTCTCTCTAGGTCTTGAAGCAATACTTGGCATTCATCACTTTGTGTAGTCTAGCAGTCGCCAATTCTTCTTTTACTTGCTTACCATTTGTTCATTACAGCACGGAACTAAAGGAGTGCTTCCTCTGTCGTCTTTCCACTCTTTCTCAATAATCTGCTAACTCTCCATTATCTCCAGTTACTGAACGTTTTTAAAGATTTTCAATGAACGGATATTTATAAGAGAAAAGGACGAGACACAAAAACCCTGGAATACAATAATAAGATTTCCTTAAAGATTTTCAAGAAATTGTTAAGTACTAAGAACACTCTTTTCTAAGAAAAGTCTGAATAACAGGAATTCTATGCATTGTTACAAATTGAAACTTATCTATATTGCCCAAACTTTTCTTTGTATTGTTGGTCATGTTTGGATCTGATGTGCTACCAAAACAAAGAAAGGACTATACATTCTACGATAAATACGAAAAACAGGAATTCTAAGTGATATATCGGGACTTTATCTGAACTCTTCTTGACTTGCCTCACCACTGCAGAGCACCACCAGATACTTTAGACTGAAGTTTTTCTTGCCCATGACGTAGCAGCCCTTATATCCTCTTGCTCTTTTTGAAACTCCCGTTGTTCAGATGTTTCAACTATCCGTATAGCTTTTTCTGTTTTAGTTGCAGATTTTCTCTGACCAATACTCGTTCTTTCTCTTTCCTTTCTCAGTTGGCGTGGCTCAGACTTTTTTTTTTTTTTATTAAATTTTGCAATATCTTAAAAATAAACACATGAAAACGCTTAGAAATAATACAGTTAAAATTCTTAATGAAAATTGGAAAAAAATATTTTTCAAAGGCTCACAATAGATGGACCTTTTCAAAGATGCCACTGCTACTATGAATAATTTCATAGTATCGTAATCTTACTTTAGATTTTCACTCGATATTGTTGCAATTCCCAGTCTTCTTTCGATGTCTTGAAGCAAAACTTGGCCTTTCATCACTTTGTGTAGTCTAGCGATCGCCGATTCTTCTATTTACTTGCTTAACATTTGCTCAATACAGCATGGAGCTAAAGGAGTGCTTCCTCTGTCTTTCCACTCTTTCTGAATAGTCTGCTAACTCTCTATTATCTCCAGTTACTGATCATTTTTTTAAAGATGTTCTCAATATTGTTAAGTACTAAGAACTCTCTTTTCTAAGAAAAGCCTGAATAACAGTAACTCTATGCATTGTTACAAATTGAAACTTATCTATATTGCCCAAACTTTTCTTTGCATTGTTGTACATGAGATTGTTGATCTTTGCATAGCGTTGGTGCATTGCGTGTAGACACCATTATTGATACCTATTGTTGAACAAACTTTTCCTTCCATTGTTGGTCATGAGATATATATTGTTGGCCCGTGTAGAGTGTTTGTGAATTGCGTGCTGATACCAATGTTGAAAAGCATTGTTGCACAAACTTTGCCTTGCATTATTGTTCATGAGATATTTCTCATTAATGCCTTGCAATAACGATGAATATCGATTTTTTATCAATTATTATTATTATTATTATTATTATTATTATTATTTCGAAATCTGAGGTAGACAGTGACCTTCTTCATGCTTTGAATTTCATTTATGCAAAATTTCATCAAGATCGGAATAAAACTGTAGATTTGTATAAGAAACCCACAAACAAACAAACAAACATCCTTCTTTATATATATAGATTTTTCTTTTTTATGGTGTTAGTATTATTTATATTGAGTTTGATACTACTTAATATTTCCGTTGACTGATTTGTAATTTTTTCTTTGTTAATAATATTCACTTTTATTATAGTCTTGATGGGTTATTCTGAATTTGTTGTTTAGGGAATAAAATTTTATTTTGCTTTTGATAGTTTAAGATGAAGATTAACTATTCTTAGAGTTTGAATTACTGCTTTAATACTTTGGCTGGATTACTCTGAGCATCATAACTGAATTATTAGCCATTAAAGTTAATCGTGTAAATGACATTTTCTGGTAATCTACAGATTTCTACAGGATGGCCCAGATTTGGCGATTCACATTTTAAATGACTAACTTTAAAACTCAGGGATATAGCCCATAGGAAGGGGAGGGGATAAGTGGCTGAAAATGGCGATGAAGAAACGGTATGTGACATCGTTTTCTTTTTATTTGGTTGACTAAATCTTGTAGGTAGCGCGATATTTTATCGAAAGCTTTCCTATGGGTGCAAGCCGAAAAAAGGTTGAAAAGTACTGCCTACTAGTGATGGGCAATACTATTTTTTTTTAGTAATCGATTACTCGCATTACTTTTTCGAAAATATCAATTACTAGTAATCGATTACTGGGATAATAAGCCTAAAGGGAAATTCATAGCCGAAACCGGTCTGTTTAAATCATAGCATGTCCAGAAAGAAATGTAGTTTAAAAAAAAACTTGAATTATACATGAATATGAAGGAAAATATTTCCGAATTAAGAAATATAAAAAATATTAGGCAAATCAAAATAAAACATACTCATAATAACAAGTAGCGTTTCAGTAATAAATTTATGTAAAATACTCTGTCTTACCTTTGAAAATACACTGAAGGACCAATTTATTTGAGACACCTCTTACGGAAAATGGATCGGCCTCCCAGTGACACCCAAACAATGGAACAGGCCTGAATGTATAAAAGGGATGCATTGGATCACAAGTTACAGTCAGCAGCAGAAGTGGACTGAATATGGGTAAATCCAAGGATTTGACCGACTTTGAACGAGGCATGGTCGTTGGAGCTCAACGGGCGCACTTGAGCTTTTCGCAAACCGTGAACCTCCTCGGGTTTTCCCGTGCAGCAGTGTCAAGGGTATCCCGTGAATGGTAGTTATGCCAAAAAACAACCTCCAGCAAACACAACTCCGGACAAAACAGGGCCGTGGATGAACGAGGCCAACGGCGACTGGCACCCACAGCAACAGGACGAGAACAGCCCAACAAATTGCACCGAAGTTCAATGAGGAAGCATCCCAACCCATTTCGGAGAACATGGTGCGGCGCAGCTTGCAACGTGCTGGGTTTAACAACAGGCGGCCAATACGGGTACCGTCGCTGTCACCGCAAAATAGGAAAACGCGTCAGCTATGAGCACAGAGGTATCGCCACTGGATGAGTGGAAGAAGCTCGCCTGGTCCGACGAATCGCGGTTCCTATTTCATCATGCGGACAGCAGACTGCGCATCTGGCGCAGGCAGCACGAGGCCATGGACCCATCCTCTCAGCAGACAACCGTACAGGCGGGTGGAGGAGGAGTGCTTGTCTGGGGTGTCTCCTCTGGGGCATAGTGGGTCCTCTGGTATCCGTAGACACACTATCTGAACATTGTTGCCTTACAAATGCACCTGTTCATGATGGCTGTGTTCCCTGGTGGTGACGGACAGTTTCAGCAGGACAATGCTACCTGTCACGGTGCTCGAACGGTCTAGGACTGGTTCGAGGAACATGACGCGGACTTCCACCTGCTTCAGTGGCCAGCTCGGTTGCCCGACCGAGCATTTATGGGATGAAGTAGAGAGAACCATCCGACGCCTTCCCACAGTACCATCCAACCTGCACCAATTACGGGACGCTGTGATGTCAGCCTGGGCTGCTATTCCTACGCAACGGTTGTTGAAACATGCCAGCACGCATTCAGGCAGTTCTGCCGCTAAAGGAGGCGCAACATGCTATTAGCGGGGTGTCTCTAATAAATTGGTCGTTCAGTGTATGTATCCAATAACGAAAATATGTATCCACCGGTGCGTGAAAGGCACAATTCGCATAGAGAAAGCATGGGGAACAGTAATAAAATGAAAGCGAGGCCACCCTACGGAGATCACGTGACAATTCCGCGCCGGAGCCCATATTTTTAGTTCTCTCTGCACTTCAGTGCAGGCGCCAGTGACACACTACTAGATGGCGTCGCGATAGTTGAGTATCGATTAATTTTCTATAAGTATCGATTACTCGCGGTTACTTTTCGGGAAATATCGATTACTAGTAACTGGTTACTGGGATAATAAATGAGAAATGTAGTTTAACAAGAAATTAGGATTGATATCACGTCTTAATTATTTGCCTGAACCAATTTTGTTACTTTTATATAATGCCTTAATCCATTCATCTTTATGTTTTGGAATTCAAGTTTAGGGTTCCGTCCCTGCTTATAATCTTAAGCGTTTATACCAGCTTCAAAAATGGTTCTTGAGAATTTTGCTAAAATCACAGTTGAGTATTCTAACCATATATCAAATTTATGTTTCACAAATTTGTCTATTTATTTACAAGGTTACCAATCGCCATTTAAATCTGTCTTCTTCGTTGCTTATTATTTCACATAATAATTTTCACTTTTACTCGACTCGTTTTGCCAGTTCAATTATACTCCCTTTAGTACGTAATAATTATCAACGCCGGCGTGTTTCCTACATTGGCGTAAAATGGTGGTCATTAATTCCTGTAAATGTCCGTAATCTCCCCTCTTGCAATTTATTTTAAAAGAAGCTGAAACTTTTGCTTCTCTCTAACATCCTAAATCTTAATAGTTGCTAATATTATTCTAAGTTCCCGTTTATGTTCAATTTGTTTTTGTCTTTTTTTATTATTTTTACTTTTTCTATTTATACTAATTTTATACGTTTGATTATTTATATTGTATTTTTTTAGTGCCTCCGGGGTCCTTACTCGTTGGTTGTTTGGCCATACAGGCCCCGAGTGGGCGCTATTATAACTACCTTCCAATTTAAAAAATAAAATAAAAAATATGAAGGTAAATATTTTCGAATTAAGAAATATAAAAAATACTAGGCAAGTCAAAATAAAACATGCGGCATTGTTTTCTTTACCGGTAACTGTAAAATGATAGAAATATTATCATTTATTTATGCAATATCCTTCAAAACAAACTATGTTTATTCGTCGAATTCAGTGAAAATAAAAATGGACTAAATATTATTTCTTAAAAAAAAAAAAAGCCTACAATAAATCTAATTCATTCATTCAACCTCGTGGCATTTATTTTATTTCAATTTGGACTATTTTTTCATGGATTTTACATAAATTTTGTGTATATATCCTGAGGCGTGCCAAAAGAGGCACGCACAGCCAAGGGTGGAAAGGAAAGGCTTAAAGGGTTATTAAGTTATTGTAAGCAGAAATAAGAAGTGGCTGGCTCAAAAAGAAAATTGAACCCCTCACCATTGCCCAAATAAGTATTGAATATAAAAAGATGGACCCTCCCTAATAAAATCCTCAAGCACTTCGTATAAATTTAATGTGAAGTGTTCTTAAATTAAGAGGGAGGAAATCCAAGCAAAATTGACGCTTTTTTGCTGTATGAACCGGTTACAAAACTGGAGGAATTATTATAACGTTCAAACAAATAATGGAATACAATTAATCTTCAAGGTTAATTGAAACGCAGTGGCTACGTACAGTGCATACCTTGTACGCCTTCCGTTCAATAGAATGGAAGTGACAACAAATACCGCCATCTACCAGCAGAATCAGATGCCAAACTATCGAAACAAGCAATATGGCGGATTCACATCGCATAGTGGAGAAATACAACGTTTTAAACAATTTTATCTTAGCTTCGAGCAGTTCATGTGAGATAGAATGAATATTGTTAATGACGCCAATCATCTGCAGGTCAAGAAAAGCTACATTTCCTTCAAATTTACTAGATCTATATATCGCAGTGTTGCCAGGTAGCAATTTCCGAATTTCCCCAGATCACCTTTCGCTTTTCCCCAAAGTCATAGATTTTCAGAAACTTTTCCCCAAACAGTGAATTTATGTTAAATACTGTAAATTATTAAATATAATGAATTGTACTATTATTCAGCAAAATATTCAGTATTGCAAAATTTATTGAATTTTTTCATAAAATAAAATAAAATATCACACCTTTATTATATTAATTTCTTAATTATTAAATTACATTTGAACAATATTGCATTAACGTTTACATTAAACAAAAGCTTCCAAAATTTCATCTACTAGCACGTTATCATTGATGTTAAACACTTCTTCAGACTTAAATTTTTTCAACATATTATTTGTTGGATTAAATGCAGCGCAACCACCGTATTGAAGTGTATACCGTATTCTCATAATGTGGTCAGCTGTTCTTGTTAATAATCGATTTCTTAATTTACATATTACAATGTTCATCATTGAAAAAGCCCGCTGTACACTCACATTTGAAAATGGAAGACTTAGAATACTGGAAGCAAACTTGAATAATTCAAAATATGCATGTTCTCCTGCAGCATTTTTATGCAATGACACCTCAGTCCAAAACTACTCTGTTGTGACACCTTGTTCCACTGCTGAAAAGGAAGAACCCGCCATTGACTTAAAATTGAATCAATGTTTTCAGCTCCGACAACTTCTCTCAAGTCAGACACAATATCTGTAATGTCAGGCCTGACTTGACTAGTTGCTGATTGAGGCGACAAAAAAGCAATTTTTTTCTAACACTTTAAAATTGTGTGGAATCCTTTTCTGTATCTCTGGACACAATTCTATCAGAAATAAGACACACCTTTCCTTAATAGTTTTGAGCTCATTTTGATCAATTTCAGCAGATTCTTCGTTGAACTGGAAGCCCAAGTGAATGCAGTTCACATTCATAACATGATCTTTAAAATTGAATGACGAAAGATCTTGTTTTCTGACATCATCCAATCTATGTGGGGGAACCAACATTGATAAATACTTCAGCTATAGATTATGCAATTCTGTCAATAATCGAAGTGGTTCGACATTGTCTGACTGAAATATGCGATTGCAAACTGTGATGGGCTTCAAAGACTGCTTCAAAAACACAAGATATAACTTATTCATTTTAGATGCAAGCATGAGGTTCAATTGTCCAACAGTGTAACACCGTTCTTTGTCTTTAGCCAACCGGAAATAAAGCTGCAAAGCATCCCATTGTTCTAAAATCTTAGTAATTGCTCCTATGCGTGCAAGCCAGCGAGTTCCTGACATGCCGTCTATTTTAAGTGGTCTTCTCCCTGCCAATCTTTCATATAATAATGAATATTCGATCTGTCGCTTGCTACAATACGAGAACCAGTTGTGACATTCTCTAACGATGTATTCCAGATGCGAAGGAAGAACTTTGCATGCATTCTCAGCAGCAAGATGCAAAGAATGGGATACACATTTGATAGTAATAAGGTGCGGCACATCTTCTTTTAAAATTGAAGTAAATGAATGGTGTTCTCCTACCATGACACCTGCTCCATCAACTCCAATTCCTATTAATTTGCTCATGTCTAGGCCATCCTGTGTTAATTGGCTTTTGAAAGCATCAGTTAACGTGTTTGCATCACCACATTGGATTTCCAATAATCTATAAAATGTAGTTACAATACGCATTTTTTTTCTGACTAAAATACCGCACCATGATGCACAATGTTTTTTTTTGTATCTATAGATGTACTTTCATCTATAATCATAGAATATGAATTGTAAATAGTGATGGCTTATTTACATACCAAAAAACCTGAGCGAGGGATCTATTTATATAACTACTTTTGATTTTTCCCCAAAATTCCCCCACAAAAAATTGTCTTCCCCGAAATATTCCCCACATATTTTGTTTCCCCAAATTTTTCCCCAAAATGGAGAAAAAAAACCCAATCTGGCAACACTGGTATATCGGTCACCGCGGTAGAAGCATTCTCTTCTCCTGTTAATTCAAGTTATCTCTGATCGCTTCGCATCTACATTTTGACTCTATTGCAATTTATTTCATGTAATAGATGAAGGAGGTTCATCTGTTTTTGATGTAATTTTAATGAAAATTATTCATGGCCCCAATCAATGTTTTGCGCTGCATATAACATCCTTGACGTTTTTATTTATTTCTTTATTCTAATTAATGGATTTATAATTATTATAACTATTCATTTAATCAAAAGGTAATAGATTCATTATTATCATTATAAAAAAATTCTTATTTTCATTATAAATATTCTTTTATTGAATAATAGTTGTTTTACATGTCATTTTATAGTTAAAACTAGCTGATATACCCGGCGTTGCTCGGGCTCTTTTTTTGATGAAAGTTTGCAATATCTGAATGGGAATATACAGTAAAAATTAACACATTAAAACAGTAAAAATTCATATAGAGAAATCGAAAAAAAAAATTTCTAAATGTTCCTAATGGATGGCCCTCTAACAGTTCTCCCCGGTTCGTGTTGGAATGTTGTGTATAGCCATGGATGAAGAAAAGATGGATGGGACACTCCATTGCTTTCCTCAGTGAGTTTGATTTTGGGGCGACATCTGGAGCTTTGCGTAGTACTAAATATAATCGTCTGCTTAGATTACGTTAATAAAATTAAAAATAGACTAAAAACAATAAAATACAAAATATAAAAAAACTTTCTAGGCACACTTTTATCTTAAAAAGCCACTTAATATATGAATTTCTTTTTTAAAAAATTTCTAGTACTACGCAAATCAAAACGATGGTGGTGAAGTTTCGGTTTAGTACTATGCAAAGCAGAAACTGAAACTATTTTTTTTATTTCCCAGACAATTTTGGTTTAGTACTACGCAAATCGCCAGAGAGCGCCACTGAAAAAAAACTCACGCTCGACGCATAGGAGTGTCCCATCCATCTTTTCTTCATCCATGGTATAGCTGAGCGAGTTTACCATAGTGCTGGAGAAACAATGTGTGGAATAATGTGTATGGCTACGAAAGTGGGAGGAAATAGAATGAAAATGATACAATAGTTTGATCTGACGTTTTTGTGTTACCAGATCTTTAAAAATTCATTTGTTTATCTAAAAATTCAACATTTCCAAAATTCTCTTCTTGGATGGCGATGGATGTACATGATCGTTTGTATCTGTATACACTGCAATTCTAACAATTGATAAACTGTTAGGAAATAAAGAAATTAAACTGGAGCAAACTCCAAGCATCAGGTAAATAATATTAATTAGAAAAATGGATGGAAAAATTCTACGACTTGGATTCGAAACAGGAACCTCGACTGTCATGGTCGACACATCTACTAATTGGGCCATGGTTTCTTAATTGAAGAGGTTATGACACTCCCGTATAAACGCGATCCCGCTATTTTTTTGTCCACCAGATGGCGAAACATCGAAGTATGCTTTAAATAATCAGATATACGTACGAGGGTTGTACCAAAAGTAAGGTTCCCATATTTTTTACAAGTAGAAAACATTGTTTATTGTTATTAATTTATACATCGTTGAAAAGCTTACACTGTTGTCTATTTTTCAACATAGTCTCCATTTTTTTCGACACACTTTTGAAGACGGTGCTCCAGCTTTTGTATTCCTAAGTCGAAGAAGTCTCCCGCCAATCCGTTGAGGAAGCGTGTGCCGTGGGAACCTTCAGGAATGCGTTCAACAAGTTCACGGACAGTTGACCCTCCGATCTTTCAGCAGCTCACTGTTGATCTTCTGGGCAATCGAATCCGAAACCGGCGGTCTTCCACTCCGTTCTTCATTGTGAACTTCCGTGCGACCCTCAGCAAAAGCCCTGCACCATTTTCGGACGTGCTGAACGGACATGCACTTTTCACCATAAACCTCAGTCAGTTGCCGATGAATCTCCACGGGCGGTAACTTCCTTGCGTGGAGAAACCGGATTACTGCTCGAACCTCGCCCTTGGCGGGAGCGGCGATCAACACTTCCATCTCTGACGGCTGCCAAGCGAACACTGAGCGCCGTAGCGAATCGCTCGAGAGTGGGCTCGAGAGTGCGGGACCCACTGCGCAGGGCACTGTTGTCGGATTTAGCCTAGCACCTTCCCTCGAGGCTGTAGATCATTGGGAACCTTACTTTTGGTACAACCCTCGTACAATAGTATTCAACATATAAAGCATAAGTTATCGATGTTTATTTTAAGGCACAGTTAGTTATTCATTTTAAGCTTTTTATCTTAAATAAATGATTCAAAATGATTCATAAAAATTTAATAATTGAAGCATAGATTGCTCGTTCGCCATCTACCTTCCGATACATCTTCTGGTTCGCGCCGATAGCATTGGAACAGTTACGAGTGTCATAACCTCTTCAATTAAGAAACCATGAATTGGGCTATCGCAGACACCTGAACAGCCATGCTGTCACTAAGTGTCTTAAAGACAACCAAGTAGTCTTTATCTGATGTTTGGTGTTTGCTCCAGTTTAATTTCTTTATTTCTTATTGTGTGTTCATCAAACTTTCTGATGGTTTGGATAGGAGAAATTCACGATCTGTGAACCGGGTGCCCACCGCCCATTGGGCTTTCCTTCTTGACAACTTGGTTGTCTTTAAGACACTTAGTGACAGCATGGCTGTTCAAGTGTCTGTGATAGCCCAATTTATAGAGGCGTCGACCATGACAGTCGAGATTCCTGGTTCGAATCCAGGTCGCGTAATTTTTCCATCAATTTTTCTAATTGGTAAACTGTTGCAATTCACACTCTGCTCTCGAGGTCTTGAAGCAAAACTGGTGCATTCATAATTTGGTGTGATGTGACACTCGCAGTTTCCTCTGTTGACACATTTGCATCAACGGCCACAGGGTCACTCACCACTTATTTAGTTGAAGCAGTGTGCTGGAAAAATCGATACAGCACCGAGTGAAGGGGCTGCTTTCTCTGCCGCCTTTCCACTGTTTCTCAATAGTCTGCTAACTCTCCATTATTTTCATTTACTGCGCATTTTTAAAGCTTTTCAAGAAAATGTTAAATTCTAATAACTATCAATTCTAAGAAAATCACAAAGGACAGGAATTATATGTATTGTTAAAATTTCCGATGCCTTCTCACTGATTCTCAGAGGAGGAAGATACTTCCAGCTGTATGCTGACGACCATTACGCGAAACCTTAAATTATGGTCAGGAAATTAGAAAGACCGAAGAATATTATATTTTATAAGAGGGTGGTCCTCGATTTATGCATGTAAGTCGTGTGTCCTCAAGATATTTTTGTTAATGAAGTTTACAAAATGATCAGTCTTGAGAATCATTTACATGTCTTAATGAATATGTCTTACATACATAACTACTAGGTGATATGCCCGGCGTTGCTCGGTCTGTTTGTTTGATGAAATTTTAATGTCGTATCCCTTGCGC
>JAHWFO010061252.1:0-11719 GCA_023313115.1 Rhysida immarginata
AAAATTAAAACAAACTGCCACCTTCAATTACAGTTTTCATGAAAAGTAATTGATGGGGAAGAAAATCAATCACTGCAAGGTTTCATTCAAGCACCAAAAATTATTAATTTTTTTTCTATAGTTATTTGGGTGGGATTTACGCACCCGACATCCGATGGCGCCATCAGGTTATTCATTTTTTTTCTAAATGTAGGAGTACGGCCTCTCTCTATTGATGCTCTCTGATAACACCACAGTCTTATAATCCCCTGGCATGGTCTTTAATTCTCTGGTCTGTGCACTCGCGAATTGGAGTCAACAAGTGGATTGTTTATTTAGGTAGGAAGCGTTTTTAGTCCCTCTATTGCATGGATTTGGCTACATCTCAAACTAAACAATATAATTTAACGATCGTACAACGTAACAAAACTGTCAGCTACTATTATGTGTTCAGCAACAAATTCGTAACATCAGCTCCATAATTTACTAAGTTCGGTCAATAATAAAAGTTTAATTCATTATTTTGCTAGGTGAGACTTTTCATGAATGGTTGGTGTTAAAATCAACAAATAGCCTACAGAGAAAGAGAGCGATAATTTTTAAACCGAATAAATTTTTCAAATAATGTTAAATGCTCATTGTTTGAAGTATTTTTCCATCACGTGCACTCCTCTAAGGGTGATGCTAAAAAATAGCCATATATCGAATTAAATGGGCTTTTTTAATATGAGTAGTTGATTCATTAGTTTCACGCGTGCGAACATCTAGAATTGATATATTACGCCCTTGCACGTGACTAATATCTTTAAACAATTGTGAGAATTCCATATTCCAATTATTTTTTACGAATTCAGGGAACAAATACATTCTTCCATGACCAAGGTGGAATTTGAACCCGCGACCTGACGGATTCGAGAAATGGAAATCATATAAGCTAGTACTCTCTTCTCCAATTCGGCTAAATTTTAGGGCAATTTCATTAGATACAGGATCGGTTTATTCTTCTGTCCGTCTGTCTGTAGGCTAAGCACAATTCTAAGAACAGGGAGAGAACGAGCTTATTGTCAGAAGAGACGAATCTTCTCGAATTTTCCAACTTTTGTAAGAGGCATTAAGCGTAGATTATAAATACAGAGTGTCCCAAATTGATGTATACACTCTTTGAAACGTATAGCTCAGCAACGAAATGAGATAGAAATATAAGTTTTGTTGTGCACGATCCAGACGGCGCTGCAAAAGCATAGCAACACGTTCATTGTTGTTCATTTGTTTATAAACCAAAATGGCGGTGAGACTTTCATCACGGCTTTCTAGAAACTACCAGGCCTGAACAGGGAAAAGTTAAAACATTGTTAGGTCAGAGTGGTGGTGCTATTACAGAAGTTAGTTCAAAGTCACAATCTTAGTGCTTCAACAATACATTATTGACGTCATGTTCAGGTCTGGTAGTTTTTAGGAGGCCGTGCTTTCATTCGATGAACGTAAGCGGATGTTGAAGTATTATTGGAAAGTGGAGAATGTTGTTCAGGTTCAACGACGTTGGAGGGCTGAATTTGGTATACCTCGCCAACAAGGGTAACAATAACAAAACTCCGAGACAAGTTTGAAGCCGAAGGAACGGTGAAAGATGTGTTGAAAGATCGGTGCGGAAGAAAGAAGTTCTACTGATAACGAGAGTGTTGATGCCGTCATGGAGGTTTTTGCACGATCCCCAAAGAGATCTGTGAGGCAATGCTCTCGTGAAATTGGTATCGGTACAATGCATTAGTTATAATCCAATCGGTATGTCGTTGTTGGGAGTGTACTCTGTCCGACGTCGGTGTTGGGAGTATACTGTGGCAGAAGATGGACATTTTGAACATGTTCGGGCCTAAGGAAGTTTAAGGAATAATACACACAAATGTTATATTTCTATCTCATTTCGTTGCTGAGTTATAACATTTCAAAGAGTGTATATAAACTACATAAATTTGGGACACCCTCTAGTTACTATATAGCTTTTCAACCCGCTTATCCGTTAGGGTCGCAGGGGCAGCAGCCCTATGGAGGACCTCCAGCGCTCGCGATCTTCCGCCATCAGGCGCATGTCCTCCCTGGTAATATCCAAGCGACTCGAACCCAGATTCTCCATGTACTCTAGCCACCTGGTTCTAGGCCGACCCCTTGGTCTCTTACCCACCGGCTTGGAAAATAACAACTGCCTAGGAAGACCAGTTTGCGGCATCCGTATCACGTGGCCATACCAGCGCAACTGAGATCTCTTAATGCGGAGATGTAGCGGTGACATCTCCGATAGAAAGAAGGATTTAAGAGAGAACTGGACCCGGACGCTGTGGACGAACTTCAATAAAGATAACAGACAACCACTGATCCACATAAAACTTTTAATCGGACGTATGCGCATTTCGGCAGCCACGCTGCCTTCTTCAGCGTACACAAGGATTTTGATCAGAACAGACTTGTGTACTATTAAAAGCTTTATGTGGATCAGTGGTTTCCTGCTATCTTTATAGAGAGAAGGAGTTATACCGAATATCAAAAAAAATATCGACTTAGTCAACATGAAAATTTTTAAAGAAATATTTTCTAACGTGTGCACTTTTTATATGTGAAACTCTGCGTTGGTAAACATGTTTACTAAATCAAATTTGTTAACATATTGATCAAAATGCTCTATTTAGAATTAACAAATTAGGTGACAAAACTGAATGCATTTATTTTTTATGGTTTATTATTAAAATTCAAACATTACGAATCAAACTTTCATACATATTTTTACTTTTTCTATTCTTTCTCGGTTTTGTATCGTTCCAACGGGATGCAAATTATATATTAAATAAATAAATAAATAAATCTTATTCGTATGGTGGAAAAATACAAAATTTAGCAAAGGAACCAAGTTTAGAAAATAATAAAACCATTATTATTATATCATTTGGCTACATAAAACCATTATACATGTTGGTTTTTTTAACACCTTTTTACATGTACAAAGTAATCCTAGTGATCCTTTTTACGTAATAAATAAACATGCATCAAAAAAAGAAAATAATAACTAGAATAAACATACAAAGACACATATTTGAAGAAGAATGACTTTACCGTCAAAGCGGATAAAGGGAGCACATTTTCGTGTTCTATAAATGGATATATAGAATTGACCAACATTTAAAAACACTTTGGAGAAAATATAAAAATATGAAAACTAAATTGTAAATTACTATTTAAGTAAACTAATGTATAGAGAGATTTTGAACGAATAAACTCGAAGAACTGAGAGGTTAAATGGAGAGTGAAGTTACTCGTTAAATGTTTGAACAAACAAAAGTTCTTTAATTTGTATGCATTCCCTTATATTGTTAAACGCAGTGAGCCTCAATTGCTGAAGCGTTATCTGTAAGCATCAATTATATTTTTCATATTCAATTACTAAAGTGTTACTACGTTATCATCTACTATTGAAGCAAGAGAATAACTACTGCTAATAAGCAAGGTGTCTCACAGTATTTAAGTTTTAGATACTATTAAGCCTAACAATAATATGCTCTGACACAAATAAGCTATAGATAACAATAGGTCTAACAACTCGTAAGGAGTTGGTTTATATATTACACGCCATATCTTAGCCCTGAAAGTTTCCAGAGGTAACATACATGAACTAAACAATTAAAACATGAATTATTAAACAATTCCGACTACTATTAATTACTCGTTATATTCACTCATGACACGTTGTTACGAGTTGTTTGATATATTACCTGCTATATCTTAGCACTTAAAGTTACAAAGTGTCACGTGATTTTTGGAGCAAAATAGTGAAAAGCAAAGAAAAGAGTATTCCCCATCTGTCACCGTCAAAATTGTGTATGGATCAAAATAAAAGAATTAAAAGTAAAAAGAATAAAACTTATTAGGGCGTAAGAGATTCATTAAAGAAGAAAGGAAGAGCTCATCCCCGCGAGTGGAAAAATGAGAAGTCTGCGAGACGCGAGAGAGAAACGAGATCGAGAGACGAGAGCGGGAGGAGAGAAAAATGGAAAAGACAGACGAGCATAGGATGTAGACGGGGAGATGAGGTCCGATGGCAGCTTTCGAGCTACGGGAAAATGTAAGGCTGAATACGAAGGAGAGAAAGCTCGTCATGTGCATGGAGGCATGAGAAAAGTTTGCCCTAGCGAGCGAGGAAATTGCGTCGTAGAATGTTCGCAATGCAACGGCTTCAGTGACTTTAATTGTAAAATTTATATTTCTCCTAAGGAAGGCAATTCAGCGATACATTTAGAAGAGTCGGAGCCGGCAACGTGGCCTCAGTGTTGTTGGAACGCCGCTTTAACGACAGTGTGTAATTAGAGTGTTGAAGACGTTCCTGACGCATCTTATGTACAATCGTCGTCATAAGTTTTGTCCCAGTCAAGAGTGCTGCCGTTTTTCAGTTCAGAATGAACGTTTTCAGGCGCCACCACCACACACAGATTAAACTAATATTTTGAAGGGGTCGCACCTTTGTAATGAGCTTACATTAACTGTGCTTTGCAGAGAAGCGATGCATTTCGTAAAAAAAAAATTTGCATGAAATTCCTAATCAATTGAGTATACTTTTTTAATTAATGCAAAGAAATTAAAAAGGCCAAGCTAATATAAAAGCATAATTAAATCTTAAAATTAAATTAGCAAATCAAACCCTGCAAAATAATGGTTTAATCTATTTGTAGTGGTGGCGCCTGAAAACGTTTCATTCTGAAAAACGGCACTCTTGACTGGGACAAAACTTTTGACGACGATTGTACAAGGTAATAAGTTTCCCTTTGGCTGTAAAATATATCCGGATCAGATCTTATTTAAAAATTATTCTGCTTGTCATAAACTTACCTGGTGTAATGTCCCCCCCCCCCCCCTTTCTAAAAGCTGAAAAACAGGCCGGGAAGTACAAAAACGAAACTTACATACGAGTTAACTGATAAGAATAGCTAATATATATATATATATTTTTAACTTAAGTGAAAGCCAAAATTTTTTACTAAATCTTAAATACTAAATTTTAACCAAAAAATAAATACTGAACGCAGCGTATACATTTAGCCCTTGATAGGCGGAGTAGTTTTATTGACAAAAAATATTAAAAAAATAAATAGGATCGATACACCAAAATAAACAATCACATTTATATGAAGAAATAAAAATAAAATTCAGAATTTTCTCTTTTTTTCCCCTTTTTTCTTCTGTGAATTCACATTTTTGTTGCAATCGGCTAGCCAGAGTTCCTAAAAGGTTCAGGTCTAAAATGACAATTCACTAAACTCGAAACTTAACTTGAAGTACCTATGGCCAATGACAAGGGTAAGGTAAAAAAAATTAGACAGATACAAAGAATATAATTAACCAATGGTAATACAAAAACCGAAATATTCAAAATGAAGATAAAACTAACTTCAGGAATAGCTCCAGCGAAATTGACTCAGGGAAAAAAAAATATCAATCCAAACAAAAATCTTCTAGTAAACGGTTAATTTCCTCTTACCGTAAGTATATTTCTCTTCTTACTTAATCTGCCGTTGTCAATACATGGGCTAATCATAGTGACTGCTAATCTTATCCAAGAATAAAATCAGATCCCCGAGTTCAATCTCGACCGGCTACTGCCAAGTCAGCCTCAGATGCTGGGTAAGGCGCATAATGTACTCTTTTCTAAAGCCTAAGGAACAAAACAAACTAAAGAAAATACATGCCATTGAGTTACAAGAAAACACGTAAATAAAATCGTGTACAATAATAAGTTACACTTGACCAAATCCAAATAAAACGTTGAAAAAAATTCCAAAAACCATTGTCTTTAGTGATGAATTACTAAATTCTTCTTCTCTTCTTGTCTAAAGTTGAACTACTATCCTGTCTTTACGTAAAAGTCAACTACCGTTGCTCCGATGTTGATTCTTATTGAGAACGCAGGTGCTAGTTTCTATGCTCCATGGGTGAAATCTTGGTTGGACGCTAATCAGGACGGCGTCGTGTAGAACTTTTGTAAGGGAGGTCTATAGTAACCCACTGAATCTTCAGAATTCTACATAACGAGTGCGACGATAATCATCGGTGACGCTCTATAATGATCCATAAGCAAGGGCGACAGTCATGATTCAGGAGAAGTGATCAGCGGAGAAGGGTAGTGACTGAAGAGGAAACGATCCTTTCTTCCCCTGGGCGTCTGCTGAAATGTCTGAATTTCGGCTCGCAACCTTGCCTGGCTCCGACTTGAAGAAAAAAATCATCTCTGGTGGGTTCCAAGCCGGACTCCAGGGCTTCGATCAGGAGGAGTTGTTGCCTCGGTGGGATCGCCGACCTAACTGCCTAAACTATTACCACTCGCTCAACATCAAAACTATGCTAACAATAGCCTGCTGCATACACTTACGTGGCGTGAACCACGCACTCAAAAGAAATAACAAGTGAAGATAAGTAATTGAAACAATACATTGTTAAAAAAAATAAACTTGAACAAAAGGTAACAGTAAGAAAACATGCGGCGCGCGACCAAAATTAATAGATTACAGCAAATAAAAAGGCTTAACAACAAAATAGGCAAAAAAGGCAAAAATAAGGCTTAAAAAATTAAGAAGATCTTCTCTCGTTCTAGACAACAGATTAACACAACAGCTATAAAACCAAATAAATGAATCAAACATCCCACCTCGAATAAATATTTAATTTACAAATTACAGAAGGTATATACATTCAATAACAAAATCGTCACTTGCTAAAGTGGGACGTTACACTGGATACGTGGTATCAGTGTAACTGATAGTAAAAACGTTTTGTGGAATTGTGTTATTTGCAAGAAGAGCATTACGCAGAAGGAATTTTTCCCTTTGGACTGATACATTATATTGCGAGTGGAACGGGAGAATTCCTGGTGTTGAAGACACACGAGCATAGATTGCGTAATTGAGAGCTCGTTGCAATGCAATTATTTCTCTTGACGAAAATTCTTAAACAGACTTTTTCCTAATTATTCCTAGAATTGAAAATTGCTTTACAGGAAAGTTTATATTATTTATTTAAGGCCGAGATTGTGTTATTGGAGGCCATAATTTTAAATCATTAATTAATTATCATTGGGAGTAAAGTTTTCTCATTTAAATTTCAAGCATAAATAAGTCTGGTGGATTATATTTCTTTATTGAAGCAACAGGGAAAATTTGTTATGATTAAAAATTGCTTATTGTAGTAGATAGTTACATTTAAGAAGCAAGATTTTATTACAAGATCACGTCTAAGATATTTAGCTCATAAATTGCGTAATTGTTAATTATAAGATTTGATGCTCGTGTTTTATTCTTTTTCATTGCTGTGCCAGGAGTCCAGCCGGTGTCGAGCAGACAGTTTCTTCTGCTTGCTTCTGGATCTTCATTTCACGGAGAGAGAAGGTTCTTCATAGATAGTATCCAGAGCCATTCCGATTTTACGAGTTTTCAAAGTGCAGCCGATACCGCTAAGGACCGGAAGTGTTTGCTACTTCAAGAAGGCGTGTCAGCGGAAAATTTGTATCATTCGATTTACTGCATTAACTTGTAAAGGATAATTTACATTATGTGAATTAACTAATTCAAGTTAGCGTTCAATTTTCTGACTGGATGTTCAGACTTGTAATGTTTAAATAGGCTTCGAAGTGAAGCCATACGTTTATCTGCCTGCATTAATAAACATTTTATTTTGTTTCTTTACCTACCACACCTTGCTCTGTTTATTCTGCTTAACCCTGAAGCGCTTTCACGTTACACAAAGGTACAATATGGTACCATTAAAACACGTACTACTAAACAATTCACACTATCATTAATTACGCGTTATATTCATTCTTGAGAAATCCTTAAACGTACACGTGCCACTAGACCAATATCTGCTATCATTAGTTGCTCTTATATATTCCTTCTTTATATGTCGTGACGATCTGTTTGATATATTATATGCCATATATGGTTATAGGAAATTTTAGGGGGGTATCATTAGTGGCGTAGCTGGGGGGGGGGGCAAGGCAAGGGGGTACATTTGTCCACGGGCGCAGCACTTACGGGGCGCCAAATTGATGTTACATAATTACGAATCAATTTCAGAATCCAATGTTCCCTGCTCTTAAATGCACGTCCCTTTTCTGTGGGATATGTAACACTTGGCCCATGTTTATTCCTCCCCCCTAGCTACGCCACTGGGTATCATAATGGTAGCATTAGAGCGCGTGTTATTAGAGCAGGTACCTGCTCCGGCTATCTCACGATCAAACTTGTTCGTGCTCTGTCCGATATTAATGGATTGGTAAAAACAGAGTGTGAAAAAGTTAATTCGTTCTCAAGTTATCGTAATAAATAATAAACTCCATAAGAATATTAAAATTCTTTTGATTTAGAGACCGATCTGCCCTTTTAATAATCGTTAATCACGTGTATCCTGCACGCGCACCATCTCATTAACGTTTAGAGCACGCGCAGAGCCGATTCGATGTGCTCAGTACCAACACCACCACCATAAGTGCAATATTCCTCCATGCCTTCAAACTCAACGTTGAAATTAATTTCGTAAAGAATTGTGAACAAATCATTTTCAACTACAGCTGTGTCAATGTTCACTATTTCAGAACCAAATCCGGCTTTTTTAAAAAAAGTTTCTGATTGTTTCAGGCTTCACAAGATCCCAGGAGTTTGATAAGAAATCTTTTGCGTTGAATAAATTTAAATCTTTTGAAGTGAATTCCTCTTTGGTCTCCAAAATCAGAATAGGTTTTTCCAGTATAAATCTTCTATAATGCACTTTGAGATTTGCAATGATGCCTAGGTCACAAGGTTGACAATGTGATATAGTACAAGGTAATAAACAAGTTTTGTTGAACCAAAAGACGACACAAAACCACAAATCCACAAAAATAATTTTAATGCCTCAGATGTATATTTCTGGGGCTACGCTCTCTTCGTCGGTGAGTCGTTTGGTTGATAATTGTGTCCACAGTTTCTTGGCTTATTTCTTCTTGTAAGTTTTGTTGATTTCAGTTGCAGTGTTTTTTTGTGCTCACTGAAATTGTCATGAAAGAGTAATCCTTATTTCTTCTTTTTTTGTCATTTCCATATCAAATTCGTATAGAATCTTATCGAAAATCTGGCCATTCATCCATGCATTTTTTGAAGATTTGTAATGAAGTGGAGATTTACATGTAGAAGATCTGTATAAAAAATATCGGGAACAATTTTTTCTTGACGTTACTGTACTTCGCAGTGTGCTCCCACCGATGGTGTGGGGTCTGACCTTCAAAACGTGCCAAGAGTTAATCGCCTGCGAGCGTTTGTTCAGGCTAGATCGAAGTTTTAGTTGACCCCTGTTGAGTGACTCGGTGCAAGTTCAAACTGTAGCGAACGATTGAACAGCGGTACGCCATCAAATTTTGTGTTGGACTGGGGAAATCGGGTATGGAGACGCTGGGCATGATTCGCCAAGTGTTCAAAGATGAAAGCATGTAACAAACTGCAGTTTTTAAGTGGCACAAGCTCTTCAAGGATGGACGAGACAACATGCAACGTGTGCGTAAAGTGCTGAATTCAGACCGTCGGTTAAGCGTGCGTATGGTCGCAAGTGGCATTGATAAGATGACAGTGCACACTATTATCACCACAAATTTGGCAATGCGGAAAATCTGCGCCAAACTCATCCCGAAGGTCTTGACGGACGACCAAAAGCAGAGGCGCAAAACGGCGTCACGACGATTCCCCAACCTTATTGGTGTTTCATAATTGGTGTCCCGTCTTTAGGTCCAAATAACGACTCAAGGGGAACAGATTGGGGGAAAATGAATATTGATTATTTGATTTTAGTGTCCCCTAATTCAGAATAAAAACATTTCGTGTCCCTGGGGGTGAAGGGGTAAATTTTGAAAATTTTAATTTTGTAGGGGTAGGGGTTAGACTCCATGTGTTATTTAGAAAGTTGCAGAGCATCATGTAAAATGTGGGTTTAGCAAAAAACCCGGTGAAAAAATCCCATCCCCTGCCCTTTATCGAGTGGGTAATGTGAAAGGTATGGCTAGCTAATGTAGACAAAAACAGAAAAACTCATTTTCCATTTCCCATGTACAGTTTTCAATTTTCATAATATTTTTCCTGGGGGAAAAAGCCCGGTCGAGTTTATTAGCTTTTCAGGGTATCGACTCATTCATTCTCATTAATTTTTCAAATGTAGGCCCTACTGTTTTCTAATAAGTATGGCTTTTGTCCACATCGGCTAGCCATACCTTTCACTTTACCCACTCGATAAAGGGGGCAGGGCATGAGATGTTTTCACCGGGTTTTTTGCTAAACCCACATTTTACATGATGGTGTACAACATGATGCTCTACAACATGATGCTCTACATATAAAATCAGTAAATTTTTTTATTGACCAGTAGTCCATATTCCGACAGTACTATCGAAAAATCTTAATTATCAGTAATCGACATCCAATATCTCTGTATATGATAGCCGATACTAAGCAACGTATACTTATACACTACATGATCAAAGGAGTTGGGACACCTGTTGCTCTACCGTAAAGCCGCAAAAAGCTTCAATCAGTAGTGTGGTAGGACCACTCCGAGCTGCTATCACTGCCTCCACTCTACATGGCATACTGTCCACAAGTTTACGGTACGTGTCCACAGGTATTGACCTCCATTCCTCGAGGAGAATCGTGGTCAATTCCTGGACAGATATAGGCGAACCATCCTGGATCTCATACGTCGTTCCAATTCGTCCCAAAGATGTTCGATGGGTTTGAGATCATGACTCTGGGCGGGCCAATCCAGTTCTTCAACCCTCAGTCGGATATGGATCTTGCTTTGTGTCAAGGCGCATTGTCGTGCTGGAAGAGGAACGGCTCGTCACCGAAGTGTTTCCACAGCGTTGGAAGTGCCCCGTTATCCAGGATGGTCCTGTAGCCATCAGCATTGAGGTTTCCGTCCACCTTGATGAGCGGGCCCAGTCCAGTCCAGGAGAAACATCCCAGGTGTTCACAGGGGTATCCCAACTCCTTTGATCATGTAGTGTACAGGGTGATTCTAAAAGGTCATGCCAAAATGAAAAGGCAGGTAGAGGGTGAAATTCTGAGCAAAAAAATCTAGTCGTGTTTTTCGATCTGAGGCTCCGTTAAAAAGTTATAGCGCTTTAAGTTCGGTATCGGGGGTGGCTGTGGCCTGGTTGTCTCGTCGGTTGGCTCGCTGATCGATGGAGTTAAGCAACTTCAGGCGCGGCCAGCCGCTGGCTGGGTGACAGCCAGTGGCTTGAGGACCACTGCTGGGTGGGACGGCTATTTGCTGAGTGATCAGTGCTGGATGTCCAGCAGCTGGTGATAGCCACTGGTTTGTTCGTCCGCCAGCAGCTCTTCCATCATGACCCCCCCGTGCTTCGGGGGCACGTTAAGCCGTCGGTCCCGGCTGCTACTGTCATCTCGTAGCAGTCGTTATTGATTTTCTGATGTGGTAATTCTTATGTTGAGAAATCTCCTACAGGTTGCCCAACCCCAAACAGCTTCATCTTTGGCCAATATTTTAATGGTACGTTTATCAGCATTTGCATGTCCAAGGTGTTCAGGCCATATTTTAGCATTGAATGTTCCAGTGAATGTAAAATTAATGAGAGTCCAAATTAGTTTCAAGGAACCTGGTTTAGTGGAACCCTTATGGTTCATTGGAACTTTCAATGCTAAAATATGGCATGTAATATATCAAACGA
>JAHWFO010061257.1:0-27743 GCA_023313115.1 Rhysida immarginata
GGACGTAGCATTTCGAAAATCGAAAAGAATGTCATATTCATCTTGTGTTCGTCATTCCCGTTCGAATGACATATTACATGCCTTATATTGCCAATCAACAAATTTAATGGGGGGGGGGGGGGGTAGGTCTTAATAGTCACGTGACTGTTAGACCGATTTCAATCACAAACAAATCAGGTGAGCTCAGGAAGGGTCTCTATCGAAGAGTGAAAACAGAATTTGAAAAACTTAAAGCATTCTCGAGTAATCGTCGGACATACAGACGGACACACAAACAGAGCGAAACCAATATATGCTTTTCAGCTCGTATGATAACTGGGACATGTTAAACGACATATTCTCATCCTCTTCCAACAAATTTGCAAAAATGTATGAACGCCTAATTGATTCCATACCAACCTGTTGGTGTGATGTAAATCGAGTCAAAGTGGGTCCAATACAATATAGTCTAATGTGTGTCTAATTCATTGGCAGTGTGTGTAATAACATTGTACTTTACGACGAGCATAATTCTTTAAACTAAGAAATTGATTAAAGTTTGTACATTTACAAAACGTGCATTCATTTAATTTTAATCCTTTTATCTATGTTTCTTGCGGAAAGCATATTGCTTCGTGGTTTAAAAAGCAAAGTTAGAAATCCTCATTAGATTCTCCATTATCCTGTTAACAATATTAATGCTTCAATATCTGCAGAATATGTAAACCTTTACCGAGTTAAATATTAATCGCTCAAAGTTTAAAGGAGAACGAATCAGCTCTGGTTTCCTAATGCGGAGTTATAAACGTAAAACTTTAATGCAAATTTAAAATTAAGATTAGTTTTAAGTCTCTTTAAGTTATAGGTTTTCTCTCATATTTCATTATTGAATTCTAAAAAGTTCTAAAACTCAATGCAATTCATTGAGTCTGATGTCCTGCTATTTGTTTTTATTTATCCCAAAGCGCTGTCATCCTATATCAGGTATACACTAAAGATTCTACGCCGTTTGGTTATCTCCTTTAATCAGCCCATATCGATAAAACAAATCAATGCAAACCAGACTTTTCCAGTTTTAATATTCCTTCTGAAGTTTTATGAATGGGCCGCCGGCAAGCAGGTGTTATCTGCACTGATTATTACCCACCATTATGATTTGTCTTCACTGACTATATTAATTTAACATGGAATCCCTGAGCACTTAAAGCGGACCTGCCATTATGAAAGGTGTTGAGAATAAGAGAGAAATATTAATACACAATAAACCTTAAAAAGTAACTGAATAGCTATAAAATGTTTGTCTGGGATTTTTTAACTGTCAAAACCTGGTGACGCAAGAGCTGGCTATAACAGCAGCCATTCTCTGCGGCATGTTGGAAATAAGTGATGGAGGACGTTCTAAGAGTTCTTGTTACCACGAACAATCATCTGTGGCCCTTTATGGTGTTCCATGAAACAGGACCACGAAATAGCCTGGTAGGCACTATGAAAGCGGCCGTGCGGACCTTCAAACCAGAAGGCACCGTACATGAAAGATGGCAAATGTACTAAGAACTATCCACGACAGGTCAATGATGACACACAATCAGCCAACGATGGTTACCCTTTGTACAGAAGACGGAAACCTGAAAAAGTTGCTCGGGTCGAAACAGTGTTGTTCTCAAATCATCACTCCATAGAACTTATTTCCTCTGGTTCAGTGTTCTTTAAAAATTTCATGTTTCAGGGTTCTGCGATTTCTGTCGGTCATAATTTTCGGTCGCACGGAACATTCATCATTCAAGCAATATTCGTCGAACTGATTTCGGCCTGCTTAACTTACAAGGGAACCATCTGAACCTGTATCTCACAGTTTCACACGAAATTCAGATAGTTTACTCGCCTAAAGTTAACACTCCAGAGGTGGGGCGGGTGTTTGTAACACGGATGTTTTTTTTCCCTCACTTTCACTACCGCCACTGCACATCGCTTCCAAGATATGCTTGCGCGCAAACAAAGAGTTCCTCCTACTGGTTAGGAGAGTTCCCTTATTATTAACAATTTTTCTGTTGGACAATTCTCTTAAGATGGTATCCCACAATTATATCGTTAACGAATTCCGACATCTCTACATCAATGGTATTTTGCCTAGCTGGTTTGAGTTACATGATCGCCTTGTTACTCCACTAACCTACTGTCAAATGTACCCAATTGCTTGAGAGTGTACTTTAATAATGAAAGTAAATTCCATAACTTGTGAGCAATAACATATTTTGATATCTAAAAAGATAAATTGAGTCATTTCCAAAGAAGATGAGTTGTTGAACAATGCAAAGATGTGTGAAGAACTAAATCTCCTCGCCTCGTAAGTGCATAAACTGAAGAATTAACGAAAATCGATGAACACGAAGAATTGATGAAACTGAAGAAATGACGAAATCACAGATACTAATGTAGAAACAAGGGGATGGTCTTTCACCGCTCTTATTTAATCTGGTCTTAGAAACGGTCTTACAATATGCAACGGACAATATGGAGAAAGATAAGATAAAAATTACAGGATATGCAGAAACGTGAAATAGAACAAAAAGGATGAAGCTCTTCTCCAATGCTTTGAAAACAAAGTGCTTCTAACGATTTTTGGGTTGTGCAAAAATGCCGTAACTAAGGAGTGGAGACGAAGACATAACGATGACCTATACATGTTATACAAATACTTGTTGGTCATACAGTTTTTGAAATCTCAAAGTCTTAGGTGGTATGGGCATGTGGAAAAACCAGGGCAGCAAAGAGAGCCGAAGATGGATCTGCACATGGCCCTACCGGGAAGGCGGTCGTGCGGAAGGCCTAGAATACGATGGTCAGATAATATCAGGAGGGACCTAGCTGAACTGCAGATTACGGAATAAGAGAAGCTGCCGCGGGATCGAGCTGGATGGAGACAGGTTGTGCTTGCGGCCAAGAGCCTTAATGGTTCATAGCGCCACAAAAAAGAGCGTCTTGGAGCCAGTTACACCTTTAAAACAAAAACTGTGGATAATCTTATATAATTCATTGCCCAAAGTGTGAATGTAGTTAGGTTTTTATTTTATGTTTTATTGCAAAGCCGGAGTTCATTCGTTGGGATAAACAATTATAAGACTTCTCCTTTGAAAGTGGTTAAGTAATTGATGACTCTCCATACATGTCTCTTAGATAGGGACAAATGAATTGTTTAAGCTGCCTAACTCTTTCTTTGGAAAGAGATGGGGAAAAAAGCATCCTTTGTACCCGACTTAGAGTTAAAACTTCTTGTTTAACCACCTATTCTCCTTCTATCACTTCCTCTCAAGGGCCAGCATCTTAATCCAATTGCAAGTGCAAGAAGGCGTCTTTAATGCCGGCGCAGCTTTGAACACTTGTGGTTTAAATCTCATTAACGGTTCTGGTCAGTTTGACTATTGTTCTCTGGCGGTCTCCAGGGGAGTCCCATTTCTGGGGACATTCGATCGATCTAGTCTGCCTTGCTTCGATGAATGTTATTCTAGCGCACTTCCTCACGTCTTTCACCGGCCTGTTGAATGACATCTTAAATTATTGCGGAACTACCTTCGTTTTCTTGGCTGATAACCAGATTTGATAGCGTCTTATGTAAAACATGACGGCATATCTTCATGATCTCTGTCGTTATAAGAAACATTTGTTTGCTTTAACCGGAGGCTAAAGAATCGACTAACGATGATCTGACGAGGAAGGCAGTAGATAAATGTTTATGCGCCGTTTTATTTGATCGCTAGGTTCATCCGAGTCGAACCAGGATGATCAATGTTTACATGTTTTTTTTTTATAACTTTAACATTCTCTTCTCTAAACAGGAACCTATTCTTAGCTCATAAAAATGTACACAGAGCGAGGCATTCGACTAGACAATCCTAAATAACCCGAAAATAAATAATTTTAGAAAAAAAAAGTTTTTAAGGAAGAACAAGGCACAATTGTGACCTCACATTTCATTTAGGTCATCAGGTTTGTGATAAAGTAAATATAAAAGAATTGGACAGGTTTCAAACATGATAATTAAATTTAATGAAACTTATTTAGGCAAACATTAAGCATACAGTAAATTAATAGGAAAATCAATTTAAGATCAAAGTGAGGAACCAATGTGATTACGAACAATTAACTTAATCAGAGACAATTGATTAACATCAACAGGAAAAATTAAAGGTAATTTAAAGATCTCAGGTAAACTCAACTGGAAAATAGAAGTGATTATTCTAAATATTTAGAAATAAACATGAGTAAAACAAGAGAGAGGACAAATTACACGACTTGAAACTTCCAAGTTAACGTTAGCAAAGTACAAAGTATATTGAGGTAAAACGCCCATGATCAATGAATGTCAATTCAGTATTGTTTACACATGACAGGAGTTACGGTTTCCAAAATTTAAGATTAATTACTACAGTGCTCCCCAAAAGTAATCAGTCAGAAACAGTTTATTAATTTATCATTTGCGTAATCAATTTATTTTATCAAAACTAAAGCATTCTTTTAAATGTGCCATCAGAATGTTGTTTGAATTTATAGAGAGAAACTGTAAAATTTTATTGATTTTTCTCAAAGACAGACTAAATTTCTGTTCCATAAATATAAATAACTGCATAATTAGGACACAAATATTTTATTTTGATTTAAAATAAGTCAGGCAAGCGAAATGCCCAGGTCCGATAAGAATTCGAGTAAGGAATTCGATGATAATAAAATCTTGTAAATCATTCCAAGGAGGAGCTTTAGCAGTGAAGCATAAATACAAAGAAATTAACCACCCCCGCACTAGAGTCAGGCAAATAACAGATCCTGCAGTCATCTATTTTTTACCCCTTTATCTGCACTTTTTACCTCTCCCCAAGTTTTTTAATCAAAAAATCAATGTTCTCGAACGTAATATGTAAAAAATGTAAAAAAGCTCGTATTTTCTTACCTTTCTCATCATTTCCGAACGTGTGATATATCATAGGCCATATGTTGCCATGAAAGACCAAGTGACTGCCACCCCCGCAAATCCGACCCCAATGGAACAACTGGGCCTAAACTTCACAGTAATGTAGATCTTGCCTAGAGGAATCTGGATACTGAATTTCACGCCTTTACGTACCTAAATAGCACATATATATGTTGTCCTCTCTGAATCCCACCCCCGTAATTCCGACCCCAGTGCACCAATCAAAACCAAACTAACCAGTACAGATGGACATGCCCATAGGAAGCCACATTCCGAATTTCAACCTTCTATCTCAAAAAATGTAGAAATTATGAAGGACTGACATTATAAAACCAATAAGTTACTCTAAATGCGCTACTGGATAATATAGATTATGAGCACTTGAGCAATCGTGCGTCGACAAAGCGATTTCACGTGCGCGCGCCGATGTCAGTAATGCTTAAAAGATGAACAGAAAGTAACAATGTATTCCTTCTTGAGAAATCGATGGTTATATGACATGCCATTATTCTTAGTATTCTTTACACTCACCGTTTTAGCACGCGAATTCGACTTGAAGAGGGCCACTAAAAATTCTGAAAAGTTGATAAGACCGAGCTAAGACTTTGATGGTCATATTTCTGAAAACAGAATTTGAAAAAGTTAATCCGTTTTTAAGTTATCGTGCAAACGGCGGACGGACGGCCAGACGGACGGCGGGATAAACGTACAGACCAAGGGCGCATTCTTATAAGTAGCTTTTATACTAAAGCTCCTAATAAGAAAAGCATTTGTTTTATAAAGAAGCCTTTCGTTGTTAGGGTTAGATGAGGTTGCTAAGGAATCCTCTGGTTGCTAAGGCAAGACATACTCCTAAGGGAAAAGTGTAGTTTAAAATGAATATAAGTACCAGAAAGATTAACACTCCAGAAGTGGTGCGGGTGTTTGTAACACGGGTGGTGGCGCGCCATCTGTAAGACCGCATTTTGAAACAACTTTTTTTAATGTTCAAAAATGAAATTCGTGAATATTTTTTTATCTATCACCTAACTTACCTCATTATTACTAGAAAATCTCAAAAAAACCTTTCAATATTATTTAAAAAACGTAACTTTTATAAAGAAATTTAAAAACCCTTCTTTTTCCGTCAAAATTAGACATGAATATTTCAGGAAAGGCATTTATAAAAGTAAAAAAATTGAAAATTGATTCTTTTCACTATTTTTACCTTTCATACATTTATACTTTCCCCACATAAAAGAAAACCATTATAAAAATGAATAATAGCAATAATTTCTCAGACGATAAAAATGCCTATTTTTTATTATAAAAATACTATAAAGTTATTTAAAATTATTTTATTCAACATTATTATAAACGGAGATGAACGGATATATATTAAGAGAAGGACCAGACACAAGAACCATGGAATACAATAAATAATAGTTATTAACTAAAAATTCAAATTAAATAAAAAATAAGGTATAATAAACAAAAATAATTAATCTAGATCAAAATAAAAAGCTGACGTTTCGGATAGAGACTATCCTTTATCAAAGCAAAAAAGGATAATTCTCTAAAAGCAAATAGAATATTAGAGAATTATCCTATATATAACGGACGGGATTATATACATATAGTTTGCATGGGGAATAGTAATACGCTATTGGCTGAAAAACAAGAAGAGAACAATTAATCTCATTTGCTGCTTCCGAAGATGAAGGACCATCCCAATCCTCTGGTTGCAGGTATTCTTGAGCACCCGCTTACCTTCAGAAGCCTTCTTAGACATCGCAGGCCGCGTCACCTCCTGGACATCAATTTCGACGACATCCAAAAGGCGATATTTCCCGAATATTGGATCTCCTAGCTCCTCGTGTCCCTTGTCCCTCGTCAATCAACAATCAACACTATCGTCCTGATAGGAAAGGACTCCATCTTATCCTCTGGATGACTTAACTAGGTTTCATCTGGCTTCTCGCCTAGTTCAGTGTACTTCCCGTGGATTAATTATTTTTGTTTATTATACCTAATTTTTTATTTAATTTGAATTTTTAATTAATAACTATTATTTATAAACGGAGATTAAATATATATGTAATTATATTTATAGAAGAGTTTATTGCTCTTGAAATTCAGAAAACAGCATTAGTATACTTGCATTATTATTTGCGTTTCGCTATAAATATTTGTTTTCAAATAGAAGTTTCTAAGTAAGAAAATATTAATAAACAAAAGGTATATTGAAAATTAACTGGAGAATATGTTTACGTAATAAAAAATTGAAAGAAAGTAAAAACAAAAATGACTTTTACATCAATTTATTTTATTAACGAAGTTGATGGCGCGCGGTCCCTGAGACCGCACGTCCTATATATTTTAATCTAAGGAAAAAACCGTGGATTATGACATACTGACTTCTAGAAGGGTCCATGTTGGGAGAATACAGAAGTAATCATTTGTTTCTTTTAAATTCATAAGATGACATTCACAAAAATTTAGTGATGCGGTCCCTGAGCATTCTTATTTAATAAAACGAGTGTCAATTGAGAGGCTCAGTGGAAAAGGGGCCCCTGCCACATATTAATGAATATTGAGTTTTTGTTATCGAAATACAGCACCAGCAATGTAGGAGACTCTTTCATGAACTTCTAGCCCAGTGTCATGTGTCTATTTCCCAAAATAAGCATTCTGTATATGTATCACATTCTTCTTCATGTTAATATGTTTTGAAATGTGTTCAAAAATGTCTTAATTTGATATATCCTTTCCCAATATTTGATAGTTTAATCATCATATTATTTATTTTTATTATCAGTTCAGACATTAAAGACAGGTGACAAAATTGTTGAGAAAACATGCTTTTTGTATAAAACCGCTTTCCTGTCTACACATGGTTTTATGGCATATGCCCCTTTTCCACTCAGCCCCTTGTTTGTTGAAGCGGTCTGTGTAAGGGTCTATTATTTTTTCATAATCTATAGACAACTTTCTTTTGTAGTTCATCTAAAATTTCGCGAAAGTTCGAGAGTGTGGAAAGCATGTGTCGGTGCTTGTATACGTCTAACATTTCAAACGAAAACAAATGGAAAAAAAATCAAAAGAAATATTTTAATAAGTAAGTTGCATATTTTATTAACTGAAACTGAAGAAGTTAGTGCAAGCATTTAAAATAAATATAATAATTCTATTTTGTTATATTTTCATTTTTCATATAAAAATCACATTAAGATTATAAATAATATACGCTTAAAATAAATAACCGATTAATAATAAAACAAAGAAATTAATAAGTTGTGAAGATGGGTTTCTTTCAGTAGGCATTCCATCAATGAAGTGAGTGAGCAAACATTTATCTATTCGAAATTATTATAAAGAAAACAAGCTTACCGTTAAAATTTTCATCGAAACAGTGCTTTTCCTAATTAATTTGGAAACCCAGGGTCTTCTGGTTTCTTCACGTTTCAGTAATTTAAAAATCCTAAATGCAACAAAGCATGGATAGTTCTTATGCTTGAGCTCATGCTCAAAATAACTTCATCTTGCGAAAACAGTGTCATGGCTTCCGTCAAATGTCATCTTATAAGAAAAAATAGATTTAAATTTACAATTATACCTTCTATAACCTTAATGCAGAGCCTAAAAGTACCGAAGTTCATAATTTCTTAAACACTCTCACAATGGTAGCTGATGCAAAGCCATCCGGCTGCTACTTTTGAAAACAGCGCTAAAGAAACTTGTCTATTGCTAAAGCGTTTCTACGTAAGCAAGTACTGTTGAAGCGAGCGATTAGCTACAAGCTATTAACAACAATTTGCCTAACAGAAATTAGCTATTGATAATGTAAGGCTTAAGTAATTACATGCCATATCTTAGGAATGAAAGTTTCTAATGTTACCACAATGGTATCATTAAAATACGTACCATTGAACTAATTTCAACTGTCAATAATTTCTCGTTAAATTCGTCGACGACTCATCTTTACAGGTTGTTTGATATATTACATTGCATATCTTAGCATTGAAAATTTCCAAAGGACCATAATGGTACCACTAAATCATATACAGTTCAGCTAAGCGAAGTTGATCGGTTATAGAGTCTAGTAGTTTGAACGAACATCGTAGAAGATTAAAATGGACTTGGCCGTCCAGAGTGGAAATAGGGATGAAGTTATGATTGGTGTGGGCGAATCACAGCACTTTTAACAGAAAAGATTAATCGCTGCTTGGATGGATGGATTTTCAGCCTGCATCTCCGCTTTTATCCAGGGTGAAAAGATGATGGTGAAATAGACAACACAAACATCCATGCCCTCGGCGGGATTCGAACCCGCGACCCTAGGAATGGATTTGTGTTACTATTATTTCGTTTTGTTTTGTTTACAAATTCCCGGACAATGTTTCCCCCAGAAGAATTAATAGCTTAGAAGAATTGATAGATCATAGGTCAAGCTGGTAAAAATCGGCTTTTAGATTTCTCAAAAATCTCCTTTTCAACTCATGTCCAATGTGTGAATGGACAAACAACGTGATTAAGCAAAATCCGATTCGCACACTAAAAATGTGCTTCATCACGTTGGCAGTGATTACGCAAAAGTTTGGTGAATGTAAAAAGGCCACAACAATTTTCATAAGAATAGTTTTAGTATAAACTACAATGTGTATAATGTCGATTTTATTCAAACACGGTTCTTAAAAGCAACATACATATTGATCAAAGAGTCTCTGTTAAGGAAATTCGTTGTTATGAGTATCACAGTGCCATCTCATGAGAAAACTGAACTAAACGGACTTAAAGCTTGTACGACCTATAATATCGCTTAAAACTTTATTAACAGTTAACAGTTTGTAACATTCTATTTACATATATGCCATTTAAATATTTGCATCGACCTTCTGCTTAAAGAGAATGTAATTTTCAGAAACCACTAATTTTCATTTGGTCGGGTAATAAACGATTCATGACCCCATCAAGTCATAAATATTAACAAAGCTATCAAAAATAAGCCATAAAGGCAATTTTCATTTTGTAAAAATATTTTAAATAATAAACCCTTCTATTAACACCGCTTTAAAGCTCCTGTTTCATTATTACCTGTAGAAAGGCTAGTTGAAGTAAGAGTTGCTTATTTTTATATGCACCAAAGAATTTTATAGATTTCTTAAAACATTAGAGAACTACGAATCAATTTCTTCACTTGATTGTCTAGTCACATTATTTAACGACACACACTGACGACTGAATTAGAAACATGTGTTAGTACAGCTCCTCTGGCCCGAATTACTGCATATTCGGATTGGCATAGACTCAAAAGGTGATGAAGAACTTTTAAGTCAATGGAAGACCATCGTTCACCAGACATTTCGTTATTTCTCGTACATAAGCTCATTCACACATATAGGAAACTAATAGAAATTAGCGTATTCAAATATGCAAATTAGTTAGGCGGTCGAGAATTATGAATATTAAAAGCCTACCTATATAACTATGTAGACAGCGGTTTTGTGGTTTATTAAGTGAACAATGCCTCCGCAACTAGATCCGTGGTTAGAGGGGTATGTGACAGCTCTTTACGAAGACAAATATTCATATTCTGAAATATCAAGCGATGTAAAGGGAAGGGTCTAGTTTCGAAGGGCGGGGCAACAAGAGGATCCAAAAACTACTTCAAGAAATTTCGATGTAAGGCTTTAAGTTCAAAAAGTGGACAGAATGGTCAACATGGAAAACCCTTCCCCACAGAAAGCAATTGCAATGAAATTAGGCGTATCTCCGGCAACCGTTAATAAAATAATAAACAGGGATTTAAACTTATGAAAGTTCATAAGCTATTGCCACGTCATATCGCCATAAGGAAGGGGTCTTGCAGAAGCCATTGCGAAAAGTATCTGGCGGGAGATAAGTGGGGAAAAATCATAAAACAAACTATGGCAAAAAACTAGCTATATGTTACAGAAAACGCGATGGAACGGACAGTTCAGAATGGGGATCAGGCAATGTAGAAAGAGTTTTCCGAAAGGTTTAATGGTGTTGGCGGGATTTTGTTTCCAGGGCAAGCTAACCATCCGGAAAGTGTCATCTAAGGCGATTATCAATTCCGCATATTATCAAGAGAATGTCCTCTGTCCCAAATTTCGAGAGGATATTCCGAGACTCTATGGAGATCAGGCCAAGCTTCAAGCCGTAAGTCCAAATCGACCCGAGAATTTATGGTCCAGTTGACGACAGAAACTGGAATAACAGCAATTCCATTCGAGGACATCCCGGTGAAGTCGCAGATGTAGCACTTATGAATTTTTGCGTGTTTGGGGAGTCGTCGTTGTAGAAATCTGGACGGTTTATGGAAAACTGCGAAGCAGGAATAGGATAAAGTTGACATGTGTATGCTGCAAAGAAGCCTCTTTTACTGGAGGTATTGATGCAAAGCCGTTGTTAAAAGTCAGGGAAAACAATGAACATAGAAGAAGAGGAAATTGTGGTTTCACGGCGAGCTGATGCTGAGCATGTGGAAGCTCAGAAAATAAACAAAGAGCATCATCAGCCCGATCGTTCCCGTTCCTCAAGTAGTTCGTCCCGTCTACCATGGCCTATGCATAATAAGTGGCGAAGCAGGCGGGGCAACGCAGAAATAAAAGGGACTGGGCTAGGGATTCCAAGAAGAACTTTAACTCTGGACGACTGGCAACCCAATGAGCATATTCAAGCGTTGGCCGAAGAGGATGATGAAACTTCTGAGGGATCAAGCCACACCGAAGTGTGTCTCGCGTCTGGCAATCGAGAATTAATTCAAGCGCTCCAGCCACGAAGGTCCAGGCAAGTGAACATGTGTGCAACTAAAGTACCAAAATTTCGCCCATTGCTCCTGCTTTATCTTGCAAGTCCCGCAAGAAGGACGAAACCCAGCCGATCATTTCCGTAGACGACTCCCGCTCATCGCCATTAGAAAATTTAGAGGTGCCCCTTCCAGCAATTCCGCGAGCGACAACGGATCAAGCTTCGCAGTGCAACGAGTTTCCGCCATACATCCTATTATTGACGGGCAGCGTTCACTCACCATCGAAGCCTCCACTCGACTACGGCGATCAATAGCGCAAACCTCCTTGTTTCGCGGACCTGCACGCGAGTTAGGGAATACGCGCGAGGTACATGTTGTGAACATACAACTCTTCGTAAGTTAAGCTTTGATAGTGTCTGCTTAATTGAGACCTTTAGATGTAATTCTTAGTACGTTCTTTGCTTTTGATATTTCACTAATTTTACGCTCATCTACCATTATCTCAGGGCTTCCCCCTCTAAACAACTGCCACATTAGTACCACAGGAATCTGAACTGAGTACCTACTACGATCTTTGCATTGTACAACCCAATGAAGAAACTGGGATAAGACGATAAGCTTCAACTCGCCCAAAAAGAAGAATATCTCAATTTTGATTTCATTGTTGAATAAAAACTTTAGAGATGTTTAATTGATTTATTAATCCAGTTAAATTTGTATTTCTATTAACTAATTTAATTATTATTAAAATTTGGCATTTATTTTCAAAGAAAGGCTCCAACTCTCAGTCCTCTTAAATAAGTATGACATATGGTTTAGAGGTTTAAAACATACACTTTTCATTCGTTTCCTTTATGTGTGAATGACCTTGTGTAGTTTGTTGGAAGACGATTTTATATTGTTCCAACTTGTCATAAACATCATTTCTGAATGATTTCACATACCGCTGAGGATATCTTCACAACATTCAACAACGCCCACCCAGCAATGCAATATACTGCAAAAACTGAAGAACTAGCCCACCTCAATTTCTTAGATATCAAGATACAACGGACCAACGACAATATACAATTCGCCATCTACCGCAAACCATATACCATTGCGAACATCATCCCGTACTCGTCCAACCACCCTAGCCAACACAAATCCGCGGCCATCAACTATAATTTTAGAAGGGCTCTGACGTACCCAATTTCCAGCACTAACGTTAAAGAAGAAATCGCCACTGCATTCAACTTAGCCCGTAAGAATGGATTTCCAGATTATGTGACCGCATCGATTCTCAACAGGGTACGCAAAAACATACGGAACCCCAAACCACCTCAACCCAACCAGAAAAGATACGCCGCACTCACTTACCTTAATCCCGATATTCATAGGATTGCGAAAATATTCAGAAAAGAAGGTATGAACATATCTTATAGAACCAAATATCCCAACCAGAAGATGCTGAACCCCAAACCGGACACAAGGATGGACAACACCTACAGCCAGGCAGGAGTATACAAATTATCGTGCCCAGATTGTGAGGCGTTTTACATTGGATCCACGACCCGATCGTTCCTAATTCGAGGACCACAGACAGTCGTGGATCAACAAGGACAATGTATCCGCCTACGCCAAACATCTAATAACCAACAAACACCGCATGGTCGACATAGACCAGTGCATGCAGATACTATGGACCGGAAAAGACATGGCCAAGATATTACTACGTGAAGAATATGAAATAACGAAACACAAAGAACTGAAACCAACAACTATACTCAATAACCAAACCATGTTCAAAAGAACGGATACAATCCAGCTGCTCCTTAATTTCACCAAGATGAAAGCCACCTCCAACCGAACAAGAAATTAAGACCTCCATAAGGTCCGCGCTTTTCCTTTCTAACCTATCTTCGTTTGTCGTAATGTTCTCTTTATTCTGTAATTATTCCATTGGCCCTAACACTCTGTATAGTTTGTATAAATACCAGGCCTGGCCAGCCTCACATCTCTGTAGCTTAACCGCCTCCGATGATAACGTCTAGTTGAAACGCGTCAGGCAAATAAAAGGTTTCTACCGCATCTCTTTGGACTCTTTCTTTTACAACAGATCATTTCTGAGGTTGAGATCTGGCTTTGGTTAAATAAACCATTAAAATGTGCCCCACTGCTGAACCAACCTTGCGCGATTATGGCTAAAAACGCACCATTGCTGGATTGGCTCGTTCGCAGCAATACTCCTTGAGTCTATGAAAGCACACGACCTTCCATGAATAGGGACAATTTCCATACTAGAAGAAGAATCTTCACATCATGATAACATGACCAGCACCTTGATTGATTTGATAAGGCTTGCTTTTTCCATTGCTTCATGTGTGTGGAAATCAAAGTGAATCGTGTTTCGTCAAACAACATAACCTCCACCTGGTCTTCATATTTCTCTTCACTAAGTTGCAGACTATAGCTTAAACTATTATCTTCTTTGCAAAAATCAACAATTTCGTATACGCATGCGCATGCCAATTTTATCCCACTTCAATTCCGGCGCACGATTGATTTTTTCGGGCCACGTATTAATCTTTCTAAACTAAGACTCTGGATCATTTTTCCTACAACTGAACGCTCTGGATATCGTACCTTTCGAGAATCTGGAGTCAACTGATTCGTTCTTTAAATCGCTGCTCCGGCACCAAGAATGTGCCCGTTTTTCAAAGTCCTGCTTTTTATCCGTGCTGATCAATTTCTATAATTAGATTCACCCAGCTCCTCCTTAAATGGGTGATAAGTTAAATCACATGACTTTAAAGCATTTTGCCTAATTATGATTGGTTAGATATTGATGATTAGAATCACATAAAGTAATACAAACTTAAATATACAATTTGTCTGTTATAAAAAATTTGATGCTTGCAAAATAAGAAATCATAATATTTTGTTTCTTTTTAATGGACCGCGAAAACGAAAAAATTTCAGCTTTCATAGCCATACAATACCCCATTGTTACGCGATTGTGTGGATTAATACACCCGTTGGTTTTCTTAAGTCGGGTAAGTCAGCTGGTAGGGGAGGCACATACACATTATCCTTTATGAACCCCCAAAGGTAAAAATCGCACGGCGTCAGATCGGGTGATCGTGGAGGCCATGCGAAACAAGCTCGGCCTCTTGCGGCCTCTCTCGGGTACAACGACGTTTAACCAATCGCGTACTGAGTTACGCCACAGGTGTACCAACAAAACTGTTTGAGTCGCTCTTTTATTTGATGTATTATTTATAACGTAATACTATGAAGCCTCAAAACTCCGATATACATTTTGAAACACCCTGTATATCACCAAAGTTATCGAGAGTTTCAGTATGGGTTTTTACCTGCGTTTTATGCAAATTCTCACAATACAAATTTTTTCACGAATCCGTCTTCCTATGCCACCACTAGTCTCCCTAGTAAACATGGAGCCATTACGGATGCGAGAACGAGCATTAAATGGTTCTGAAAACTGTCAGTTTATGGTGATGACATCACTCTTATTATAGGTATATTGGAAGCTATAGTTCACCATCAAGAGTTATAGTGCTCTAGAGGGTCGGGACACATTAATATGACCACCTGCTAGTATCCGGAATATCCACCTTTGGTGACAAGTACAGCGGCTAGTCGACCTGGCAGAGAGTCAATAACTCCTCGGAAGGTTATTGCAATTATCTGGGACCATTCGGCGATCAGTGCATCCCGTAATTCCATCACCGTGCGTGGTGGAAGGTCCAGCTTGCAGACATGGCGATCGAGATGGTCCCACAAATGTTCAATGGGGTTGAGGTCCGGGAGTTTGATGGCCATCGGAGTAGCTTGAATTCATCCTCATGCTCCTCGAACCAGTCGTGGACAATTTTGGCTGTATGGCAGGGAGTATTGTCCTGTTGAAAGATGCCATCACCCTGAGGAAACACTGTCGACATGAAGGGGTGTACCTGGTCTGCGACGATCATAAGGTAACGAACAGCATTCAGTGTACCTTCTAGCGGTATCAGTGGACTCAGATCATACCAAGAAAACATCCCCCAAACAGTCACACCATCCCCCTAACGATGGTGTCGGGATGCCTGTTCTCAGGAAGCTTCCCGGTGAATTCTTATCGTCCGTTCACTCTGTTCACCAGAAACCGCGACTCGTCAGAAAAAGCAGCCCTTTGCCACTCGGCCGAGGTCCAATGGCGATAGTCCATTGCGAATTGGAGGCGTTTTCGGCGATGCACAGGCGTCAACATGGGTGCTGTTACCATACGCCTGTTCCGGGGCCCCAACCTCAAGATCGTTGCACTGTCTTGGTGCTGACACGCCTAATGGCCCCACTGTTCATTTGCTGTGTCAGTTGCTCAACAGTGGCACGTCGATTGGTCTTGGCAGGCGTCGTAACCGACGTTAGTCTTTAGGATCTATGGCCCGCGGGGCCCCACAGTTACCTCTTCGGTTGCTCGAAACTGTCTGGTTCGTCCAGTCGTGGAACACCTTCATAACGGCAGCCCTAGAGCAGTTCACATAGGTGGCCGTTTCTGAAATGCTGCCTCCCCCCCCTTGGCCCGATAGCCAATGATCATCTCCTTTTTGGAGGTCCGACAGGTCACTTGCTCTGCTCATGACGGCGACAATTGATGTGTTAACGGATGCTACTACACGTCTGCTGTTATCAGATTTTAATGATATGCAATGATTTTTCATCTGCATACCCTGAGACGTTCCAACTGTTCGAGGAGAGGTCGTCATATTAATGTGTCCCGACCCGGTATGTAATGGTCCTTTCTTGTAGCAATCGCTCGACATGTTAGTTTCCACTGTAAGAGGCTTCTGCGGAGAATAGCGAGATCGATTCTGTTCCACTCCTTTTGACAGGTTTTCCATAACCCTGAGAGTGTTCCAGAAGAGCTCTTTTAAGGCGACCGAATTCATAAACATCCACGGGAAAAGCATCTGGTGATTTGACACGGGTGTCTAAGAATGGATAACCTTAGGATAACTTTAGGATAACCCAGTTTCTTGTTCCATTCGAGTACAGTACTGAACAGTCCATTCAGCAATGTGACTGGATGCTTTGTCCTGTTGACTATGTTCTTCCATTTGTCGCCTGCTAAATAGCATTCTTACAGTTTCCCTCTGCAATGTGTCTTCACATCAAAGTGTGAACTCGGAACTTATGACGGGCTTTCTAAATTCAAATCTTGATGAAAAATACGGTTTACCGTTGTAACAGAGGTTCCAATCATGCAAAGGCTCGTTGTGTTTGCGAATTTTCCGAAAGTACTAGCATCTCCACTGTTCGAATGTTAGCCTTGGTAAAAGAATAAGAGGTGTACGGTTTTCTTTGATTGTTTGGATCCATTAGTCTTCTGCGGATGATAACGTTTATTATACCATTCTTGGAACTGATGAAACTTTCCCTTACACCATTGTATTATTCCGGAACAAGAGTAACCAGCGCCGAAAAGTGATACGACGTAGCCCTCTAAGAACGATTAAATTTTTGAAGTCATTTTGGTAGGAAATTTGAAAACGAAGAATGGAATGATAAGCTCGATTGATACCGAAAACACGTGTAAAATATCATAAGCCTTGTGCATTTCAAGACCTGAATTCAAGCAAGGGACTACGTAGTTTCAACTTCTGAGCAAATGCAGACATTGTAGAGCAAGGCTGTCACCAAATCACATTTATGTCTGAATCACTGAACAGTTTGTGTACTATGAAGTGTTTAGCAGTTTTTTCCTTACTGAAGAATGAACTATTGCTGTTACCTTTCGATTTATCTCCGAATGAGAACGTTTAGAAAAGAACAAGATAACAGTAAACTCATTTGAAGATAACGCAGGTAGAGATACCATCAGTTAACCGGAAAAAAAAGAAAGAGAAACCTTCGTTTCCTCATCTTTTTTATCACTTCTAACCTCCTTGCGAGTTTATTGATAGAAGACTCTTTGCTTTTTTCCCGACTCTCCCTTCTTCCAAATGGGTTTTTCCAATTTGAAATTGTCCACGAAAAACCGCGGTGACAACGTGAATTTCTTTTCCAATTGCTTTTTCTAGATCATATTTTCCAATCGTTGACACTGTTTTCTTGAAAGGCGTTCGCCCATCCGTCTTAGAGAGCAAAAAAAGGTTGACTGATGAAGGAGAGCAAAGAATTTCAATCATTCAGAGGGAAAAGAGGAGGAAAAAATGTACCAAGGATACGGACCATCATTAATCATCGTCGTTGTTACCGTTTCGAAACCAAATAGTTGGGACAGTTTCTTGTCGTCAAACGACTGCGACAGATTGTCATCAATCGACGGTGGTGGTAAGTTGGTAAGTTTTTTTTCCGCACCCTGTTTCTGAATTTAAAGTTTTTTTTAAGAATAACTTTCTTCTAATAACTTAAAAATTTTTATAGCATATAACGTTTTTTTCTTCTTCTTCGATCAAATGTCATCAGCAGATGATATATTATTTGCCGCTTTTCTAAGTAAGTGGAGTGTCTA
Organism: Rhysida immarginata; assembly: GCA_023313115.1. Lineage (NCBI taxonomy): Eukaryota > Metazoa > Arthropoda > Chilopoda > Scolopendromorpha > Scolopendridae > Rhysida > Rhysida immarginata. The sequence continues at coordinate 18,193 of JAHWFO010061257.1, forward strand.
CAAAGGGGACATTACGTTTACATCCATATTGCTTCTCTTCCCTTCTGAGCTCGAAATAAATATTAACAGCACTGCACAATAAGCACTTCCATCAAAACGCATATCTTTAAGAAAAACTTTAATTCAAAACGCAAGAAATTTTAGAGGTAGCATATTAAAGATATTGCTTCATTTAAACAGAAGATAATAACTAAACTAAAGAAAGTCTTGAAACATATCACAATAAAAAATAGAAAAGGAAAGGAAAAATACCGTGTAAATCTGTAGCAAATGAAGAAAAGTTGTACACAGTCTTTATACAGAGTGTTTTTGAATTGAGTACAGATTTTTTGGGAAATGATAGAAGAAATCCTTAGAAGTATTTTTTGTCATATGAACATGGGGATCCCGCAGCTCCGTTTACTTACAATACTGCATTGAACAATCAAATGACACCGGGACGCAGTGCGCGTTGGTAGGCCTAGATTATTTTATTTTTAACAATTAACACAAGCAATCTACTCTATGACTTTTACAGTAATTGTTCGAAATGACCGCCATTTGCTTCATAGCACAATTCGCAACGCCTTATGATGGATTGATGTACGCGTGGAATCAGGTGATTTGCACGGTCGCTGATGTCACCTGCTGCCGCGACAACACGAGCCGCCAATTCTTCTTCGGTATGTACGGGTTCGGAGTACACCATTGATTTTATGCTTCCCCATAAAAAAAATAATCTGGCGATCTCGGTGGCCAAGCAACTGGTCCGCCAAGACCAATCCAACAAACAAGCACGTGTACCATGAAATTTCTTTGCAAACAATTACTTTAAAAGTTATCACAGTAGATTGCTTGTGTTAATTGTTAAAATAAAATAATCTAGGCCTACCAACGCACACTGCGTCCCGGTGTCATTTGATTGTTCAATGCAGTATTGGAAGTAAACGGAGCTGCGGGAACCTCATGTTCATATGACAAAAAATACTTCTAAGGACCTCTTCTATCATCTCCCAAAAAATCTGTACTCAATTCAAAAACACCCTGTATAGTATAATGCGGAATCCTTTGCTTCTCTTATGCATCACTGTGCTTGTTTTTTTATTTCCCACGGTTATTCAGTTTGACACTGAACAGCGTGAACGCTATGAAGAATCATTTAGCTCAGACCATAAAAATCACAAAAAGATACATGTATTAGAATTTAGCAGATAAACAGGCGTCGCCCGGGACTTTATTTGTTCTATTGTTGGGTTGACCTGCCTAAGATTAAAAATGATATCCATCTTCACCAACGGGGTAATTTCACTGGTTATTTTAGACCCAAGCTTAAACATCATAAATACATGTTAATATGCTGAAAGTTTGTTGTCAGGCTTTAACAGTCATCAATGATGAATGCGAAAACACCATTCTTAATGGATATTGAATTACAAATTAATCGCAATGGCAGCAACATCAAAAGCGAACAAATCCATATCCTTTTCTTCGAAGTTTCCCTTGCCCTTGACGTAGAAGCTCTTATAACCTCCTGCTCTAGAAGAAGCTCCCGTTGTTCAGATATTTCCGACGCCCAGATAGTTCTTTGTCGTTTAACTGTAGAGTTTCTCTGACCAATACTCGTTCTTTCTCGGAACTTTCGCCCGTCGTCTGGACGTTTATTAGGGAGCTCAAAGGAGACACCGGTGTCTCCTTTGCCTCCTCAGTAGACATTGCCCTATCTATATCGTTTGCTATACACATTTTACATAGCTACATTTTAAAGCTACATCACGTTTTGACTTCAGAAACATTCCAGAAGAGTACAAAGTTAAGACTCAAAGTCGTTTCAATGCACTCAGGCGAGATGACCAAACACCAGATGACATTTGGACAGAACTGAGAGACTGTATAAAAGAAGAAGCGCAGAACAATATTCCCAAAATAAGCAGAAGGAAGAAATCACAGCGGCTCTCTGAGGAGGCCATCCAGGTAGGTGGCAAAAGAAGAAAAATGAAGGCTTCTGGAAACATTCAGGAAACACGAAAGTTAAATGCCCTTTTCCAAAAGCTCGCAAGAAGAGACAAAGAAGAATATCTGAATCAGGAATGTCAGTAAATCGAAGAAGCAAACAAGAAAGGCAAAACAAGAGATCTCTATAAAAAGATTCGTGAAATCACTAGTAAATTTACTCCCAAAGTGGGTAACTTGAAAAGCAACTGTGGAAAGGAGTTGATTGAAAGAGATCAAATCAAAAACAGATGGATAGAGTACACCAAAAACCTATACAGAGACATTAGGGAAGTAAAGGAAATATTTAGCGAAAGAGATTTCATCCAAGAACCACTCCCTTTGGAGTCTGAAGTTCAATGGGCAATGAATCAGATTTTAAATGGCAAAGCACCTGGTGCTGATGGCATGGAGATCACCTGTCGGCGTTCATCTCCGTTCATCTGTGAAATGTTGCTGAAGTAACTGTTTGACACATGTACCAATATGAGGTGAAGCCCCATCCTGCATAAAAATCGTTGTGTCTAAAATGCCACGTTGCTGAAGTTCTGGTATCACAAAACTTCTTAGCATCGACGCCATGCGAGCAGCAGTCACAGTGCATGTCACGAGTCCATCTCTCGACTGCTCTTCAAAAAATACGGCCCAATTATGAAATTTGCTGTCATAACACACCACACGGTAACTTTAGGAGAATGCAATGGAATCTGGTGGAGAACATGAGGGGGACTGCTGGCCCAAATCCTGCAGTTATGGGTATTGACATCCCCATTCAGGTAAAAATGGGCCTCGTCCGTCCACAAAATGTTCCATGGCCAATGCTCGTCCACCTCCATCCGTGCAAGGAATTCCAATGCGAAGGTTTCTCTACGAGGAAGATCATTAGGTTCGAGTTGTTGGACCAGGTGGATTTTGTATGGGTAGTACCGCAACACTTTACGTACGATTTTGTACACCGTACCGAGTATTAAGTCCATTCGACGTGCAAAAGCACTTACGCTGCACGCCCCTTGTGAGGTTTCCATTTTTGCTTCCTCTACGGCTACTGAAACAGCCTCAACGGTTGCCTCAGAGAGGGGTTTCCTTCCTCGGCTAGGTGCTACTGATAACAAACCTGTGGCTTCAAAAACTTTGTCATCATCTTCTTCAAACTCTGCGGTGACATTGGCCCCCGACGTACATGTATTCGTCGAACGGTACGGTAATGTTGCAAAGCCTGCCGTACATTGCTATTGCATTCATAATAACATTTAATCAGAAACGCACGGTCTTGCATGGTAACAGGTATCGTCGACTAGTAACAAATGAAGCTCTCTTTCTTATTTCTGAAAACCAAATGACTTGTAAAGCGCATGTGCATAAACCACATTGTTAACTTGTGACTTCGTGTCTAATTTCGTATACGAATATTGCATAGAGCGCCATTCCATGCTGGTGGTGACCTTTTGAATTAATTTTCTTTGGTGGATATGAACTTCAACGCCCTCTTGGTGTAATATTATCAAGTATTATAGCTTTTGGTCCAGTAGTTTTTTATGGCCATGTGAAAATGGAAATTTAATTATAAAGATCTTGTATCTTGCCATTGAAAATTATTTGGCGGGAAAATTGAGTTACCATTTGTGCACGTGCCATTGAACCGATTTAGATAATATATGTGATTGGTTTGTGCCATAAATCATATTTATCGACTGACGAAAACAGATTTTGAAAATCTTTCATAGCCTCGGAGGAGTTAGAGTTACGGACGGACAGACAGACACGTTTCCCCACACTGAAAATGACGCATAAAGCAACTTTCGGTACATAATAAGCCATTAATGAATGACATAACCAAGTACAGAACGGTTAAACAAACCCATTCACTGAACCATATTTTAAACCGCTCTTTGTTATTATTATTATTTGGATTATCATTAATTTTACCTTATATTCATTTATGACACATCATTCCAAGTTGTTTGATATATTACATGCTATATCTTAGCATTGAAAGTTCCAGTGAACCATAATGGTTCTGCTAAACCAGGTTCCTTGGAATCAATTACGACTATCATTGATTTTACCTTATAATCATTCACGACACATCATCCTAATACGTTTGATATATTAAATGCCTTATGTTAGCATTGAAATTCTTATGAACCATAATGGTTTCACTAAACCAGGTTCCTTGGGACCAATTTCGACTATCTTTAATTTTACGTTATATTCATTCATGACACATCATCCCAATTTGTTTGATATTTTACATGCCATATCTTATCATTTAAAATATTTGAGGGTGTCATAAGGGTGCCATTGTTTCGATTACAACCATTTTCAAAATGGTTCATTCCCTGTACCACATTTATTAATTGGCGAAAATATTAATTTATATCCGCGTCTATCTTGTCATTATGATTTATTTTATATATTGAAAATTGAAAATTTCTGGGTGGGGTCGTGAAGGTACCATTTGTGCACGTGCTATTGAACGATTTGGATAATATTTGTTATTGGTTCGTGCCATGTACCATATTCTTCGATTGATGAAAATAGTAATGAATAACCGTTTCTATCTCGTCATTACGATTTGTTTGATATAAAAAAGTCAATACATGAAAATCAATCATCCCCCATTTTTCCACCCTTAGGGGTGGAATTTCTTTTTCAAAATTAAATGGGACCAATTTCGAGGTATACTGTATCTAATAAAAAAGAATCATCAAAATCGGACTACACCGTAAAAAGGTTATGCATGGTCATATATAAAAAACAATATATATAATTACGCGTCGACTTGAGAACCTCCTTTTTTTTTCGTCGATTAATAAGAATTGTGAAGGCAATGCTTTTCCTGTGGTTTTGTATGGATGTGAAAGTTGGACAGTAAAAAATTAGTTACGGCATCGTTATCCAACGTTAAAAGGGTTTTAGCATCAAAATGTTACGAGCAGTAGCGGCTCGTGACTATTATAAGTGGAAGAACACAAGTACAAAATTTCAGGTTCTTAGGCCGTTTCGTACAAAAGTTATAGCTTGATTTGTATTTGGAGCCTCGCTGCCCCTGCCGAGACCTCAGAGGATATATCAATTTTATTATGCACTAGCTAAAATCTTAAGCAACACATTATAAATATAAAACATTTCAGGTGTCTGGACTTCTGGTTTTAAATTTATAGCTTGATTTGAGATTCAGGCCGCAAGCCCCCTGCGAAGAGACTTATATAATTTTTAATATAGATTAGCTAAATTTTTAAATACCACACTATGTTTAAGCAAAATTTCAGGACGTTAGGCCTTTCCGTTCCAATTTTATAGCTTCAATTGTATTTGAGGCCGCCAGGGGCCCCGAGGCATATACCAGTCACCTTGTATATTGTCTATAATTTTTAAGTAACGCACTGTAAAAATATGAAACTTCAAATTCTTAGGCCTTTTAATTATTCAAATGTTAGACCTTATTTGTGATTTGGGCTTCAGGGCGCCTGTGGAGATCTAAGAGCCTTATACCAGTTTTTCGTGTATATTAGCTAAATTGTTTAGTAAACTACTATAAGTATACAAATTTTCAGATTTCTAACCCTTTTCGTTCAAACATTATAGCTCTGTTTGTGTTTAGGGCCCCTGCCAGGGCCCCAGAGGACTATATAACTTTTAGTGCATAAGAGCTAAAATTTTAAATAACACACCATAAATATGCAAGAATTCGGATTTCTGGACTTCCGGTTCAAAAGTTATAGCTTGATTTGTGACTGGGGGCTCACGGCCCTTGTCGAGACCCAAGAGCCTCATACCAGTTTTTAGTGTATTAGCTAAATTTTTAAATAATTTTCTATAAATAAACAAAATTTCAGATTTCTAAACTTTTTCGTTTAAAAGTTGTAACTTTGCTTGTGTTTGGGGCCTGTGGGGCTCTGCTGGGGCCTATATTACTTTTTTGTATATTTTCAATATTTTTTTAGTTCCACACTATGAATATACAAAATTTCAGCATTCTAGACCTTTCCGTTCAAAAGTTATAACTTGATTTGTATTTGAGGCCTCGTGGTCTTCTTGCGGCCCCCCTAGGCCTACATCACATTTCTTGTATATTTGCTCTATTTTTTAGTACCACACAATAAATATACAAAATTTCAAATGTTATAGCTTCAATTGTATTTGGGGTCTCGGGACCTCCGTCGGGGACCTAGAGGCTTATATCACTTTTCTTGTATATTGGTTTTATTTTTTTAGAATCGCATTACAAATTTACGAAATTTCAGGATTTTTGCCCACTTTGTTCAAAAGATAAAAACGGAACCATGAAATTCATACAAGTGGCTCCTGAGGAGCCCCGGGCTACCCAAGAGGATTCGCTATATTTTTCGCACCGTCCTCTGTATAGGGCCTACGTGTGTACAAAATTTCAAGCCCTTTCAAAACTTCAAGCCCTTTCAAAATTTCAAGGATTCACCCGCAGTAGCGGGAGGATTCGCTATAGGGGAAAATATCTTCGCATTGAATGATGGGTACAGCTGCCATTTTTTGAGGTCAAGAAGAAGGCAATCCTATACTGCTACTCATCGAAGTGCGCCGTTTTTGCCCGACTTGTTAGTGTATAACGATGGTAACGAGTTGTTGCGTGTTTGGATGTATTGTATAACAATGGGATAAGTTCAGAGCCATGGCAGCCATGGGTCTCGATGCTCTCAAAAGATGGCGGATATTCAATGTTTATGTTTTGATATTTCTCCCTATACTTTTAATAGAGTTCTCTAAAATTCAGACGTCAAACAGTCAAACTCTGACGTCACAAATTTCTCAAATGCAATCAAAACTCCTAAGACTTGAAAGGAAGTCAGTTGGGGAAACCACAGAAATACGTGGTTTGGTTCACCTTAGAGGATTCACTATAATTTTCGCTTCTTCCTCTGTATAGGGCCTACGTGTGTAGAAAATATCAAAGCTCTAGTTCAATCCTTTTAAAAGTTATGGCGTATGACATACATTTTACATACACCTGTGCCGTCGAAAGAGAGAAAGGAAAAGGATTGATTCTTTTGAACTTTGGGGGTGGAGGAGGCTTCTCAGGATACCTTGGACTGCAAAAAGAACGAATAAGTCTGTTATTGAGGAAATAAACCCTGCATGCTCACTCGAAGCAATGGTTGTGAAGCAAAGACTGTCTTACTTTGGACATGTATTGAGAAGAAATAATGGCTTAGAAAAAGCAATTATGTTGGGCAAAGACTGCAGGAAGCAGAAGAAAAGGAAGACAAAGAACCAGATGGATAAAGAGCATCTTAGAAGCTACAGACCTGCCGTTGAAGGAGCTGAGAGACCTACTTCAGAATAGACAAAAATGGAGGGTCTACGTCCATGGAGTCACCAGGAGTCGACCACGACTCGATGGAACATAACAACAAATAACAACATTCTCATTGTTAATAATTCTTGGAAAAGAAAGTTCAGCCATTGCATCATCATGGAAGTATTAGGTCGTTGCATATTAAATAACGAATTGCAGAGGTCATCTTTAATGGCCCTCTAGAAAGGACACCTTCACACGTGCTATACGAAATAACCCCCACTGCAATCCAAACATTGTTGCCAACGATTTGGCAGCTTCTCGAGCCCTCTCCGATAGAATCCATGGTCACGGGACTCAATAAACTCCCGGAATGCGTTTACGACGTCTGCTTGGGTTAGGAATGTTTTCCTCCGGAGAAAATCGTCCAGGCTCTGGAAAAGATGGTAGTTGGTAGGGGAGAGGTCCGGAGAGAACGGGGGTGTGGAAGCACCTCGTAGCCCAGAGCCTGTGGCGCCTGCACGGTCGTTCGTGCAACGTGCGGATGCGCGTTGTCATGCAGCAGAAGGACGACTTTGCCATGCACAAGTGCAGGTTGTTGCTGACACAGTTTTGTGTGCATACGATGGAGTTCACGACGGTAGGTCGCAGCGGTGATCGTCTCTCCCTGCTGCAGGAAGCTGTAATGCACTACACCACGGATGGTCCACCAAACTGTAACTATGAGCTTCCTTTTTTCACCTTGCCGATGGTCCTAAGGTATCTACTGACAGTCGACGCTGATACAGCATAATCCCCTGCAGGGTCCCGAACAGTTTTTGACGGGTCCTCTTCCACAGATCGCTTCAGATCAGCGTCATTCAACACGTTGGGTGGTCTGCCGCGTGGCTTCTTTGCCAGGTCCGTCACTCCCGCCCAGAATTTTAGGAAACAAGACATCATTTATGGTGCCTATACCGAATACCTTATTGATGTTTCGAGAGGCGTTGGATGCAGTGTGATTCAACCTGAACTCGTAATGCGTTATCGCACGTAATTCGTATAATTCATGACCATCTCCGCTTGGGTTCAAACGCTATTAAATATCATCGCAGACATGTAAATTTCAGGCAGCTGGTCGTTGACAGGTTTATCTCTGGGAAAGTACCACTTTGTTATGGGTACTTGCTACTAAACGTGGAAACCGTCCTGAAGCGCGGAACCCACCTTGATATCCGACATTTGATATGCAATGACCTGATGTTCTTGCATCATCATCACGTCGGTTACCAAAACATTCACACATATTATAGTCAGAATGTATCGGAGACTGTTTAGAAAATGTTTGAATCTGCTGTGCTACCAGCGTTGCTCGGACTACTTTTTTTATGAAATTTTGCAATATCTGAATGTGTTCAGTAAAAATGAACACATTGAAAAGCTTAAAATTAATACGGTAAAAATTCATCATGAAAAGCTTATAAAAAATTTTCTTTGATGTTTTCGTTTATATGAGACTTATCAGCACCAGCTGGGATTGATTTTTCAGCCATGGAAATTCCAAGCTAACATTAACATAACAGTATCCTAAAATCGTAGAAAAACTCTCACGAAAAAACGTATCCGGTATCTGAAGTCACAGAATTAGCTTTGCTCTGTATAATAATATAATAAACATTAATAAATGCCATCAAACAGTGCTAATACAAACAATGTATACGTAACCTTGGCAACATAGCGGTGACATCTAATACGATTATATAATAGATTATGGATATTGATTGATCCATAAATTGACAGCAATTTTGATAATGCAATAATTCCTAAACCACTCTACTGTAGTTGCATCTTGGTCTATTTTGCTGAATACGGGAATAATAAGAAGTCTTGGAATAGCAAAATAGTAGTGTTTTAATAAAGAAACCTAGCGTTTGGGAATTACATTTCATCATCAGGGAACGACTACAACCGAATCAGTCCCCGCCACCGAAAATATGGCAATCGGATAAAGCTGACTGGTGAGTTACAAAGAAGCTCACTGGATTGGTTAAAATAATAAATAAATTACAAAGGATTGAAGGTTAGTTACAAATAATATAATACAAGGGGGTCGATTCTTCATGCTTATGATGCCGTTTACAACCTCCAAGACCAGGTTTCTTTTGAAGCCTTTCTGATGATTGTGGAGCCTATCACTGTCGGTTTTTGTGTATTTCCCGATCCCCAGTGATTCATACGTCAATATTCTCTTGTAGTCCTTTTTGAACTTCAGGATCATCATAATCGTCATGGGTCCAAATGGGTGTTTCTTCTTGATGAGGTGGTCCGAAAA
>JAHWFO010061300.1:0-12002 GCA_023313115.1 Rhysida immarginata
TTTTCAGCCCACCCTCGTATTTACGAATTTATCTTTTTTCTTGATTAATATAGTCAACGGCTAAAAATCCCTCACCACAAAATAGAAGAATAGGCTCAATATATTTCAAAATTCAGAAATGTAAATGACTAGAGGGTCACGTTTAAACCAAAACTACAAGCCATACTCGTATAAAATATGGCTGAATTTTATATTAAATTTAGAATTTTTAAAGAAAATGTTTACCTTTTATCGTCGACCTACCTTCATCGTAAAAAATAAACTTTAAATATCTAAAAAAAATTCAAGTTAATATTTTATCTCAATTGCAAAAAATATTCGTATCCCTGAAGGTACGTCATTTGTTGCTATTTCTTATTCGTATCTTTTCTCCAATTAAGCACATGATACTGCACACAATGAAAGCTAGGTTGCGCGATAAAATTATCATCCTGTAAAATCCTCTAGTCATTTTGAAATATAAGGGACGTACAAATGAAAACGAAAATTTGTGTGGGAAAAAAAAGACGACGTGTAGGATCATAAGTTTTTGTTTTCAACAATTGCGAAACCCCACGTGCAAATTGAACAAGAGGTATCATGGGTCACCACCCACGAAAAAAACAGAAGCAGTCGCAAACAGCAACCTTAACCTTTCACTGCTACGCTTTTGGTCACTTTCCTCTACAGGGTGGAGGGGAGCGCTTTTTGGTGTTAAATTAATAAACGAGATTGGAGCAATTTAAGAAATACAAGACATATTCCTTTAATATGTTTCAAAGTATTTAACTTCTGAGACTACATACTTATTGCAGTGTGTTTATACAAGTTTTGGAAACATGCTTAACTCTTGTCTTAACTCTTCCAGGTTCGGCTATAACGTTTATTTTGCTGTCCTCTACATTCTCAAATCTGTGTCCTATACTTGTTTCACCTTTGGAAAGAGCACAAAATCTGGTGGAGATAAATCTGGGGAATAGGAAGGGTGATAAAGATTCACAATTTCGTTACTGACTAAGAACTCCTTACAAACACTGCTGTCTGCGGTCTAGCATTATCGTGGAGTAAAAACCAATTCCCTTTTCTATGAAATTGTGGTCATACTCGATGGATACTCTTAATCAGATGCTGCAAAATCTCCCTGTAGTACCCCTTGTTGACTGAGTGTCCAGGCGAAACAAACTTCTTATAGATAATGCCAGGGCTGTCAAAGATGACTGGGTTGTCAGAGATGAGTATTACTTTAAATCTTGACTTTTCAAACCGGAATTTCTGGTTTCGCAGGGATGTTGGGGACCGCTATTCCATGCTCTCTCGTTTTGTTTCAGGATCATATTGATGGTACCAGGTTTAGTTTCCTGTAACAATTGAATCCAAAAAGTTCGGGTTGACATCTCTGGCCGCGATGAATTCCGTACATGCATCCACTCTGTTTCCTTTTTTTGCTCATCTGTTAAGCAATGTGGCACAAACCGAGCACACAGTCTCCCTTGTGTCAATATTACGTGAAATGTTTAAGACTTCATTCGCCGATCACTTGACAAACGTTCTCTCACCTTCTCGATCGTTTCCTATGTTCGAACAGTTTTCGGACGTCCCGTGTTTTCGTTGTCTTTCAACTCTTCCCGGTCATCACGAAATCTAGCGAACCATTCAAAAACACGTGCACGAGATAGTGAATCATCACATTACGCTTGCTTTATCAACTTGTAAGTTTCCGTAGTGGTTTTTGCAAGTTTAAAACAAAACTTAATGTTTGTCCTTTGTTTTATGTTTAATATAGGAACGTCAGCTAATGACTGCGTGCGGTTAAAGCACGAGAATATATATAGGCGCGCGCAACTTTATTGTTGCAACTTTTTTACACGGCAACAAGGATAGATTATAGATCGAAAATACGTATCGTCGTGTTCACACATGCTTAAACACGTTCAAAGTAACGTCAGTTTCGTTTCTTAATTGTCGAACCTTGTATATTTTTGCCTGTAGCAACAGAACGACCGACTTCTTGAATACATTGTACTTAGCGTGTGTCTAAGGGCTCAAACACATCTACACGGAAACTGCGCGCACAGATTTCATCCGACAAAAAATGCGCACGACGCGTGCGACAAGATTAGACACACTTGCGCGGAATTCATCCGACTGAACGTGCTTATAACACATGAAGCGGTCTACTTTTCTGTGGAAAAAATGGGTTCCAATGCTTTGAAGAGGCGGGAATTGCTTTTAAAGCAGCAGAGATTATTATTATTAATATTTTTCAGCTCTTCGTTGAAAGTTCTTAGTTCATGTTCAGCTCTCGCTTCGATTGAAGAGGCCTCCATTTTTTAATTTGTTGTTATTGAAACACGAAAGCAAATGATGACGTAGCAGAAGCGAGCAATGTGATTGGTGATTCGTTTGTTTCGTGCGGAAGAAAGTCGGACGAGCTCAAAGTCACGCGTAGAGTCGTCCGATTAGTTCGTAAAAGATAAGTTGTCGCTTGAGTCGCGCACGACAAGTTGTCCGACTAGTTTCGTGATATTCAATTTAAAAAAAAAACAAAAAAACATTGCCTATGTCTAAAAATTCCTACTGCTTGTAAGAAATCACATGATCTAATATCATTTTTTCCGTGAAATTCCAATTTTTATTAAAAAAAAAAACCACACTTCTGATAGAATCAAAAAATCAACAATCGTGAAGATGTCACATGATTCGTTTTCGACTGGTCGGGATCGGTCGGACTGCTTAGACACACCCTTAATTAACATCGTTACGGTAGTCGCAGTACCACGCATTCTCAACTGCTTTAATTTATATAATTCGTACATAAAAGTTCTGTTTGTATGGTTTCCAGTTTTTTTCTACGCACTTTCACTATACTTACTTACTTTTCAAACCCACTTATCCGTTAGGGTCGCGGGGGCAGCAGCCCTATGGAGAATCTCCAGCGATCGCGATCTTCCGCCATCAGGCGCATGTCCTCCCTGGTAATACCCAAGCGACTCGAACCCCGTGTAGTCTAGCCACCTGGTTCTAGGCCGACCCCTTGGTCTCTTACCCACCGGCTTGGAAAATAACAACTGCCTAGGAAGACCAGTTTGCATTGGCATCCGTATCACGTGGCCATACCAGCGCAACTGAGATCTCTCAATGAGGAGAAGTAGCGGCTCAACACCTAAAGACTCCTTTATTGTGCTGCTGTGCACTCTATCTAGTAGGCTCCATGTTAGGGGAGCTTCATTGAGACAGGTGGAGAAATTCAAGTATCTCGGGATTGCATTCGCGAGTGATGGACGGCAGGCGAAAGAATTGGATGCTCGGATCTGCGTCAAACGTGAACTGTGGCGATCCGTGGTAACGAAACGCGATCTGGGTAACAAAGCCAAGCTCTCCGTCTTCAAATCTATCTTTGTCCCCATTCTCACCTATGGTCATGAGGCGTGGGTATGACCGAAAGAGCACGATCGTGGGTACAAGCGGCCGAAATGAGATTTCTGAGAGTTGTGGCAGGTGACACTTTCACTGTGTTATACACAATTCACCTACTTACAAAATTGTTCTTAAGGTCTGTCCCATAAATTTTTATATTCCCCCCCGCCCTTTCATAATTAACTTATACAAAATTTTTAAAAATGTTATCTATATATATATAAAGGATGTTTGTGGGTTTGTTTGTTTTTTATAAACATCTACAGTTTTATTCCGATCTTGATGAAATTTCGCATACATTACCTTCAAAGCATGAGAAAGGTCACTGTCTACCTCAGATTTCGAAAAATAATAATTATTGATAAAAAATCGATATTGATGGTTATGGCAGGGCATATTAATGAGAAATATCTCATGACCAACAATGCAAGACAAAGTTTTTGCAACAATAAGTATCAACAATGGTATCAACACGCAATTCACAAACACTCTGCACGGACCAACAATATATATCTCTTGACCAACAATGCAAATAAAAGTTTGTGCAACAATAGGTAACAACAATGGTGTCAACACGCAATGCACCAACACCATGCAAGGATCAACAGTATTTGTCTCATGACCAACAATACAAGGCAAAGTTTGTGCATTATAGAATTCAATGCATAGAATTCCTGTTATTCAGGCTAGAAGAGAGAATTCTTAGTACTTAACAATTTCTTGAAAATCTTTAAAAATGATCAGTAACTGGAGATAATGAGTTAGCAGACTATTGAGAAAGAGTGAAAGACGATAGAGGAACCACTCCTTTAGCTCCGTGCTGTATTGAGTAAATGGTAAGCAAGTAAATAGAAGAATCGGCGACCGCTAACTACACAAAGTGATGAATGTCCAATTTTTGTTTCAAGACATCGAAAGAAGAAAGGAAATTGCAACAACATCAAGTGTACATCTAAAGTAAGATTACGTGAGTAAAAAATTGTTTAGATTAGAAGGCATCCTTAGAGAGGTCCATCCATTGTGAGCCTTTAAAAAATATTTTTTCGGTAAATCAAGTCCCGGTATATCACCTAGAATGGATTTTTTCAGTGAAGAGGTAAATTCCTGTCTTTCGGATTTTTCTTAGAATGGATAGTCCCTTCCCTCTTTATTATAGTGATTGAGTTACTATTTAACCAATTTAGAGGTTTAATTTAGCTTTTTGAGGTTGTTCGGTTTACCTACAAGCGTAATTATCCCGGGCAACGCCGGGTCCTCTGCTAGTTAAAAATAATTTCTATAAATGCTCTTCTTGTTAATTCATTAAGACATTTTCTAATTAGAATGTCATGGATTTAGGAAGTTTAATTTACATTTAGCTACTGGTGAGTGTGAATTAAACAGGTTTCACATTACGCACTATAGTAATGACGATATATTAACTTGACTGCTTGTTTAGCCAATACTTTCCGCTCGAAAGAAGGCAGAGTAATAGCTTCTAGCAGAGAAGACGCTATTATTATAATGATCGTGATTTCATTGGGTTCTTTCTTTTTCCTTTTTTGCATAGACATTGACTGCCGTTATTTGTCTTTCTCCTCCGCAACATCTAAATCTTTTTCCTTTTCCCCCATTTTATTTATTCATTTATTTCCTTCTTCCCATCCTTCAGTATGCAAATTCAAGAGTTGTCCGTCTCGGTGAATGCTTCTTCCCCTTTTCTCATCCCTTAAGCTGGAGATGGATACTCTGGAGCCGCGAATGTTGCGCGCCTCCCAATGTATCCGATTCACTTTGCCCACGAATTTATTACCACGACAAATTGTAAAGTGAATAAAGCGAAAGGACAAATTTCTCCTCCTCCTCCTCCTTTATTTTTTATCTCTTTTTTAGAATTTATTATTTGAAAAGAGTAATGTTGGGAGGGAAATTTAAGAGAAGATTTATTAAGGCAGATAAATCTGCAAGTGTTGCGTTGCTTGCTTTCTTTTTTAACTTTTATCTCTTTTCATTTGTGTAAGAAAACTTTGAGAAGAGAAAGTACAGTTAAAAAGAGAAGGGAAAGATAACGGAGAGAAATTGAGATGAAGGAAGCCTATTTTTCATGTTTGTGCTTGTATATCTGTATAATTTTTAATCAGAAGGAAAGAACTTAAAGAGATTGGTTAGAAATGATAACGAATTCCTTTGGGTTTCAATTGATTTTCTTTATTTCGTTTAAACTTATCTTTTGTCCTAAAACCACTTGTAAAAATAGTCAGACAACAAGAATTAAAGTGCAGCGAGGGAAAGGCATTAAGCCTCGGGTATTTTTATTTTTAAATTTGTTCTCCTTTCTTGATAACGTCTGTTCTTATCGTTCGGGCAATAGGGAGCAGAGAAAAACTTCACGTACTGTATTCGCTTGGATATGCACTGACCACCTCCTCAATGCTTTGTTGGGCCACCTTTTGCTTTTAATATTGCGTCTATTTTTCTTGGAATAGTTAGCAAGAAATACTGACCACCACATCCACAAAATACACTGAGTTAGCAAAATAGTTACTGTGGAGTGCAGCTATACGGCGTGGTAGTGAGTCTGCAGTCCCTGGTACACTTCTGGAGGTAGTTGACACCAGATAGTCTGCAGAGCCGAAGATAGTTGCTGCCCGTTCGTGGGCGGATGATCCAGTGCCCGGAGCCTGACTTCAACAGCATCACAGATATGTTCGATGGGATTCATGTCAGGGCTCCGGGCTGGCCAGCTCAGACGTTGGACCTCTCCTGCATGCTCCTCGCTGCGGACGACATTGGAGCGATGTGGTTGAGCATTGTCATCTTGAAAGACTGCTACGTCGTCAGGGTGTTGAAATGTCAAAAACGGGTGCAGATGGTCTCCGATGAGTTGACGATACCGTGGACCATTCAACGTTTGGTCCAGGATAACCAGAAGGCCCATTCCAAACCAGGAAAATGCACCCCAGACCATCACTGACGCCCCACCACCCTGCACCGCCACCTGTTGGCATGCGGGATCCATCGTTTCGTGAGGTCTGCGCCACACACGGTGCCTCCCATCAGGGTGGTACAGTTGATATCGTGACTCATCTTACCATATGACGTTACGCAAAGATGGTTGGTGGCAAATGCACGCCGGAGTGTCCGAAGACGCTGGGTAAGCATTGGCACCCGTGTAGGGCGACGGCTGCCAAACCCGAGAGCATGCAGATTCCGACGGATTGTCCACCGAGAGACGTTTCTAGTGCGGCCAGTATTGAACTGGTCTGTGATTTGCTGCACTGTTGCGCTCCTGTCTGAATCATTCGTCCCAGGTGTCGCCGGTCACGATCATTCAGGGCAGCTGGACGCCCGGTATGGTGCCTGTTGTGGACTGTGATGCCTTCATCCAGCCATTCCCGATACACCCTGGGGACAGTTGAGCGGAGAAGCCAAATTCCTGCACCACTGCCAAAGTGGAACATCCCATGCGTCGTGCACCTACTATCATACCCCGTTCAAAAGACGTCAACTCGCGACGACGTGCCATTTCTGATTAATCACTTATCCAAGCTCTTCCCACAACGTCTAATGGTTCATTCCCAGAATCCGTTACCCCTGTGAAATTGGTGAGCCATGCCCATCAATCAATGTGCTTGCTATCCCATGAGTTTTGCTAACTCAGTGTACATTTATTCCGCATAAATGTATATTTCGACCACCAAGTCTTCATCTTTCAGTATGCGTCGTTATCCAGTTTTAGTGAGGATACATACCAGGGTGTTTTTGAACTCGGCGCACAAACTTCATAGGGCGATAGATGATTCCAAACTGAACATTTTTTTATCAAAGAATGGATGGCCAGGTTCACCATTAAATTGCTACAGGGAAAAGTGTTGGAAATACTCAACCCATTACCAGTTGAATTATACAGGGTGGTTCTGGTAATCAGATTTTGACGAAACCTGAGATATATGTTATACAGACCATGGGGAAGAGAATTTTGCAATAAAAAATTAGTTCAATGTGCATTCCATTTGTGTCAATGACATGTTCAAAGCACATTATTGCATGTTGCACAGTAGAGCGAAGGGTTTCCTGAGGAATCGCGGTGATATGGCATGTTATGCTTGCTTTCCGTATTCTTCCTCCATAGACATTATCTTTCAAATATCCCCACAACCAGAAGTCACAAGGGTTTAAGTCCGGTGAACGAGGAGGCCATGCAGTTGGAAAAGTTCTCGAAATCACCCGATCTTCTCCAAAATGAGCATGAAGCGGTTCCTTCACTTGTCGTGCAATGTGGGGTGTTGCACCATCTTGCAGAAAGACAGTAATGTCTAAACATTGTTTTTCTTGTAAAGCAGGAATGACTTTCTTCTGCAGAAGTTCGCAGTAAACGAGCACCAGTGATTTAACATCTTTTAGTGCCTTGAGGAGTGTTCGCTTCAAAGAAAAAGGGGCCAAGAATGAAATGTGAAGTGAATCCGCACCGTACAGTAACGTAGTCAGAGTGCAAAAGCTTTTCATGCACAACCATCGACTTTTCAGTACCCCAGATGCGACAGTTTTGAGCATTCACTGCTCCGTCTCGTGTGAAATGCTCTTCATCTGACCACAAAATGTTCCATGGCCATGCATTAACGACAGAAACTGGCAAGCAAAATCAGTGCGTTTTCCGGATCTTCATGTAGCAACCTTTCAACCACCTGGATCTTGTATGGATACCACTTTAAAATGGAACGCAAAACTTTTTGTACCGTAGGCCACGGAATAGACAAATCACGTGATACGGCTCGAGCACTTGCTGAAGAATATTGGGAACTTGAAGCACTCTCCGCTACAGCAGCAGCAGCAGCAACGTCTTCCACAGTCTCATTTGCAATTCGTTTCCGTCCTTTCCCTGGCAGCACATCCAACTCACCAGTTCCTTCAAATTTCTTAATCATCTTTTTTAAACCATTAATGGACATAGGCCCATTTCGCAAGTTTTTCAAACGACGTTATTCTCTTAGTGCAGCAGAAGCATTATTGCAGTTCTGGTAAAACAACTTGACCAATAAAGCTCGAACCTTTTTAGCTAAAGCCATCGTGAAGTATGATTTTACATTTAATTTCACTGTCATTTTATGGCTTTTCTAATTTTACATCCCATTTGCATAACGTCTCTGATTGAGTAAAATTTCTCAGATAGTTTCTTACATGACCAGCGCCTTATTTTGACGTAGCGGTCAAAATGTGAAGTAATTTTTTTATTGCAAAATTCTCTTCCCCATGGTCTGTATAACATATCTCAAGTTCGTCAAAATCTGTTTACCAGAACGCCCAGTAGAAGGATCTAAATGGTGTCACTTTAATTATAACCACCCTGTACATGCAAGCAGAATACAAATTAGACCTTGATATTTTCATTGTGTTTTTATTAACCGTTGATTCCCTGAACCTTTGGAGGTCTGTTATACTCCTGGAAACTCTTTTACTTGATGGCAGCAGACACCAATGAAGAATTTGCAGATATGCTTTTTGTGTATGAAGTAGCCGATGGGAATGCCACATTTGCTCGTAGGTTATACCATGAACGGTACCGCAATCGGCGGTTAATAAATATTAGAAAATTTCAATGTGTACACCGCCAACTTCGTGAACATATAGGCATGAAACAGGCTTGTTCGAACACTTAATTTAGATATACTCGTTATAGTACGAGGGTGAGTCAAATGAAAACCGCAAAATTGTAATTAAAATTCCAAATTTCGCCCACAGTTTTGTAATTCTGCAGATCCGTTAAAAATGAGTTGTAGAAATATCCGTTAGGTAGCAGGAAAGTAGAGAAAGCAAACAACGTCACAACAGCATTTTAAAGATGGCCGCCACACTGCAAACATGCACAAAAGCAGAACAGAGTTCAGTTATCCGAGTTTTGAGTAGTGAATGTGTGAAACCTATTGAAATGATATGGTGGGCTGAACCATGACTAATATCTAACAATTCTGCAATTTCATCAATCGGCTTCAACTGTTGCTATATTCTCTGGCGTCACAACTCGTTATGCCTGACCCAGGAACTTTACCAATTGTGAACTTTACACTGCATTCATAAACTTGCTGCTGCGACAAACATGCATCACAATTCATAAACTTCTTTGGTGCATGTTTGAAATGGGGCGGCCATCTTTAAACCGCTTCTGTGACGTTGTTTGCTTGTCTCTACTTTCCTGCCACCTATCGGATATTTCTACAACTCATTTTTTAACGGATCCGCAGAATTACAGCACTGTGCGGCAACATTTGGAATTTTTAATACAATTTGCGGTTTTAATTTGACTCACCCTCGTATATTATAACGCACATATTTGTAAGAAGACACTCTGAATGAGACGGAGGCTAATCCACCATGGTGTGAGCCATTCAACGGTGTAGACAATGTTACTGAAGGACAACTTCATCATATTTATCATTCAATTTGCACAAGGCTTTCTTCAACCAACTGCTATCCAGACAGATTTTTCGGCACATGTTCTGTTTACAGATAAAGCTGTCTTTACGAGAGAAGGTATTTTTAACACCCACAATGCCCATTTCCAAAAATCCACACGCGGTGCGGCCAAATACATATCAACAACGTTATAATGTTAATGTCTGGTAATAATACTCACAAGGGAATCCCTCGAACATGTATGTCACAGATTTCCACCAAATTGAAATATGTTACTCAATTGATGCTTGCAAAATAAGAGAGTGCGGATTTTTGTTTCTTTCAAAATAAACCACGAAAACGAAAAAATTTGAGCACACATATTCATACAAGGACTCCATTGTTAAAGCGGTGTATTAATGCGCTTAAAAGAACTTTTTTCTTCCACTACTCACAGCAATAAGCACGAATCCAATTCAGATGAAATAGACAGCAGCAGATGGCAATTGAATGGCTTCTCAAATTTCTAAACAAACTTAGTTTTTAAAATAAATTATTACAATTAGCTAATTGCCCTCCAGTATAAAATGTCTAGAGCAATTAATAACCATTTCCTTAATTTATTATTTCATTTTATTAAATAATTCGGTAATCAAACACGGGGCTGGCTTCATGTGCAACGTTGCGTTGGTGAGGGGGTATGTATCGCAGTGCTTTATAATTTTAAATAAAAATAGTATTCATGGATGCCTATCTCATCTTATAAATTATTTCGAGCGAATAATTGTACAGCAAAATTAAGGTTTTATGCTTAATAACAGTGCTCTAACTGCAATTCTTTGTCGATCGCCGCTAACAAGTTTACTTCCCCTCTTTCCGCCATGTTTTTTGAACTCTGCGCACTTCCGGGGCGCTTCACTGCCACGCAACGCTATCGCTTTCACGGTGTGCTTGCGCGCAAAAACAAAGGCTATCTGGTGTTCCCTTGTCAGTGACTTCTTGATTGGATCATATCTGCTTCCACCTCGACTAAATGGCCAGATCTACCAAACTTTTTTGATGGAACAATTGCCAGAACTCTTGGAACATGTACCAAATGCCATTCTCAGTCGGATGTGGTTTCAACGTGATGTGACTTCTGCACATTTCAGCATTGGTGTGCGGATTTACCTCAATACAATTTTTGGGGCCCAATGGACTGGCAGAGGCAGACCTGTTGCTTAGCCACCTAGGTATCCTGATTTTTCATCTCTGGATTAGTTTTTCTGGGGACACATGAAGAGTCAAATTTATGAGACTCCGGTTAATTCAGATGAGGACTTAGTTGCCAGAATTGCAGTTGGGAATGTACAAACCTAGCGTCAATAAACTTCGGACACCAAGTAATTTGGCTCAAAAACACAGTGAAAAGTGCATACAGAGGATTGCAGGCTAATGAAAATAGATTTACTGAGTATATGGAACAATATCAACATCGATTTAGAATCGATTTAATGGTGTAAAATAATTTATTCAAATTTATGTAAAATTGCGTTCAGGTTTCAAAGAACTTCGTACACAAGCGGTCGCCAGCATATAGAACTTTCCTGAAGGCTGTAGAAACGCCCAGAATGCTTTACATCAGGCTTTAAAAGCACCGTCCGCGCGACAGAGCACAGTATTCGTGTTGTTTTGAACCATGGGACGTGGTAAGCCAGTAGAAACGTGTATACGGCAAAAAATTATACAGCAGTTCCAGAATAACAAATCCCAGCGAGCTATTGCCCATGAATTATCAGTTCCACTCTCTCTCTACTGTTAATGGGATCATCAAGCGTTTCAGAGAAATCGGGAAAACAGAACCAGGGACTGCACCAGGCAAGCAACGATTATTGACTGTTAGGGACCTACGAGTATTTCGACGTGACATTGTGAAAAACAGACATACTCCCATAAGTGAAATGACTGTTTGGGCTCGAGAATATTTTCATATACCCATATCCGAAAGCACAGTCCGCCGTTACATTAGAAGATGCAACTATTACTTATACGCTACAAAGAGGAAGCCATTTATGAGCACTGTAGCTAAGCGTCGCCGGGTAGCATGGGCCAGAACCCATCTAAAG
This sequence comes from Rhysida immarginata, assembly GCA_023313115.1. Lineage (NCBI taxonomy): Eukaryota > Metazoa > Arthropoda > Chilopoda > Scolopendromorpha > Scolopendridae > Rhysida > Rhysida immarginata. Next base: position 11,871 of record JAHWFO010061300.1, read on the forward strand.
TGGACCATTGCTCAGTGGAATAGTGTTCTGTGGTCCGACGAGTCCACCTTTGCAGTGATGTATGGCAACAACGGTCGCAAGGTGCTAAGGACCAAGCACGAAACTAATCATCCCGACTGTTACCAGAGGAAA
>JAHWFO010061304.1:0-13886 GCA_023313115.1 Rhysida immarginata
CGAAATAATGATGAAAAATAGGAAAGAAAATTCCGCAGCCCGGGATCGAACCAGGAACCTTTGGCTGAGGAATTTTCTTTCCTATTTTTCATCATTATTTCGAACAGCTGAGGTAGGCGAACCATTAAAACCCCTCACAGACCATCTAATGATTTATTCTTTAAAGAATTCTCGCCTTAGGAAAATTAGTCCCAGCCGGCGAACTAGGTAACTGCTCTAACCAAGCCCTAAGGTCATGTAAATAGCGAAATGCTTTCATGGCCGCAGTGGCGCAATTGGTTAGCGCGTTGGCTGTCCGAGCCAAAGGTTCCTGGTTCGATCCCGGGCTGCGGAATTTTCTTTCCTATTTTTCATCAATAAAATCTTGCAACATTCCTAGAAGAAACTTTAGCTGCGACTTAGCCGTAATATTAAATTTGAGAACGTCTAGCTAAAATTACTAATAAACGACGGAAATTCATTTAATTCTTTCCAAATTTACGTCTATTTTATTTAACTTCACACGTCTGTGCGCAAGTTTTGTATCAATGTTTCGCTCAATTCCGAACTACCTACAGCTCTGAAACTTTCCCCAACGTCGTCTTCTCGATGACACTAAGGGTCTCAATCGTTAATTTCAGTGATCATTCATTTCTACCAATGATAAGCTTTAAATTTGGTCGACTTATGATGATGTAACAATGTATGACTTTTCATTTGTTGGGGCCCGTTATTTTGTTGGCCCCGCGTTAGGGTCGAGGCTAACGAGAAATACAGGCTCCGGCACTGAAAAGTCACCTGACCAAGACAGGTCTATTAACAATCCAACCTTCATTGTTTCCAACAAAGGAAAAAACATTGATTGTTAAAATACAAGATGGAAACAATGAAAGTTACATTGTTAATAGACCTATCTTGGTCAGGCGACTTTTCAGTGCCGGAACCTGTCTTTCTCGTTAGCCTCACGGGTATTGTTAATCATACTTCAACCAATAATAAGCTCGAAATTGTCCTTACCGTAGGTGATGTAACAGTGTATGTGTATTTTTTTTGCTGTGAGCAGGCTTTCTCTATAGGCGGTATTGCCAATACCTCCTAGAAAGAAAGCCTGTGCACTAAAAATTCATATATTGTTACATGATCATAAGAAGTCATAATTTCGACTTTATGACATCAGATGGCACCTTAAATTTCGATACTTTTCGCCATCTTAAGTGTTTCCACTTTTTTCGTGATATGAGTCAGCCTGTGTGCGTGATCTCGGAAGCTTGGCCAGTGTAATGAACTGTAAACGCATTCCCGAGATACAGACGTAGCCGACTGGGCAGATTCCCAAGGTATTTTTGTAGTTATCATATAAAAACATTTTTTTAAAATAAAATCTTGTAAACATTCCAAGGAGCATCTTTAGCTGTGAAGCAGATATACATTTATACATTTTTTAACAAGAAATTAACCCTCCCGAGTAGGGTAAGGTCTCCAATATATCCCAAAGATCTTCGATAGGGTTGAGATCGGGGCTCTGTGCAGGCCAGTCAAGTTCTTGCACCCCCATTTCAGCAGCCCATCTGCCTGCAACCCTTGCTTTGTGGTAAGGTGCGTTATCGTGCTGAAAGAGAATTTGGGCCGGCTACAGAAACGACTGGACCAAATTACAAAAGCACCCCATACCATCACTGACCCTCCGCCAAACTTCGCCTTGGGCAATACACAGCTTGCCATATGTTCTCCGGGCATTCACCATACCCAAATCTTTCCAACCGATCGCTAGATGGTGTATCGTGACTCGTCACTTCATTCAGCTATCCGCCATTGCTCCAGAGTCCAGTGACGTTTCTCTTTGCACTATGCAATCTCTTCGCTTCGTTGCAGGTGCTGATGTAGAGTGTGCGCGCCGCAGCTCTGCCAAGGAAACCCAGTGAATGCAGTTCCCTGAGAAGAGTCCTGGTGTTTAAAGTTGTCCCAATGGAATATGTGAAGGATCTTGTCAGTCCATCAACAGATTTACGGTTTCCAGTGAGCATCCTGCGAAGCGCCCTTCGGTCTCTGGCCGACATAATCTTGGGTCTTCCGGTCTGTACACTTTTCGTATCCGTATTTTTTCACGCCCGGGTGACGTTTTGAATGGATGATTTGGGGATGTTTAAATCTTGCTCGGGTCCTTTTAGCTTTATCATAGCAAGAAAGTGTTATCTCTAGGAGTTGATTTCTTCTTACGATCACACTTTCCTTTACGTTTAGGAGAAACCGATCTGGTTTCCTGCTTTACTTGATGACAAGGCTGACAGTTGCTGAAATCACACGAACTACTGATGCAATCTCTTGATACGTCTTAGCTGCGTGTTGGTCTCTTCGTACATCCATCTAAACGGTATTCGAACCGCATCTGGTCAGGTTGCTAGAAGCTGATGCAATACAGTTGTCGCTGACGGTTGTTTGTTTTGAGTACAGGATTACGAGTAATATAGAAAACATGCTTTATTTCAATTAATATGTATGCTTCAGTTGTCAACCAAGTGCAAGCAAATAACTTACAGTGGCTAGAAATGCGTGCATGAAGGATCCTAACCTGCTTTGCATACTCAACATTAGCTCGTATAACCTTTAATATGTCCTTTCCAATGCTGTTCTAGTTGAACGGCCTTATAACTCTTAAATACTAATTCAAGATTTTTAAATTATAAACAGCAGTAAATTGTACTATGGTTCGGTAGGTCATGTTTTCTTTACATTAATCAACGCTCTTAAGGAATTTGCTTGCTCATATTAGATCTTGAGTATTTACTTTCCGAAATAATTCTCTTTGACGAGAACCCTATGGAAGGATTCTGAGAAAACATTTTCCAGATTACAGGACTTTCGGAAGATTACCGAAAAAGCAAGAAAAGATTAAAAAGAATTTTTTACCCGACTCGTGCGATTCACACAATTCAACAGCGAGGAAAATTTATGTAAATAATAAGAAGAAAAAAGGGGGGAAAGATGGCACTTTGCCAAGTCTTGCCCCAAATGGAAAATTCACTTCCCTTTGATAAATAAAAAAAAAGAAGATCGTTAAATGTGGTTTTAAATCACAAAGAATTCAACAGCGTTTCTAATTGTGCCATTCCTTAAACACGACTATTCTCAAAAAATAAACATGTAAAAGTTTGACTTATAAATGGGATTCTATTTTAAAGATTGGCTTATGTTGACCTTAGGCAATGTTGTAGTAAATGAAAAAAATGTTTTTGAGGAATTTGTCAAAGTTCCAAAAAACAAAAATGCTAGCGCATGTCAATAATTTTTTTTAATATAATGGTAGCAAAAAGGAGCATTATTATTCGTTTATTGTGAGAGACCATCTATATAAGGCAATCCATTTAAAGTAACATTCTTCCCATTGTAAGAATTCATGCTTTATAGTAACAAATTAGCTGTAAACAGATTGAAGCATTTCTCAAAATTGCACCTCTTCATTTGCATAGGAGAAAGATATTATTGATCTAAGGAGTTTAAATGATTAATTTTAAATTTAAATGTTGGTAGTCTCCTTTTAATGGGGAAAATCGTAAAATTAAAATTTAATAAATTGTTTTTCTTATCAATTGTTAAATTCTTATTTCAACTGTTTTCACCATTCAAAAATGTTTTATCCCGCTGATGATGAGAAATATTCTCGAAAATGTTTTATATAAATCTTATCCCAAATATTTGGATCACCCTCTTCAAAATTTCATCTGTACATATCAAAAACCAGCACTTCCTTCCAGAATATCGTTTTCTACTATCAACATTATCTTCACAAGACTTCATCTACATCCTCAATAGACTAAATTTATTTCTACTATCAACAACATCTTCAATAGACTACATCGTTTAAGTTTTCTTCCATCTCACAAGTTTCTTCATCGTTTTTCAAGATTGGTGACTTTATTTTTTTGTTTTTATTAAATTTTAATTTTACGATTTTCCCCATTAAAAGGAGACTACCCACATTTAAATTTAAAATAGGAGAAAGATCCTGGATGTAAACCATTGGCATCTATAATGGTTTAGAGAGCCATTTTTTTATAGAGCCATGCAGATAACATTGGATCTGACAGATCCTGAAAGATGCATGCTGGAGGATTCATGAAGAAAATTTGAAGGTCGAGGGGCTCGATTGAATTTGGGTCTGGGGAATTCACCGATAACGAGGCGCTCTGATTGGTGCAAATTCTGACGTTAAAAAACGTCACACCTTCCTTTCTTGTCAAAATGGTGGCAATTGGACGGATGGTTGTGGGCCCATGGTTGTGATGGTCCAAAGAAATTCAAAAGAAATTGTAAATGGATGGAAATAATATAATGAATTTTGAATGTTTTATGTACAGTTTTAACCCAAGTCCATATGTTTTTAGGGTTTTAGCATCATCTATTAACGACGGTACAGATATATGTAACACGTATGTCACACGCCGTAACTTTTGAAAGGATTGAACTAGAGGCTTGAAATTTTCTACACACGTAGGCCCTATTCAGAGGACGGAGCGAAAAATATAGCGGGTGGACCAAACAATGTGTTTTTGTGGTTTTCCCAACTGACTTCCTTTCAAGTCTATGGAGTTTTGATTGCGTTTGAGCAATTTGTGACGTCAGAGTTTGACTGTTTGACGTCAGAATTTAAAGAACTCTAATTGAAGTACAGCGAATCCTCCCGCTACTGCTCGTAACATTTTGATGCCTTAACTTCTGAAAGGATTGACCAAGAGGCTTGAAATTTTCTACACACCTAGGCCCTATATAGAGGACGTTGCGAAAATAGTAGCAAATCCTCTAGGGCGGCCCGGGGCTCCTCAGGGGCTACTTGTATGAATTTCCTGGTTCCTTTTTTATCTTTTGAACAAAGAGGGCAAAAATCTTATAATTTCGTAAATTTGTAGTGCGGTTTAAAAAAAATAAAACCAATATACAAGTAAAGTGATGTAAGCTCCTAGGGCCCCGCCGGAGGTTCCGAGGCCTCAAATACAATTGAAGCTATAACAGTTGAACGAAACGACCAAGGAACCTGAAATTTTGTATATTTTAGTGTGGTACTAAAGAAATATAGCAAATATACAAAAAATGTAATGTAGGCCTATGGGGCCCGCCTGAAGACCCCGAGCCTCAAATACAAATCAAGTTATAACTTTTGTACGAAAAGGCCTAAGAACATGAAATTTTGTATTTGTGCCCCTCCACTTATTATAGTCACGAGCCGCTACTTCTCGTAACATTTTGATGCTAAAACACTTTTATCGTTGGATAACGATGCTTTAAATAATTTGTTCACCATTTCAAATTTTGTTTTCGTTTAAATTGACGAACAATTTCCGTTTTTTGCCTTCTCTTTAGATCCAAGCCGACAACACTTTCAGTGCCTCTATCTTCTAAACGGTTGGGTTAATTGAAAAACGCCAAGAATAAAACATTTCTCAAATGTTGTGTACAATCTGAAAATACCATTAAAAATACGGGGTTTCATTGCACATTTCAAAGTTTCTTCCATGTTCGAAAACGCCGTTTTTTTTTTGAAAATGGAATACACATAAAAATCTCTCAAATAAAAGTATAATAATTCTTCCATTGAAAGTATTCTGTCAGATTTGAATATTTGAAGTTGGCTATTGGTTCAGTTAAGGTGTGTCAAAAGTCGCAGTACACCCTGTTTTTTGAAAACCTTGAAGGAATTGGGAAATCTGAATATTCCAGTAAGGTATGGGTGAGGTGGTCTATCTTTTACGGTATGTAACGAACATGGCCGCCATCTTGCAATCTGCCATCTTAAATCTAAGTCATTTTTTTTAAATGGAGAGGGAGTCATGTGATATATCAAATGACATCAGCATTTTCTGACAATTTCATTCCTGTAAACTGATTTGAAGTAACAGTTATGGTTCAAAAGTTACATTTTGTTTCATTTTGTAGTAGATAACTGAAGATGGCTTTGACCACGGAAGTGAGGTCATTTTGATGACTGGAGAACGAAGTTTCCGTGTCAAACCTGCAGGTTTTAACCGGCACCCAGAAAGACCTCCAATTTCACACAACACTGTCAGTTAATTAAGAAATTCCGAGAAACTGGGACTGTGGTTGATAAGGCACGGAGTGGCCGTCCAATAAGTGCTACTGACGAGACAACCTCAACAATGATTTTGGGGTCCTTCGTCAAGAGCCCACAACGCAGCACACGACATTTGTCAGCAAAATGTGGAATCAGTTAGTTACCGATCGTACGAATCCTTCATGCTCATCATTGGCACCCAGATGACCTGATCTAACACCACTTGACTTTTATCTGTGGGGTCATTTAAAGCAACTCGTATATACAGAGAAAATCAGAAACAGACACCATCTCCAGAAACGCATTGAAGAAGCGTGTGCCAGCATTTCTACGGAAATCCTTTTGCGAAAGCATGACGATAAGATTCAGCGCTTCAAATGTGCCTTGACCAAGAGGGACACCATGTTGAACACATTAAATGAGTGTTCTTTATAGAGAACTGTCCAGCCTGTAATTGCAAACAAAATTTGTTGTAACTTTTGAACCATAACTGCTACTTCAAATCTGTTAACAGGAATGAAATTGTCAGAAAATGCTTATGTTATTTGATATATCACATGACCCCCTTTCCATTTAAAAAAAATGACTTAGATTCAAGATGGCGGCTATGTTCAGTACATTACCGTAAAAGATAGATCACCTCACCCATACCTTACTGGAATATTCAGATTTCCCAATTCTTGCAAGGTTTTCGAAAAAACAGGGTGTACTGCGACTTTTGACTCACCCTGTATATTTACTCGGCGAACTTGCGCTACATGCGTTTTTGATTGGCTGCTATTTAATAACCTGAAGAGCCCGGCGTCCCATAATACGAAGCGAAAAGAATGCCAATTAGCTAGCGTGCGTATTATTTTGCGGAGAGGACAGATTCATGAATAACAGACAATAATAACAGGAATTTTCATTATTTTATCTAGCCCTGTATTTATTATCACTACCAAAAAATTGGATAGGAAAGTTTTAAGTTGTTTTCATCTGTTTATATGTTAATTTAATTCTATTTAAAAAGTGGAGGTTCTTATTTTTTATGCATGCTAATTTTTATCATAACATAGCAATTCCTATTAATTAGGCTCTTTGCATTCACGCAAACACTTCCATTTCAATTATAATAGGGTTATTTAACTTCGCACTAAAACAAATTCAGAAAATCTATAAATAGAATTTTATTTCTCCCATTTTGTGTCTGCGTGAAGGCTTAGTGCAATATTTTATTACCAGAAACTTGGAAATTTCTTTCTTTTTTTTTAAACTTTCCTTTCGTCTTTATTGTCCTTTTTACTTTTTTAAATTTTAATCTGTTAACCATGAATTATTCAGTAAGTTTTTTTTTAGTGAATACCTAGCATTATCCCATAAAAAAACCAAAAAAAAAAGTTTGCGTGCTGGTGGTATTCACGATGCCATTTTCATGTGCTATTCAGGGTAGAAACGAAAGGAGATAAAAATAAAATGAAAAAAAATTTCTCTTAGTAGCAAAATTAAAGAAAGGGTAAACTGAAGTAATTGTACGTAAAATATGAATTTTTTATTTTTTTGTTTAAAAAAGAAAGATATTACCGTGAAAGTATATCGATCTCCAATAATCGTTATACAAGGTGATCGAAAAGTCGCGCACGGCAAACAAAGTTGTTAGAAATTGAATTGCAGTTATAATAATTGTATCTCCTATCGAAGATAGTATATTACAACTACAATCCAAAATATTACAATTGGCTTAAAAAAATCGCTGAGGTCATAAAAAAAATTACATTTTATTAAGTTGTGACCTCCCACACCAGGAGCCTCACCCAGGAAACCATAGACATACTACACACACCGGCCAATGAATTAGAAACCTTCGTTCAATACGGTATTGACCCTCCTTTGGCTGTAATTACAGAACATACGCGGTTTGGCATGGACTCTACAAGGTGTTGCAATGCAGGTAAGGTAATCGCAGACCATGCATTCTTCAGAGAGACCTTCAGGTCCTGTAGAGTAGACGGAAGCGGATGCCTTTGACGAATGTCTCTTTCCAACAAGTCCCAAACATTCTCGATCGGATTTAAATCCGGACTTTGCTCTGGCCACGGCAGATGTTGCAACTCGGTGTCATGTTAACAAGTCTTGCTCGATGGACAGTAGCATTGTCGTCCATGAAGAACCCGTCACCATTGCAGGATGGACTTAATCTGCAACAATGTTCAGGTAGTCTTTGGCTTTCACCCGACTTTCAAGGAATATCAGGGGACCCTTGCCATAACAACAAATATGACCCATACCATGACACCTCCTCCTGCAGCTTGAACTGTGTTCACAACACATGAGGGGTCCATCGCTTCATGGCGCTGCCGCCAAATTCTCTGCCGGCCATCGGAGCAAAACAATGTGTAACCTGACTCGTCCGAACACATCACCTTTTTCCAGTCGTACACTGTCCAGTCACACCGTTCTCTACACCATTGCAGGTTTGTTGCTGACACCAGGGGCATGCGATTTCACATCCTTATTCGTTTCAACTCTCGGCGCATTGTTCTGAAGGAGATGGGTTGCGATGATCCTACACTGAAGTCTGCCGTCAGAGGCTCCACAATAGACCTTCGGTTCCACCGCACAATCCGTCTCAGATGACATCGGTCCCTGTCTGTGTTGATTGTTTTTGATCCACAATTCTGCCATTTCAACAACTCTTTTAGATTCCGTTTCCACGCATTGAACACCTTGGAGACATGACCTTTTGAGATACCAGTCAGTTGTACTGTCCTGGAAATCGTAGCTCCAGCTAGACGGGCTCCCACAATAACTCCTTTTTGGAACTCAGACAGGTCTGCTGTTTTCCCCATTTTGCTCAACTTGAACAGCTGCAGCTTGTTCCTACCCTGTACCTGCAGCTTGGAATGGGCATGTACCTCACACTGAGGGTTCTGACCTGTGACCCCGCTTTACATATCAGTACAGTAATTCATCACGGGTTTCTAATTCATTGTTCAGTGTGTACTTAGCAAGAAAATAGAGAAATTTAAATTTGATTAAATTTGTAATTAATATATTACATGACATGTGAGCGCCCATAAAGACGACAAAACAAAGAGTTTAGAGAGTAAATTCAAATACAAAAAATTTATCTACTTATTGTCAATGAGGGAATACACTATAGTGAGCATACAAATGGTAAACACCATACATACGAGTACAGATGCTTGCTTTTGTAACATTGGTTAGAAAACAGTCAGTCAATGAAATCAGAGTGCAATTCGTGGTCATTATTAGTACCGCCTGAGAATGAGATTCACAAAAACTAAGTCCTCATTGCCAAACTGCAGGTTTATAAGACCTTACCCATTATCTTATTAGCGATAAGTTGATTTTTGCTTCATTTCTATTAAGGGTTATGCAATATAATTACAAGAGGTAACAGGAAGCACATTGTCTATGAGCCCACAATAAACAAGCTCCAGTGCACTTCAACAATTTGCAAGGCGAGTCAATAGTCGCAGTACACCCTGTTTTTTCGAAAACCTTGCAGGAATTGAGAAATCTGAATATTCCAGTAAGATATGTCTATCTCGTGGTCTATCTTTTACGGTATGTACCGAACATGGCCGCCATCTTGAATCTAACAGTAAGTAATTTTTTTAAAATGCAAAGGGGGTCGTGTGATGTATCAAATAACATCAGCATTTTCTGACAATTTCACTCCTGTAAACAGATTTGAAGTAGCAGTTATGGTTCAAAAGTTACAACACATTTTGTTTGGAATTACAGGCTGGACTGTTCTCCATAAAGGTTTACAGTCATTTAATATGTTCAACATGGTGTCCCTCTTGGTCAAGGTATATTTGAAGGCGCTGAATCCCATCGTCATGCACTCGCAGAAGGATTTCCGCAGAAATGCTGGCACACGCTTCTTCAAGGCCTTGCTGGAGATGGTGTCTGTTCCTGATTTTCTCTGCGTATACGAGTTGCTTTAAATCAGGTCAAATGGTGTGAGATCAGGTGATCTGGGTGGCCATTCCTTAGCACCACGTCGGCCAATTCAATGACATAAAAGTTTGCCTGATCACTGAACAAGATACCATGTGCAAAAGAGGGATCTTGTCGATGTTGCTCTAGGGCCCACGTGCAAAACTGCATACGTCTGTCGGGTCATCCTCTGCTAGGTGCTGTGCGTATGGAGCTCCGAAGAAAACGCTTTAGCTACATAATGACAAAGGTGCACCAGCAATGATTGTTAAAATTTGCATTGCAGTATCGGAATTGGGCCTCTCGTGATTGTTGCCTTCTCCGTTGAGTTATGGCTTCCGCTCTGTCGAGCGGATGGATGTTATTGTATTCGGCAGGAAAAGTACAAGTCCTTCCTGGGGCAGATGGGATATCAAAGCATAGCAATGCGACATATTGTCCGGGAATGTTCGGAAGGGTAGAAGCTTCATAGTATTTTTCAGACATAAATCTAATTGAGCAAGTTGATCACTACTTTTGCTCCGTGAATCCTCCAGCATGCACTCTAAAGCAGTTGTTGTACACATCGCAGTTTGCAAGTCTCCAGATACCAATGGACTCCTTCCCGCATCTTAATGACTCTCTGCCACACGTGTCTATTCACAGGGTGTCCTGTTCGTATACTACTCACATGGAAAAAGACATCTTTTCAAGTAGGGTGTTCTATTATATTGTGAGAAGCCTTCATTAAAACTCTAGTCTTTGGCTTACAAGCTCTTTCGAAGAAAAAAAAGTATAAGGTTTGAGTTACTATTATCACGATATTACACAAATATTGCACGTGCATGACCTCTTCGGATCTTTTTCTCGTTCTTAATTGCATTAGGAATCGTGTTCTTAATTAAAATTATTGCTTGGTTCAATATGTCTGCAAGGGTGCTTCGTCAAATTAATTCCTGTGTCTTATCTTAAGGAGAGGAATTAAATTTGCGGAATAAATTAAAATGCCTTCAGTCTTAATTGGACATAAAGCGTCTTCTCTGAAAGTGAGTTACGTTTCGGATTAAAAATAATTGGAAAGAAAACTTTCAAAATTCGTTCTCAAACTGGGATTCCCTATTACATTGCCAAGAACGAGGATATTGCAAAAGAAAACCAGAGAGAGAGAGAGAGAGAGAGAGAGAGAGAGAGAGAGCGCAACTTTAAGAAATTCACAAAGGGAAGAACATAGCAAATATGGCTACAAGAGGTCATATTTTACACGCTAAGGGCCTTTCAGTAAATAACCAGCGACGTGGCACGCTACTGGAAGGAATACACTATGTGATCAAAAGTTTAGGGACACCTCTCAAAAATCATGAAATTTTGCATGACATTGACATGTAAATTACTTAAATAGTATCACACATTTTCATACACACGTCTGCTTTGTATTTCTAAGATATAGATCGTTCAAAAGAGCTCAGCGACTTTCTGCCATGATCGATGATGTACAAGAAGAAAATAAAGAAAATAATCTGCCGATGGGCTCAAATTCGATCAAAGATGCTGGTAACGTAATTTAGTCAGGGCACTACACAGGTGGTGGCCGTGGCCTGGTTGTCTCATCGGTTGGCTTGCTAATCGATGGAGTTCAGCAACTTCAGGCGCGGCCAGCTGCTGGCTGGGTGACGGCCAGGGCTTGTGGACCTCCGCTGGCGGGACAGCTATTTGGGGCACGGCTGTTGGGGGACCTTAGTCTGACCCATTTGCCGAGTGACCAGTGCTGGTTTTCCAGCAGTTGGTGATGGCCCTGGTTTGTTTGTCCGCCAGCAGCTCTTCCATCATGAAACCCCCCGTGCTTCGGAGGGCACGTTAAGCCGTCAGTTCCGGCTGCTCCGTCAGTTTATTTGCGATACAGGCCACTACACATGAGTTATTGTACAAATGAAAAATAAATTACTAGGTAACCACAAAAGGTCTTGCCGATTTTTTGTTGCCATAAAAGGAAGTGATAGAAGATATTCAAATGAGTGTACAGTGTGGTCCAAAATCTTTCAGAGGATAGCAGGAAGGCTAGCCTGTATAAATACAGGGCTGTTCGGCATTCACATCAATCGCATTTCGTGCAGAAGTGAAGACAAATGGAGGTATTGAAGGAGATGGTTAGGTGTTGTTTGCTTTATGACTTCAAGGTGGGTTGTCAGCAGCAGCAGCAAGTCGCCTAATGTGTCTTGCGTTTGGGGATGATGCTGTGAATGAACGCACCGCAAGGCGCTGGTTTCACTACAAGCTGCTATCAACTGGCCAAACCATCACTGGGGACCTGTACTCCCAGCAGTTGGAACGTGTGCAACAGGCATTGCAGCAGAAGGAGCCAGCATTGGTGAATCCCAAAAGGGTACTCTTCCTTCAGGACAATGCTTGGCCACATGTGGCGCGGGTGGCCAGGGAAACCATAGAGCGGCTTGGCTGGGAAAATTTGTCATCAACCTTTTCCATTCTCTGAACAATCATCTTCGTGGAAAATCCTGCACCAATGATACAGATCTGCGAAACGCACTCACGGACTTCTTTGAGTCCAAGACCGGCAAGTTTTACAGCTAGGGGATTGATCAACTGGAGACACTTTGGCAGCAGAAGGTGGTAGATGCCAATGGCGATTACTTTCGGGACTAGTGAGACGCTATTTTATGTGTACATCATTTTGTTTTCCGGAATTAAAAACGGCAAGAGCTTTTGTGATTACCTAGTAGAACAAGAGTGGTTTGATCGCAATGGCGGATAAAAGGAGCACTTTTCGTGTTACAGCATTAACCATGGATACCTAGAACTATCCTGCATTTTAAAACACTTTAAATAAAACGACCGTATAGAAAGACTGAATTGTAAATTCCTAAACAATTAAACTAACGTAAAAAGAAGGTTTAAACGAGAAAAAATTGAAGATCTGAAAAGTTAAGTGGAAATTGTAAGAATTCATTATATATTCGAACTAGTAAAAGTTTTTATTTGTAGGTATTTCTATAATATTAAAAGTTTTGTGTCAGCATCTATTATTTCTTCATATTCCGTTGCTAAAGCGTCTGTATGTAATCATCAACTGCTGAAGTGAGTGAATAGTTACTAGCAATTAGCAACTAGTCACTCTAAAAGTAATGCACAATTTTTTTATTTTATTTTTTATTCTACACCCTTACAACTTATGGAGAACATAGATACATCCTTTAGGAACAACAAATTTTTTTTACAAATAATCCCCGTCCCTTTCAACTGCCTTAGGCCACCATGGAACGAGGGCGTGTATACCTGCACGGTAAAAGTCTCGGCCAGCACGTTTGAGCCACTGTTTAGCAAGCAGACAATGGAGACAAAGATTCAAAGAAGCAGACAATGGAGTGGCATCATGCAAATTCATCGAAGGATAAAAATTCAAAACTGTGCCTTCAGTGGCATAAGTTATGGCAACTGTTTTTTTTTTTGATTCAGGACTCTTGCTTGTGAACATCTTGCCACACGGAACCACCACTAATTTTGACGCGTATGTGCCAACCCTCAAGAAACTTCAAGAAACCCTCAAGCTTGAATGAGTCGTGTTCGACCACGTAGGAAGAAGCAGGATGTTCTGCTACTGCACGACAACGCACGGCCACATTACAGCCACAACACCACAGAGGAGAACAATAAACTTGGATAGAGAACATTGAACGACCCGCCTAACAGTCCTGATCTGGCACCAGGCGACTGCCATCTCTTTGGTAAGCTGAAGGAATCCCTTCGTGGAACAAAGTTTGAAGATGACGACTCACCCGTGCACGCTGCTAAACAGTGGCTCAAACGTGCTGGTCGAGACTTTTACCGTGCAAGTATGCATGCGCTCGTTCCCAGGTGGCGTAAGGCAGTTGAAAGGGAGTTTTAACTTAAAATTTTAATATTT
>JAHWFO010061306.1:0-11088 GCA_023313115.1 Rhysida immarginata
TATTTTGAAAATTGTGTTAAAGCAAATGCAAAAAGCTGTAAAACTCCCAAAATATATTTGAAAAATTTGCATTTGTTAAAAAGTTATATGAATATTTTTTAATGTTCTCAATCGATTTCAACAATTTTGAAAAAAAAACACATTGAATCCGTAATTTATTAACGATTTAGAATTTGAAAAAAATATTTGGTGATCTCTGTTTTTACGCGAATGCCATCAATTTTCGTCATGATATTCAATCATACCACTGAGCTGTAACCTTCGAGTATAAAAATAGAAGGCTGTAACGAAGCTGTTTATTGATCGTCTCTGGCTTCGGCTGTAAAGCAACTGCTATGATTCTTGTTGTCAATATTGAAAGATGAAGAGTTACTTGCTTAACAGCCCAGTAGTACGATTGAATAGTTTGACAAAATTTGATGGCATTCGCGTAAAAACAGAGATCACCAATTTTTTTTTTCAAATTCTAAATCATTAATAAATTGTTTTTCTCATTTATCCAAAAAATTGTTTTTCTCATTCTTTTATGTTTTTTTATGAAATATATACGCTTTACTTGGTATCTTTAAAATTTCAAAGATATTTGAAAAAAATAGCTTGAAATATGATTTTTTAAACAAAAAGTACCAAAAAAATGTATTTGGGAATTTTAATACTCCATTAGGTACTATCAAATTATAATAAAAGTTTTAAATTTCACGACATGTTTGTTTTTGAGGGGCCCACTTCAGGAATTCTTACCCTACTGCAAGTAATGGGTGTGAAGAGAAGCAGCTGCTATGCTAAAGTATCCACATTTTTGGGCCACACGCACATTTATCAGGCCCAAATTCTGAATAATGTAAAATGTTTCCTTAAAAAAAAAAGAAATCTGAGATCAGATGCGGATTCAGCACAAAAAGCCAACCAAAAATATAAGAATCAGCTCAAAAATAGGGAGCAATGAATTTGTAAAAAAGTTATGTTTGTTGGCCAGTGTAATTATACGAGACTCTGACCACACACACATACTTTTGATCTTTGTCCGACTTTTTTGATCGGTGAATCGGGACGCTTAATTTTCTCATTTTCAGTTTTCTTTCCCGATTTGTCCCGAATTATAGGGTCGAGTCACATTATTATGACCACCCCCTACGTTTGTCTTCGGGGTTGCCTAGTCGGGGAACTATATCACTGTATCAAGGTAGGTTTCCACTACGTTAAAAACATATTCATTGCTGCAATGGCTAAGTAACGTGATTTATCAGATCTGGAAAAGGGGATGATAATCGGCTTTCAGGCCAAGGGTGGCAGTATTTCGGAAACCGCGCAGTTTGTGAAATGTTCTCGTGCTGCTGTAGTTAAAGTGTACCATGACTGGGAAAATGGGACCGTTCAGAATAAACCGTAAGGGAACTGTGGAGCATCACGTGCCATTGATGAGAGAGGTGAACATCGTCTGTGAAGATGTGTGAAGGCCAACTGAAAAGCTACAGTGGACCAACTCACCGCTTAAACAAGCGAGGGTGCTACCAGCCATGTCTCTAAAACCACAGTACAGAGGACCCTGCTACGTATATGGCCTCCGCAGCAGACGGATGGTCACCGCACCCATGCTGGCGAAGGTTCATCGCCAAGAACGGCTTTAGTTTGCCCAACAGTACAGAAACTGGACCACTTCTGACTGGAAAAAGGTTGCCTTCTCCGATGAGTCACGATTTCTGCTCCACAGAAGTGACGGCTGTTGGCGGATGAGGAGAGAAACCTCCGAGAACAAGCATCCTGCAACCATTGTTGGACGAATCCAGGCTGATGGCGGCAGCGTCATTGTGTGGGGAATGTTCTCATGGTATTGTCTAGGCCCACTGATACTTGTGGAACTCTCAACCGATTCGGTTATTTATCTATAATTCCACCCATACATGGCGACTGTCTTCCCAGAGGGGGATGGCACGTTCCAGCAAGACAATGCGGCGTGTCATGTGGCTGCAATTGTTCGGGGGTAGTTTGAGGAACACGACCAAGTATTCCAAGAACTACCCTGGCCCCCTAATTCCCCAGACCTCAACCCAATCGAGAATCTTTGGGATCACCTCGATCGTCATGTGCGTGCTATGGAATAACCACTGCGTAACCTTCAGCAGCTATCGGATGTTTTACAGTCTGCATGGCAACAGCTACCTGTAGGAACCTACCAGTCTAGCTGCTATCCGTGCTGCTAAAGGGGGTTATTCGGGATGGTGGTCATAATAATATGACTCGACTCTGTATATAAGAAATGTCTCCACATGATATTGTATTTGTGCATAATTATCGATCAACGATTATGTTTTCGTAGTTCTCACGATGATAAGTGGTAGGTTTGGCGTTTAGAAGCTGTGTAGATCAATATAGCCTACTCGTATTAAAAAAAATGTATATATTTTCTATTCTATCATGTTTATGATGTTGAGGATGTTAAATAACCATTAGAGTTACTGGAAATTTAGCCTAGCAGAGGATCAGGCTATTGTAGTTTTGCTTGGTCTTCTAAGACTGTTAGTAAAGGAAAACTCAAACATCCATGTTCTTAACGGAATTCGAACCCGCGACTCGTTGGTTTCGAGAGCGACAAGACCTGCGATTTAGCGCGGTCGGCCACCCACCTTGTCTAAGTAGAGTGTTAAAGTTTGTTGTTATTATAGCGATTTAAAATTAAAATTTTATTTTGAAAATGAATTTGTATATTAACTAGTCCATTTATTATGCTTATAAAAAGAAATTTTGTCCCAACTTTCAAATTGAAAAAAACTTGTCGCCTTTTTTTTTTTTTTTTTTTTACCGTACCTTGTTGGAATTTACAGTTGAGTATAAAATCTGCTTAAGTAATAGATAATTATTCTATGAATTATTTATTAATTTTTAATTAGACAAAAATAGTTACTATAGAGCAATAATTCATATGTTCTATGATTTTTTGTAATGTTATAAAAAATAGTAATGAACTTTATCTTTCATGAAGAATGGGACAATAATAGAAAAAAAAATCCTTCACAAGTATTTTCTGAGTAATTAGAGTTTTTATGCTTCAGCTATATCATTAGGAAGAACCTAAACATTTATTATGGCTTTTACAATTTACTGGTTTGTAGCAAACAGGCTACAGTAAGGGGTTAATAAATGAATGCAGTAAGGCAGCGATTCTTAACCTGTGGGTCGCGACCCCGTCGGGGGTCGCCACATCATGGGGAATTGTATTAAAGGGGTCGCGGAACTATAAAGGTTGAGAACCGCTGCAGTAAGGGATACATTGAGGAATACCCATAAGAAAACTTTCTGAAATAAGAAATAGGAGAAATAAGAAAATGAGAGAATGAGAAAATATGAGGAGAAATAAGAAATAAGAGAACAATCTTATTTCTTCCCTATGGTTAATACATGTACGAAAATTTTAAAGTTTTTTGGAAAACTATTGCTTGGGCTTAATTGAGTACGAATTGATGCGACCAATATTTCATAATATGCGCATTTCTTAAGATGCGTATTTCTTAATTTGTGCAATATGCTATTTCGAAATTAAGTGGGTAGTATTTTCTTTTGTTGTTCCTTTGTTTTATATTCGCCATTGCCGCTATTCTGATTTAAAAACAAAGGAATGCTTGTTTCATTCAAAGTTTTAACCTCTTTGGAGGGGCTCCCTTATTTCCCAACTCAACGAATCGTCCAATGTAACTTTTAAAAGGAAAAAAAAAATGGTGTTAAAAAATCCATATTGAACCCTTATCTAAGCTCTTCAACTTTTGCTTTACAGAAGAAGCATTAATTCGTTATTTTAACTGAATAACATAAAATCCAAAATTTCTGTGACTCTTTCAGGAACGTGACTCGAATAACATGGCTAACGTTCATTTTTAATTTAATAAATTTAGTTTGAATTGCAACATGACCAGCCATACCCATCCGAGTTTCATTTACGCAATAACTTTATATCATCTGAGATTTTCATTTTCGTTGTTATTGGTCCTCATGAATTTTTCATTATAGATCTTGTGAAAGAACTAATATCAGAAGACAAGAAAACATTACTACGGCTGTTGTTGTATTCTCTTAAGAGTTTTGCAATGTTTGCATTACAACCAAAGCCAAATTAACTTTATAGCGTCGTTGATCCGCCCAGTTAGATATTGCTTTGTATATAATGTACATTACTGTAGAATAAATGCTACGAGGTTTTCTTTGCAGTATGCAACACGAGCTGTGGTGTTCATCCCCATAATCACCATACCGGGCAATGGCAAGGTTTTAATTAGTATCGCGGATAAACGTAATGTCTGTTTATAAGATTATATAATCAACGAACCTAAAAAAGTGATTGAAATCTATCTGTGCGAATGTTCGCTATAAAATTTTGGATTTTTGAAATTCTGATTTCGGATTCTTAAAGATCACCAAAGCGTAAAATAGGAATGTCTCAAAGACCAACTCTATATCTCTTTGTCTTTATCAATAAAAATTCATTTGAAACTCTAAAGGCCGTGAATTTTACCTTATTTCCTGTGTAGAGGAAGAGCACTTAAAAATTCACGAACTTTAAATTATCAACTCAATTTTATTGATGAAACACACACTCATAGATTTCACATGTCAGCCATGAAATTTTTAATGGAATGCAAGCTCGCGCATTCTGAATTGGTTTTGTTCTCCAACTGTCAACCATTTCATCGATTTATCAAGCCCTCGTTACTGTCAAAATTTTATTATTGTGCCCCTGTCATTCTGGTATCTTGGTATAAATTATCTTTTTATCAAATTCCAACGTCTACAGTCTCGATTTTGCAAGCTTCTTTCTTCTCAGATCACGTTCATACGACAATCAAAAGAAAAGGTATTTCTTTGAAGTAATTTTGGAAAATACTTTGAACAGATGAGTTCATAGAAAGTGTCCTGCTTCCATCTTTTCATTACTGCAAAACGAAAGTAATACTGCGACTGGTTTCCTCAACGCATTTCTCAAAAAGAGATATTGAATTTAAATTTCATTATTACGGTATTTTAAAAAAATAATTTCTGACTATATATGGTCACGAACTAAAAAACGTTTTGACGAAAAGAGAACTGGATTATTACCATTAAGAGCAAAGTTGTGACCAAAATTGAGTCAGCCACATCAGTATGATTGTTTAATTCAAAAATATGTTTATAATGTATTTACAAGAATAGGAGTAGGATACAACAAAGTAATTCGTATGCAGTTTTATTACACAAAAAATACATCAATTTTTGTATTCTGTAACCAGATCAGTTTTAGCTTCATGTAGCTTGTTAGAGTCAGTAGCGTAGCTTAGGAGGGGCGGAGGGAGCAGTCCGTCGCGGGCGGTTCTTACAACCCCTGGCAAAAAGTATTGCATATCATGGGACGTTTAAACAACTTCGACATTCAAAAAATTTTTATGCAGCACAGGGACATCGGACCAACTAAAAATAACAGTAGTTTAGTTATCCATTCAAGCACTACATGTGTATAAATTTTGAGACAAAAATATTGAAACATAATAATGGAAAAAAATTATGAGCGAACAGTACGTTGGAAATAAGTAATGCATGTAGCTTGGGGGTGGCCGTGGCCTGGTTGTCTCGTCGGTTGGCTTGCCAATCGATGGAGTTCAGCAACTTCAGGCGCGGCCAGCTGCTGGTTGGGTGACGGCCAGGGCTTGAGAACCACCGCTGGCGGGACAGCTATTTGGGGCGCGGCTGTTGGGGGAATTTGGTCTGACCCATTTGCCGATTGACCATAGCTGGTTTTCCAGCGGTTGGTACAGCCTCTGGCTCGTTTATCCCCAGCAGCTCCTCCATCATGAAACCCCCCGTGCTTCGGAGGGCACGTTAAGCCGTCGGTCCCGTTATTTAATGGGATGGCGCAAAACTCCCTCGTAGGAGTAGGAATTCTTCCGAATTCCAGTGTTTGTGTTGTTTAGCCCATAATAAACGTGTCTTCATTTGTTTCTTGGTCATAGCCGGTTTTGTCTTTGCTTTGCAACGTCTATAGCCCATCTCTGCCAATCTATTTCTCACAGTTTTAGCACACACATTCACATGATACTTCCCCCATTCCTTGTTGATTTCTTTTGAAGATGATCTTCTCATTTGTGTACAAAATCTGCGCAATGCCCGGTCTTGCGGCCTGCTGGTTTTGCGGGGACAGCCAATTCTTAGACAATTTTTGGTATTTCCATGCATCTCAAACTTCTTTTTTACACCGCTGACTGTTGATTGATGACATCCAACAATTTGGGCAATTTGTTTTTGGGTTTTGCCTTCTTTCAGAAGTTTCAGTATAACACCTCTCTCTCCATCACTATACTCTTTTACTGGTGCCATTTTGATGCTAATTTGAACGAGTAGTTACGAGTTTTGGTGTGTGATAATTACCTACGTCTAAAGAATGAATTCGTCTGTTGCATATGCTTACTGTAGAAGGCTATATTCTATTCTAACGGGGTGTTTGGAATTTTTATGCAATATTTTTTTCCAGGTCAGAGGTGTATGCAAAACTTTTTTCCAGGGTGGGGTTTCACTCAAGATTTTTTTTCTCTCTGAATTTTCAACATTCTGGACTGAAAATTTATACAAATGAAGTGTCTGAAAAGATAAATAAACGTTTATTTTTTAAGATTGATCCAATTGCCCGGTGTTGGATAAAAAATTTGTGACTGTCGAAGTTGTTCAAACGTCCCATGATATGAAATACTTTTTGCCAGGGGTTGTTATTTGGCCTTAAAGACCCGGCATTTTTGGCCTATAAATTGAAGACAAATTTTTTTTTCTATCGGGGCAGTACAAGGATACAAGACGCCTAACACAAGTTTAATTTCCCACAAAAGTACTGCTTACTGTTGG
This sequence comes from Rhysida immarginata, assembly GCA_023313115.1. NCBI lineage: Eukaryota > Metazoa > Arthropoda > Chilopoda > Scolopendromorpha > Scolopendridae > Rhysida > Rhysida immarginata. The sequence continues at coordinate 6,856 of JAHWFO010061306.1, forward strand.
AAATTTGCGTTAATGGATTGGGTTCCCTTAAAGTTGGCCTTACTGATTTGGCCTTGACTACCATCAGAATTGTTTAAGCGCTAACTAAATTAAGCGCTGGATTAAAAAATATCATTTATAAAATACGTTTATTGTTTTAAAATAGGAAATAACTCATAAATACGTTGAAACATCTGACCACATTTTCTTTAAAACAAAGACAACAGCAACTGACTCATGAAATAAAGTTCGACAAATATCATCGTAAATTTTGTTGACAAGAAAGCAAAGAAAAGACAACTCTTTTTAGAATAATTACAAGTAGAAAGGGATGGGGAAATTTCGCGACCTGGACTTGAATAAGGGACCATGCCTTTTGATGGCACCGCTTGAACAATACGACCATATGAAGCCACAAATCAGCTTAACTCGCAGAGCAGGCCCCCGACTCGCAAATCGGGAATCCTCTTTTCCTTTAAACCAACAACTAAATTGATAAAATTCAACTCAAAGAGAAGATAATAATTAAACTGAAGAAATTCTTCAAACTTCCATTTGTGGCTTCATGGAAGTCCCTATGAATGTACAGCTTTACAGTTCAATGTCAGCGGTAGCTCAAGTGGTAAGAGCGGTGCCAATGAAAGGCATGGTCCCTAGTTCGAGTCCAGGTGGCCGAAAAGTTACACAATGGAGTCCAAAAAGGGAAACTTCTAATCCACAACATATCCTGGTATCTTGAAATACCGGATACGTATTTCAGATACCAGGCTTCCATCTTCAGCGGAGAAAGACAAAAATATAAAGCAGATGGGTACCTGGTAGCCCAAACCATGTTATTTGAAGGTACTGGGGGCAAACCTCTGGCGGCCCAACGTCTAGCGCCTGCTTAAAGTCCATAATACTGAAAGCACAAGAAATATTGAAGACAAGAAGACTACCGCCCAGTTTTTCAGTAGAGAGATAGCTTCTAGGGATTTCAGAAAATAAAAATAAATAAAATTTAAAAAATCTAAGCATCCAAAAAACAAACTGATTATGTAGAAATTTGATATTCATATGTCTCTCTACCAAGGATTAAATTGATTAAATTTATGTGGCCAATGAACATGTACTGAAGGCATGTCTTCTAGGTGGTTTGTCTCAAGCAGACTGTATCGCGCAGCAGTCGCATTGCTTGGGGTAAAATCCCCTGCAACAGCAGGTTATACATACAAGATTAACACTTCAACGATATGTGGAATGTCAAGTTAAAAGAGTGTACAAGCTCTTTTGTTACACCGCATTCCGAAGATATCGTCACATATGAGGCGTTGAGCGCAATAGTGGCCCAACCAACAATAATGTTGAAAAAGAGTAACATGTGGAAATAACTTGCTGATAGATTGCTTTTTACAGTGTAAATATGTAAGTATAAAAAGGTTTTTTTTATCTACTACAATATGCCTTTGAAATATTTATCATCAAAATGTCGTATTTTTGTTTTGCGATTTTCTCAGAACATATTTTTTTCGGCTTGGGCCACTCTTGCGCTCAACGCCTCATATGTAATGGAAGAAATACAATATTGGAATAGATGAGACAATACCAAGGCCTTCTAGAAACTACCAGACCTGAACAAGACGTCAATAATGTATTGGTTGAAGCACTAAGATTGTGACGTTGAACTTACTTCTGTAATATCACCACCCAAGGCCAAGGAGACAGTCCAGGGCACTCAAAAGTCACCTGACCATCGGAGTCCGAGCAACAATCCATCCTTCATTGTTTCCAGCAAACGAAATAACACTGATTGTTAAAGTCCAAGATGAAGACAATAAAGGATGGATTGTTGCTTGGACCCCGATGATCATGTGATTTTTGAGTGCCCTGGCCTGTCTCTCGTTGGCCCTCGCATCACCAGAACGACATAACAATGTTTTATTTTTTTCATGTTTCTAGAAGGCCATGATAATACCCACCTTCATCCATTCTTGTATATGTTAATCTGAAGATGCAAACTTTAGCTAGCCAGATTCCTCGATCTTGATACAGGTAATTCTTGCGTGCGTTATCAGGGTGGGAAAAAACACCTTTGTCACATAACCCCCTTTCCCACACTTCAATTAGCTCACCAAAAAGTTTATCTGAAAATCAATGTTAAACCAATTTCCCGACAAGCTAGAGAGCTGAAACTTAATACACATGCTCAGTACTGATGACAATACATATTAACGGGAAAATTTCTCAAATCGGTTCACTGGCACATGTCCTAAGGATATAAATTCATTAATACGAATTGCTTAATTGCTACAACAAACAATTAGTTTTACCGAGGGTGATTATTGTTAATGAATTAATAAGTCCTTTATTGTTGCACATTTAAGCATTCTTGTCTCCGTAGCCGATCAACGCCTCATATAAAGAAAGCCAAAGCCAACTAGAAAGACAGGCCAGGGCGCTAAAAAGTCTCATGACTAAAGTACATGTATATCGAGCAACAATCCAATCTTCATTATTTCCAACAAACGAAAAAACGCTGATTGTTGAAATCCAAGATGGAAACAATGAAGAGTGGATTGTTGCTCGATCTACTTTGGTCATGTGACTTTTTAGTGCCCCGGCCTGTCTTTCTCGTGGGCTACGAAGAAAGCCTCGACATTGAAACGTCATACATTGTTACATCATCCAAGTCGACCAAATTTAGAGCTTATTATTGGTAGAAATGCGGTTAACAAAGGACGAAGTATGATGATGTAACAATATATGACGTTTCAGTGCCGAGGCGTTCAGCCGATACGAACGCGCCTGCAACCGACGAAAAAAGACTGAAAAATGACCTGTTCATTGTAGTCTGAGCAACTATTTTTTTGAAAATCTTTACTGCAAAAGGTAAAAACATATGAAAAGTGTGGTTTGAAAGCTCAATTTTTCCCTCACGGGGGCACGGCACGCTAATTCTTGCTCATCTCTCTCCATTCTTTTGAAATCCATTGTATCACTTAGGTCAGGCACAGTTGAAATGAGATTCACAGTTCGTTTGTTCATTCATTTATACAGCAACTCCATGGCTTCTCACTTTGCTGTCAAAATTTCCTCTATGCTTTCTTTTTCCATACTTTATTTTTAGAATGCGTTTCCATACTGGATTTAAAGTCCGAAATGCTTATGTCTGATTACCTTTTAGAAGGACAAAAAATATTATATGGTATGAAGAAGTTGTCCATGAAGACAATATGTTTTACCTTAAAGTTCTTCACAAATCTGTCACTGCCCAGGCTTGTCTCTGGAAGATTTACCAGTATACTGTATATTTGAAACTTCAAATTCCATCAAGACTCACTGCACAACGTCCATATTTTAGAACCTCTTTTCACAGCTCTTCCCTTGTATATTGTTTCATTGAACTTCACCATTGATTTATCATTTACTACTTTCTGAACCAGGCGGGGGGCCCCCCCCCCCCATTTGGTTTGGCTGAATTTAGTCATTTCTTAAGTTCTCCTGAAGTCTTCTTATTTAACAATTCAACGTAGTTCTCTTAATTTGTTTCTCTTATGAAAGGTCCTTGTTCGACTGTAGACATTAATTATCTTTTGAGTATAATTGGATACTTGTTTTCCAGAATATCTCTTAAAGAAGAGAGTCTGGGAGCGTTGGAACTAAGACTGGATAACCAATCAATCAACTTGCAATCCCTAAAACATATAGCCCCCAATATTAACAAAACTCTATGCGACCTCCCTAATCTCCCAAAAGCAAATGCAACTTTATTAGTTGTACCTGGACAAGTCAACATCCCACCAAAAGCCACCTATACACATTAGGACTTATACGTAAATATTCCACAGTGCCTACGATGACAAACAGATGACATTATCCACATTCTCTTCCAGTACCCAATCTACCAATTCCAACGGGAAACATTGATAAACTCCCTCAATCACATCAAGATGGATTTCACTCTGGGAAATCTGTTCTTACAAAATCAACTTAAAAAAATACAAAAAAAAAATAAAATAAATAAACCAGAAAATATACAGGGTGTCTCAAATTAAAATTAATATTTCATAGTTCACTATTCATCAGAAAATCATGAAATTTTGGGAATGTCTTAATTACACGATGGGATATTTTTCCAGAGCAAAAAAAAAAGTTAGTTCCATAAAACACCCACATAGAGTGTACTATAACTTTATAGAGAACGTACGTAACAATGAACTATATATACTCCATCCAGCCTTAATTTGCGCGAAATGCGATGACAGTTTCAATTGA
>JAHWFO010061313.1:2639-13752 GCA_023313115.1 Rhysida immarginata
CCCCCCCCCCCCCCCCCCCCCCCCCAAAGCAAAAAAAATTTTTAAGTAAAACTACTGCATTTTAAAACAAAAAACATAACACAGGTCCTGAATAAGCAATATGGTAGAGTATTTTAATTGCCGACACATTTTGATTTACATCATTATCACAAGCTATACAGCTACAAAGTTCTCTTGATCACATGTATGGGAATTTATAGTACAGAGAAATGAACACCCACCAATCAGAAACTCTGGCTGGAGTTTCTGATTGATGGACTATAAGTCAGACTGAATAGAGAGCTAGTAGTGACGTCATTTCCCATTTTTGTCTCCGTTCTGGAATCAGTTTATTATGTCTAGCATTAACTCTTTTTCTAAGGCACTTTTATTGTTTAGTAAAAGCTCCGTGTTTTCAAGGTAACATTTCTTTATCTCCAATGCTTCATAGATAAGGATTTTTTCTGGGTTTCTAGCCTTCTTCAGAATTGTCTTCGGTTGGTCAATCGGCAATATCCGGTGCCTATTTTTAATTAAGTGGTTCGCAAAGGCAGACTTTTCCATCACTATTCATCTACGAGCGTCTATGTTCCTTGAAACGTTAGCAAACGAGCATCTGGTGGAATCCACATAATACGAACTATAATCCGTGCACGTTAACTTATATACTCCGCAACATTTGAAGACACAACAGCAAGAACATGTTAAATGCAAGAAGCCTGAAGATGATAAGAACGTCTTCAAATATTGCAGGGAATACAAGTTAACCTGCCTGGATTGTGTGTCGTATTATGTGGATTCCTTCAGACAATTCAAGAAACAAACGCTCATGGACAAGTAGTGACTGTAAGTCCGCCTTTGCGGACCACTTAATTAAAAATAGACATCGAATGTTGCCGATCGACCAAGCGATGACAATTCTGAAGAAGGCTAGAAACCCAGAAAAGATCCATATCTATGATACATTGGAGATAAGGAAATGTTACATTGAAAACGCAGAGCTTTTACTAAACAATCAAACCGCCTAGACATTATAAACGGATTCCAGAACAGAGACAAAAATAGGAAATGACGTCACGACTAACTCTCTATTTGGTCCGGTTTGTAATTCACCAATCAGAGTTTCTGATTGGTGGACGTTCATTTCTCTGTACTATAAATTCCCATACTTGTGGTCAAGAGAGCTTTGTAGCTGTGATAATGATGTAAATCAAAAAGCATCAGCAATTAAAATACTCTATTATATTGCTTATCTAGGACCTGTGTTGTTTTTTGTTTTGTTTTAAGCAGTATTGGACAGCATGGATATTATTGTATTTTTTTCCACTATTATGTGAAAAATTTTGCCCTAAATTACCACCTCATCTTATCAGTCACTTATTCCAACGAGAGAATTTTGCACCAAGACCTAAAGAACCTATAGGATGCCAGATTCGTCAAGAAAACAAGTCAGACTACCCACTAGATCTTGGTGAATGTCCTCAAGAAAAGTAGAATTTAACATGAGGCAACAAACATGTGCCAGAGGACACATTTAAAAAGAATATGATGGGCTGTTTCATCCAGCAAATTACACTTTGATCATAGTGGTTTGGCGACTTGGCAATGGAGGACATCCTGCTGCACCACGACAATGCATGTCCCACACAGCGAAATGGGTCACTGACCTGTTGCAGCGATGGAACTGGGAAACACTGCTTCATCCACCATACAGCTGGACCTCGCTCCCAGAGATTACCCTATCTTCGGACCGTCGAAAAAGTCAATGGATGGCTTTTATCGGCAGGGAGTGGAAAAACTTGTCCACCAGTGGGATCGTTGCCACAATCAGCTTGGAGATTATGTGGAAAAAAGACAAGTTGAATTGTTCTACGTACGTCCATTTATTTTTTCCCGGTCACGATTTTAGAGAAAAAAAATATGTGACGTTACTTTTTGATCACCTCTCCTTATTTTGATATCAAGTGCAGAATGCTAAATTTTCATCAACAGAACTTTTTCTCTATCATAGTTCAAAAGTTATTTTCAAAATTTCTCAGCATTTACACAAAAGATGCTGGAACTACTTTTATTCAATCAGGCATGGGTACTTTCGTATAGACCTCACTTTTGGGACTTTAACAAATTTTTTTCTATACTGAAGTGCCAAAATAAGTCATGGGAGCATTGTATGAAAATTTTCAGATGTAGTTCGCAATGTCTACAATGTGTATAAAAAATACGCAGAGCAACATCAGTGCTGTCACTATTAGCAGTCATCTGAAACTTCTTGCAATATCACTATTAGACTTTAAACACAGAATGATAGGTGGAATAAAACACACAGGTCATTCCATTTCTGAATTGGTGCGTGCATTCGGCATTTCTCAATCCACAGTGTCAAGGGTGTACAGAGATTACCTCATTTCAGATATTACCTCCCAACATGGTCAGTGCAGTGGCTAATGCTCGTAACCAGCAATATCTGAGCAAATAGTCCTTTGTACAAGACACATGCCACTATGTCAATTAACAGCCTACGAGAAACAAATGTATCAGGTCAGTGCAGCAAAACTTGCCACTGGTGGGATATGGCAGAAAAAGACCAACAAGAGTGTCAGAGACTCCCAAGTATGAAGTCAGAGGCTGCATCTCTCCAGGGCTCAAACATTTTCAATGAACCTTAGATGAATAGAAACGCTTAGCTTGGTCCGACGAGTCATGTTTCAAATTAGTACAAGCTGATGGTAAGATTCATGTGTGGTGCAGACTGGCCACGGACCGAAGTTGTGCAAGCTGGTGGTGACTCCTTTATGGTATGGGGACATGTTTACACAGCAGAGTTGGGCCCTATGATCAAATTGGACCTACCATGAACTGGGAATCGTTATGGCAGCTGTTTGGTGTCCATTTGCAGTCTTTATGGCCCTCACGTACATGACAAGAGATGTTCCAGGAGGACAATGCACCATGTCACTGAGCCAACATGACTCAAAACTCGTTTGAAGATCATTCTGAACAATTCCAACGACTGAACTGGCCACCTATGAACACTACTGAACGATCCATCCATGTACAAAAACCGGCAAATGCAACACTCACGCAATCCTGGGCAGCTATCGAAACTGCATGGCTGAGCATCTGCCAACTGGTAGAATCCAGGCCAAATCAAGTCACTGGGCAAAAGAAGGTTCTGCACCATAATGAGTAAGTATCCCTTAACTTTTGGCACTTCAGTGTAAAACGTTATTTGACTGTTTAAGGAATTTCCTCTGCATCTTCTTTATGTGTATTTAATGTGCCTCTGCAATATTTGAATCTGAACCTTGGCACATAATATATAATTGATATATTTTTGGACATAGGTGTCACCTACGTTAGTTAAAATTCAGTCCGTGAGTGTCTCTAGTAAGAACAATATCGACAGTTTTTTTAAGTCATATCAATTGAATAAAGGGATCATTATTTTTCCAATCACTCTATAGTAGCCAATTTTCAATACCGTAATTTTCGGGAGTAACGCCGCGGCGTTTCTGTTATTAAAACTTAAAAATTCGGCGTGTGCGGCGTATCAGCCACCGCGGCGCTACTGCCGGAGATTTTACAAAAAAAAACAAAAAAAAAACGATCAACGATTAAAAATTCACTCCGATATCGATCGAGCGTGATCGTTCATCGATAGCGGGTGATTCACTCGATAATAAAGCACTCCTATTATCGTCGATTTTATAGTATCGATGGTTTTCATCGACAGTTTCATCGATGTATCGTTTTAGAAACATCGATGTATTTGAACATCGATGTTTTCCGCAAATCGCGCAGTGTAATCAGTCATCAACAGGAAATAAATTATTTTAAATAATCCACGCTTTTAGTGTGGCTTTTTGCCCAGAGAGGCCACTTGGCTAACGATCAACTGGTCTAATTTTCGCGTTCGTCAATAGAGGGCAACCAATCAGAATAATCGACACCCGCTAGAGGTCAACCAATCAGAATAATCGACGCCCGCTAGAGGTCAACCAATCAGAATAATGGATGCCTGCTAGAGGTCAACCAATCAGAATAATCGACGCCCGCTAGTATGACACCTGTTGCGATATATAAGGGGTCGCTTTTGGTTTCATGGCAATCAGTATTTGGTTTCAATTCCGACGAGCATAATCTCCCAGTATTTCTCTCTCCAACGACTTTTGACTTTCGACTGTTTATCTTTATTTCATTCCGTTTCGGAAACTTCGGATTTTGAAGGATTCGACTAATAAAATATATCTTATAAATATTGAATTTTGGTTTCTTTATTGAATTTCTTATAAAACGCGACTATACAAAACGGACCATGTGTGATGGGAGGGGGGGGGGGTGCGGCGTATCGGCCGCCGCGGCGCTACTCCCGGAATTTAACATTTTTGTTAAATTTTGGCGTGTGCGGCGTATCAGCCGCTGCGGCGTTACTCCCGAAAATTACGGTAATTCTCAATATTTGAATACACAAACTAATTGGAGTAATAATTTTGTAGGAGGTGACGAAATTCAAAACGGGAAGAACTAGTGGTTATTAAAATTTTTCATAATGACCAACATCAATAATAATTAGATTCATGGGATCCATTGTTCTAGTATCATTGGATAACATTCAAATAAAAGAGGGTCTAAAAAAACGATACGGGTATTACTAGTTTATTGCCAACGCGTTTCGGTATTACACCATTTTCAAGGTTTGGCTAAGTAGTAACAGTGAGAGTTTCATTAAAATCTAATATATAGCAAACAGGTTGTTTCGGGGTTTTTTTGTTTTTTTTTTACAATTATGCCAAAGATGCTGTTTACAATTACAGCTTTTTCCATTGGTTTCATGTAAGTTTCAAACATTTAATGTTTGTTTCATATCATTTAATGTCTTTTTCACATCATTTAATGTACATTCTGATACTTTAATGCATGTTCCAAATCAAATAGTGTAAGTATTCAAAATAAATAATGTGAGTTTCAAAATTGATAAGGTGAACTAAATCGCCCTCTAGTGTTATAATTGTTTTACTGCATCAATTCTGCTAAAGCAGACGACATTTGAATGAAGATGAGTTTGGCTGCAAATATTTTACAGCAATTAGCTACAAAAGGCCATTATGACTTTTCCTCATTTACTCAAGTACATAATAAAACTTGTCTATATACACTTGTACTTATAATATGTAAACAAATACATGTATCACAAAGTAATCATTTTATGCAAATGTCAAATTTTTATCTACAAATAAGATTGCAAAAGATGGACCTAAGGGGGAAAGAAGTAAACTTAACAACTAATGAAAAGGATGAAGTTATTCAATTTGTGCAGCAAAATAATGATGCTACTCTGATGCAAATCTGCAAGTTCATTGAATATAGAATGGGGGAAAAAATATCACTACTGTACCAACTTTGCATCGCCTGCTAAAGGAAAGAAAAATTACCATGAAAACACTTTACAAAATACCGGCAGCTAGGAATTCCAGCTCAGTAATAGAACAACGAGCACTCTTTGCAGCAAAGCTCATTCCTTTACAAAAGGTAAATGTTAAAATGGTCTGTCGTGACGTGACTGTACTTTGCAGCGTGCTCAGTAATGTCGGGTCTGACCTTTAAAACGCGCCGGTCGCCTGTGAGCGCTTGTGCAGGCTAGATCGAAGTTTTAGTCGAGTGACTCTGTGCAAGCTCAAATGCAGCGAACGATTGAACAGCAGTACGCCATCAAATTTTGTGTTGGACTGGGGAAATCGGGTATGGAGATGTTGGGCATTATTCGCCATGTGTTCAAGGATGAAAGCATGTCACAAATTGCAGTTTTAAGTGGCACAAATTCTTCAAAGATGGCCATGTGAAGAACCGATGACAACGTGCAACGTATGCGTGAAATGCCACCTGAGAAGAGAAGGGTCAATCAGGTAAGGCCAGCCATCGCCAGAAATTGCATATTGCATCACGACAATGTTCCAAGGTAACTGACTACCTGATGCAAAACGGTGTTGCGACAAATCCCCAATCCCCTTACAGTCCCGACTTTTTCCTATTCCCAAAAGTGAAATCCTCCTCAAATGACACCACCATGGGACCTTAAGTGCCATCAAAGAAGCTTGCATGCATACACATAAGCACCTACCGGAATATCTACCAAGGAGCCTTTGAGTTGTGGAAAAGCTGCTGGCAAAAGTGTGTCGACACTCAAGAGATGTACTTTGAAGATTTTAAGGTTTTATAGCAATATCTGAAATAAATCTGTTTTTCCGAAACTTTTCCCGATACTTTTTATACTCACCCTTTATAACGGCACTTTACTAATGCCAAATTTATAATGGCAAGTCCATATAAAGGTGTTACGAATTCCTCTCCGACGGGTTCACCCAACTAGTCACGCGTTGGCGTAATGCGTGGAAAGGGATGGGGACTATGTGGAAAAGTGAATAGTGCATTACATAGAGGACAAATTTGAGTATAAGAAACTAAAAGAATTTTGAAAATCGGTTAACAAATAAAGTTACAGCCATGGAGACCTTATTTATCAATCTCCCCTTGTATTTTCCAGAAAAAAACTTCGTTACATGGACTTGCCATTATAAATTTAGCTTTATGTAGAGTTCAGTTATATAGATGGAGCACCGTATTCTGCTTTAAACCCGTTATTTGCTAATTAGAAATAATTCCAACTTACAGAAGAAGCGTTGCCTTTTTCCTTTGTACAATACTCATTTCCAAAAAAGTTGGGACAGTGCAAAATATATAGAAAAAACAAAAAGGGATGATGTAACAAAACTTTCTCGCGAATACAAAATAGCAGATACGTTTATGAAATGACATAAATATACTGTGTGCACCAAAACATTTCCTATCGTGGCCGGGACGTTCATTTTGAATGGGGGTGTTGCAACACGTTCCAAAATAGTAGGGACATACGTTGTAGAAAGCGCCGTTAGTAGTGGAACCTTCCGAATTGTTCGGGAATAATCTAGAATGATGACGCCGTACTACATTCCGTATAAATAACAGTTGCCATCCGTCGTTCAGGTAACTTATTCGGAACGATGGGTCGAGGCAAGCCAGTTAGCGAAGATCTTCGTGTTCGAATCATTCAAGAATTCACAAACAACGTTTCTCAGCGTGCAATAGCCAGAAGATTTAACCTGCCATCATCTACAGTACATAATATTATCAAGCGCTACCGAGATAGTGGTGAGATCACAGTTCGGAAAGGCCAAGGTAGAAAACCGATTCTGAATGCTCGAGCTCTTCGGATCCTCCGACATCACTGCGATTACGGACATAGGAATGCTGCGATTACGGACATAGCCACGTGGGCCCGCGATTTCTTCGGAAAGCCATTATCGTTGAATACTGTACGCCGGTGCATCCACAGATGCAAACTTAAGTTATACTGTGCACGACGGAAGCCATACATCAACAAACGACAGCAACGTCGCCGTCTGATATGGGCTCGAGCCCATCGCAATTGGTCCTAAGCACGCTGGAAGAACATATTGTGGTCCGATGAATCGACCTTTACGATTGTTTACGGAAATAATGGACGCCGTACACTCCGGACCAAAGACGAAAAGGATATTCCCGCGTGCTACAGGCGTTCGGTACAGAAACCACCGTCTGTCACGGTCTGGGGCTGTATTAGTGGCCATGGAATGGGAGACTTGCACATCTGCAATGGCACCGTCAATGCTGAAGCGTATATACAGATCCTGGAACAAGCTATGGTGTCATCTAAGAGGCGCCTGTTTGGACGACGTCAGTGTATATTTCAACAAGACAACGCCAGACCGCATGCAGCGCGCAGAACTTCTGCATGGCTACGTCGGCAGCGCATTCGTATGTTGGATTGGCCCCCTTACAGCCCGGATCTGTCGCCTATAGAAAACGTTTGGCGTATTATTAAACGAAAACTACGACAGCGACGACCCCGGACAGTTGAACAGCCGAAAACCTATATCCAACAGGAATGGGACAGACTTCCGGTTACGGTGTTAGAAAGATTGGTGTCATCGATGCCCAGAAGATTACAGTGTGTTATCAAGAGGAGAGGTGACGCCACACCGTGGTAAACGCCGTGCTGTCCCAACTTTTTTGGGAGTGTGTTGCACGTGCCAAACAGGAAAACGACCTGTATCTTTCTTTAAGCATATAAGATATGTGATCCCATGCCTAATTTATCGTTTATGTATTGTAATGCGTTGAAATAAACGGCAATACAATAATCCAAACAAATGTGTAGGAGTTCTTCTTATATGTTGCACTGTCCCAACTTTTTTGGAAATGAGTATTGTAGAAGAGGGACAGTTTAACGTCTTCTTTAATCTTCATCCTGCAGCATTTCAACACTAAGTCACGTATGCATCCTTTTCCAATTGCAATGTCTTTTTTGAACTCCTAAAACAAACAAACATTAATGATTAGCCCAATGCTTAATAGAAGAACAAGCTTAAATACTGTGTTTTGCTCATTTAAAGGTATGAGGCAAGTTCAAATGCAAACCCGTTCGAGTCAAGTAGGTGTTGTAAGAAGGCAGGGAATAGGAAACACAAGCAAGAGTGATATTTAATGAACATAATGTACACGCGTTTCTCAAAAGAAGTCACCAAGATTAATGCAATCTATCTTTCAGGGATCTAATCACAACCTCAGTGAACAAATTTCAAATTTAAATCTTAAAATATTGAAGTACACACAAACACAACCAAATGCTATGGCCTCCTCTTATTTCTTTTCCATTATGTTACTGCAGATATACAGTATTACTCGTTTTCACCTATCTGGTACCATCAGATCCTATACAATTATATGATATCTAGACAAAATTTGGCCAAAAAGGCTAAACAATCATTCACCATGGAGATTTAACAAATATTTTAAGAAGTAACAACCAATGCAATTCACAGTGCGAGATTTGTTAAAACAATTCTTCTCATCAATTACACATATTGCAAACATTGCAGTTTTCGACTTATTCCCTGCACAGTATAAGAGTTCGCACCTTTCAATTTATTGTATTAATTCTTGAAAAATCTATTTCATGCAGAACAGAACAAAAGTAACACATTCTAGCTATAGAGACTGTAATTACTAAGCAGAACAACGTATAATGGATTTAACAACTTAAAGCCACTGCTTCATAGTTAATGGAAACATACAGCATCTCCTTTAGCTTTGTGACTATGTTAACAATCTAAGATATCGAAATGGGCCATGAAGTTTTGAAACTGGTTTGTCGACTCCTTAGGTCAGTAAGGAACAGGAACTTCTTGGACACATACGAGACCTTGGAGATTAAGAAGAAGGATCCCAAACAACTATTGAAACTCCTAAATGCAGTAGTCGCCGTTTATTGTAACCATGGTTAATGTAATCATTTGGTTATTGTCATCATTTTTGCCAGGAATGGAATGGTTATATACAAGTACATAGAAAATCAGCCGCTTATTGTAATCAATGCCAACAAATTTTTCCTTAAGTGAGGCTTCTGCGCATGGGAAATGACCTAGAAATTCCGTAGAAATACCACGACTTGTTAATTTCAACAGTTCTTCAGTTCTGCAGCATCAAAAATGATGCCATGTTGCACTATATTACACAAATAGTGCCATATTAAAACCACGCTGTTGTTGGCTCTGCTGCAAACAAGTCATCTGTACAAGCTGTTTGCCACGATCGCCTCAGAAAAATAATCCTAGGTCATGTCGCCGGTATTTCCATTATTAAACATCTCTAAGAAATATTTTCAAAATCATTAATACACCTTTTACAACCTTCTTATTCTTAGCCATGTCAATATCTAATTTTAACAAAAATTGATATTTTCTTACACAAAATCATCTTCATTCATGAACACCGCCATTTGTATAAAAGCTCATGCAACAGAACAAGCAACAAAACAAATAAACGTAGCTTCCAGGTAGTTTGACTGAGGATCAGGTCTGTGAATTTGTCACATCCACAGAGTCTGAAATCACCAGATGAATCAGAAGAGAATTGGGAAGAATATTCTAATCCACCAACACGTAGCGAAATGCTTAAAGCACTCAATGTTTTGCAACAAGGAGATCATCATGTTTTGCAAGACTTTAAATGGCATTATGATTATGAGAGCTATATTAATGATCTCCTTAGGAGTAAAAGCAGGCAATTGAGAATAGATGATTTTCTTTAATTCTTATATGTTAACGGTATGTACGTACTTATTTACTCCATTTTTTACTCTCCTTGTACTTAACAACACAAAGTCTGCTTTTCCACAAAGATTTTTATTCATTCAACCATGGATATGCATATTTCGACTACCAGGCAGTCATCTTTCAGCATGAGAAATTATACAGAGACCAGTTATTAATATAGTTACATAGCCAATAGAAATTAAGAATAAGTTTTCCTTTTATAATTACATAGCCAGCTCAGGAAAGTTATGATAACCATTAACTAAGCCCCACCAATGGGAAAAATTATTTGATGACTCCTACTAGAAGTGACCAATCGGAGAGGTCCATGGGGACTCTAGGTTTATGAGCTGATTTGTCGACCTGCAAGCTATTTCCAGTGACTAAGAAATTCAAGTGTCTTTCATCCTTCACACATTGCAGGATTTTGTAGCTTTTCAGGTCTATATCGTGTCCACACTCCAGAATGTGCTGGGCAAACCCTGAGCTACCGGGTTTTCCATTTTGGACATACTGGGTGTTTCAAAAATGACCTGTATACCGGCATATTTGAAAAATCAATAAAAACTAAATGGGCAGCGATAGAAATACACAGTTTGTTGCAATATGCTTGGGACAACAGTAAATTTTCAGGCAGACAAACTTTCGAAATTAGTTCACGGTGTACTTCTATCGCTGCCCGTTTAGATTTTTCAAATATACCGGTCATTTTTGAAACACCCGGTATTTGATGTGTTCCTTAATCCGGGTGGAAATTTTTCTTTTAGTCTATCCTACATAACTGCGAGGGCACTAGCCAAAATTGAGTTGGTATATTCCTGACTGATCCTCAGCTGGAATTATCCTTTACCAAACCGAGTAATCTTCTCAACGTGTGTCCACTTTTTTAGGCGACGTTTAGACCGTACTTCTTTGCTATCTTCTCCAATCCTTTCACTAAAGCTCTATTATACAGAAGGACGAAA
>JAHWFO010061316.1:0-20239 GCA_023313115.1 Rhysida immarginata
TTCCACTCTTCTCTCGATGTGTTGAAGCAAAATTTGGCCATTCATCATTTTGTGCAGTCTAGCGGTCGCGGATTCTTCTATTTACTTGCTTCCCATTTGCTCAATACATCACGGAGCTAAAGGAGTGCTTCCCCTCTCGTCTTTCCACTCTTTCTCAATAGTCTGCTAACTCTCCATTGTCTCCATTTACTGATCATTTTTAAAGATTTTCAAGAAATTGTTAAGTACTAAGAACTCTCTTTTCTAAGAAAAGCCTGAATAACAGGAATTCTATGCATTGTTACAAATTGAAACTTATCCATATTGCATTGTTATAATTCTTGGAAAGGACTGCTTTATCATTGCATCATCATTTTGAGCTCATTGTTATTGGTGAATTGCGTGTTGAAACCATTGTTGATACCTATTGTTGCACAAACTTTTATTTGCATTGTTGGTCATGAGATATATATTGTTGGTCCGTGCAGAGTGTTTGTGAATTGCGTGTTGATATCATTGTTGCAAAAACTTTGTCTTGCATTGTTGGTCATGCGATATTTCTCATTAATATGCCCTGCTATAACCATGAATATCGATTTTTTATCAATAATTATTATTTTTTCGAAATCTGAAGTAGACAGTGACCTTCCTCATGCTTTGAAGGCCATGTATGCGAAATTTCATCAAGATCGGAATAAAACTGTAGATTTGTATAAAAAACAGACCCACAGACGCACAGACCCACAGACGCACAGACCCACAAACATCCTTCTTTATATATATAGATAGATATAGATTGAAGATTTCTCAAGGAAACTATGTTTTACCTCTGATCCACACAATTCCAAATATAAATTATTTAAACTTAAGGATTTTTATATAAATCTGAACATAAATTTACTGGTTTCCCTAATGTTGGAATTATCATAGGAAAAAAAATCAACCAAGAATATCATCCCCGATAACAATTTCACAGTTATAAAAATTTAAGAAAAAAATAAATGACGTTGTTATATCTATATCTAAATAAGTATGATCATTTAAAAATGTTGGAGTTGGAATTTTAAAAGCCTTTTTTATAATAAAGAAAAAATAAGAAATTTGACAAGGGTTAAACCTAAAAAAATCCTATGGTTTCTTATAAAATTTGATTTACAAGACAGTTTATTAATAAGAAATGTATCTGCATTCAGAGGGATAAACCGATTTAAATAAAGAATAATGAAATAGTTAGTCATCACTTAATTCAAGTACTATATTATCAAATAATTTCGGATATAACTCAATATTATAAAATAAGACCAACAAAATTTCTTTTTCCGCACATACAAAGAAATCATGTACGAAATTGCATTTGCCTTTCCATACGAGGGGCGATTGATAAATAAGGTCTCCATGGCTGTAACTTTTTTATTTATTAACCAATTTTAAAAATTCTCATTGTATCTTATACTCACATTTGTCCTCTTTGTAATGCACTATTCACTTTTCGACATAATCCCCATCCCTTTCCACGCATTGCGCCAACGTGTGACTAGTTGAGTGAACCCGTCGGAGAGAAATTCCGGAGTTGTTGTCGACACCAGGATTGAATGGCAGCTTTGGACCCTCTTCTGGAGTACGATAACGTACGCCCGCCCACGAATCACCACACATCAGAGGCATTGCAGCGCCTACAGTTCCAAGATGAAAAATTGCAGTTCAAAAATGAAAGACTTTGCACATTGCGACGTTTACCACTTCCCAAAGAAGAAAGAGCCCCTTAAAAGACATGAGTTGGTTCTGACGGCGAGGTAAACGCTGCCATTCAATCCTGGTGTCGACCACAACTCCGGAATTCCTCTCCAACGGGTTCACCCAACTAGTCACGCGTTGGCGTAATGCTTGGAAAGGAATGGGGACTGTGTCAAAAAGTGAATAGTGCATTACATAGAGGACAAATGTGAGTATAAGATAGAAAAAGAATTTTGAAAATCGGTTAACAAATAAAAAAGTTACAGCCATGGAGACCTTATTTATCAATCGCCCCTCGTATTTTCATTACATATATTGAAGAATGAGAGATTTTGCTTGCATTAATATATAATATTGTATCCGATATTATATGGTAATATAGTACTACATTTTATATATCTACAGATTTAATATACGAATTATTAATTAAGGAAAAATAGTTTTTAAATCTATTAAAATTTCGATTTCCTAAGCAGAAAAACTTCAAAGACAACTTTTTTTAAAAAATGTTTTACATTCCTCCGTGAAGGTGACATAAAAACTACATGTCCAGCATATGTGGATCTGGGCCATGTCACCATTGCTATGACTATGCAAACGTTTTTTAGAGAACACGCCTACAAATTTGCGTCACAAATTGCTTGAGCTGTGGTTCACTTGAGCTGGTGTCTGTAGGGTAGTTGTAATACGAAAGGACTCTGAAGAAGGTCTCGCGCTCAACTTCAGCTCAGCTGAGCCGGCGATAGAGTCCTTTTTGAGACCTTTAACTGTGATGCGGGCCTTAGGGTACTCTAGCTTAAATGGTTCCTTTACAATGAGGCACTCATCCCATCGAAAATCGGTAAGATAAAATTATTTGGATTGCTGACTGAACAAGGCAGTCAATTCCATTGTACAGCTTGGAGCCAAACAAATCTAAGTTGCTTGGAGGAAGGTAATACCACAGAATAACACAGAATGGACAGCTCAGCGTTTCGATGGTAGTGACCTTAAAGCAGCGCTCCTAGCGGATGATGGTCTCGTCGGTTCGCTTAGCATAGGAATAGCAATGGGAAATAGGCGCTGTTCGGATATATTTTATTTTTAAATTTATTTTTCGTTCTTCATTTTAATTTTAATCAATAAAAAAGTTAACTTTAACTCTTTATATGAATTTGTCTCATGTTTACAATGAAAACAAAAATATTTAAGACATGTTTGTTTACCTTTAAAACTTTCAAAGTGACCCATTTCTTAGGGTAATATTATTAATTATAAAGTTAACTTTTGATTTAACATTTCTTCTGTGATAGTGTATTCAAAATTTTTGTATGTTTATAAAGAAAATAAAAGGTTTTTAGAGTTGCTTAATTGTATAACTAAAAAAAATTGTCAGTTTCTTACGTTAATTTCATTAAATTAAAAGTGATAAGTTATCTTTTAAGCCCTCACATTATTAACGAAACTGATCAGGATTTTTTCGGGATGCCATGAAAATAAAAGCACTTTAAACTAGGGTCATTCCACGTCAATTCAGGCAGAAATTTTATAGTTTTGGCACTTGACCTCTCGGATTTTAAAGATATTTGATGTATACACTTGCCCTAGGGAGTCGGTAATGAATGCCAAATATTTTTTTTTTCACTCTTATGGAAGTTACGGACATTTACAATTTTAGAAATTTGAGTGAGGGCCTTATCTATGAAGTACTTTAACTTCGGTAGTATTTTATTGAGAAAGATGTGATTGGCGACATACACTGGCAGAAAAAAACTCCCAACACCATGAAGGACTTGTACTAGATGAATGAAATTTGGAAAGTATATTCAGCTACGGAATTTATTCAATTGATTCACCAAGATTTAATTTCTGCTTAACTACTCTGAAAGATATTACTGTTCCAATGTTAAAACGGTCTCTTTGATTTTTCTTAGGAATGAAGATCGGATTGGCTCAGATCTAAACGAAAAATACAACTTTGTTTCAAATGCAGCTGTGCATGTTGGGACCTATTAATAAAGTTTATAACTTAACATTAAAATGGGCTAAAACTCCTCAATTTGTCTTACAAAAAAAAATTCTAACTTCTTAAATAAGATTCAGGGATCTTTAGCTCCTGTAAGTGTGACCTCTACAATCTATCCATGTGTATACAAAATAATAGGGTTCATCAAAGATACAACATACTATCGCATAATTAATTAATAACCGTGACTTTACGGTAAAAAATAAGTATCAATTACGTTAGATCAGATAATACCCTATTAAATTACTATAGCAATCGGTTCCTCAATTGTTCTCATAAATCTAAATATAAAGTGTGACACTTGCTTCAGCATAATTTTTTATGTGTAAACAGTAAGGTTTAAGAACGAGGGTGGGGGCACGCATCCCACCTACGAACTTTAGAACTCACTGAAAAAAAATTCTCTCAGCTGATTCGGGGTTAGCTTCTCTCGCCCTCTGTTAGTCTAACGAGGGTTGAAGAGGAGGGGCGACCTCTCTACAACGACTTCTAGTCCGCTCCCGTCGGTGCACTCTAGGAGGGATCACTACAATTTAAATATCTCTCGGGCCCTACTGAGTCGTTTGAGCATAAATTCACTGTATTAATTGTATACCAAGGCCTTAAAATTATAACTCCAGGTGTATGAATCACACTTCTTCACTCGGGAAAACAATCCGTCTTGTTTCACAGTTTCTGGGTGATTGCTCGATTCTGTAATTCTTAATTTTGCTCCAACCATAAAAAATTTCTCGGGAACTACCCCTTCGACACAACACTGTAACTTAATTCTAAATTGTTTGTTAAACTGTAACGAAGCGCACACGCTCGCATGAGCAACATTATTAAATGCCAAAACTAGTTCGAAAAAATATTAATCAACAGCTTCTCGGGATGACCGTGAAAAGGGCATCGATTGTAATTCAACTCCTCAAAAAAAATTTTATATATAATACCATGTTCATGTCACTACCTCCTAAAAGTTTGCACCTGTATCCCACTAACCTTAGTAGTAGGTAACAAGCAACTCCCGAAGGCAACGGCTTAACGTTTAACTAAACAGTTTAATTTTCTAATGATTAATATCACAAAATGTTGCTATTACTTCTGTACTACAATATCTACATCACTAAATATTCCATAATCATAAACTTCAACTCTCTGGAATCAATACGATTCAAAGTCAATCTAAGGGCCATAATAATGCTAATTATAAGGTAAATTTCTCATAATGTAAATAAAAACTACAACGCAGCTACTGTTCTGACGCACTACTGCTCTACTCATTAATTCTGCGCATTATCCTTGGGTAAAACCTAAATGCTCGCAGACTATGGCTCTAATTATCTTACAGATAAGTTCTGAGAGGGGAGGGGTACCAACAGTCTCCGCAGAGGCTGGGGCGGAAAGGGTTTCTATCAGGGCGGCGACTTTAAGGCGTTCGCCGGAGCTCGGTACGCGGTTGTCTTCATTCAGACGAACTTCTTCCCTTTCCACGGGTGCTGGTTGCCTCAATAACTCGTCAATAACGTTAGTGTCATCTCCAGGTGGGTTTCTTTCTAACCTTTCAGTGGTTCGTTTATCTTTAACGGACGGCAAAACCCAAGGCACTTCGGGAACGCTTCCTCTCGAACGCAACCTATACGGATGGGAGGGGGGTGCATTTACTGCTCTCCCGGCCTCATTGCTTCCTCCTGGGACGGGTGGTGGCCTCGCGGGCTCCACGTTCGGCTCGGCTTCTGGCATCGCATGGGGCGGTAGGAATGAATCCTCTTCGGGACAAGTCGACGGTGCCTGGGGCGTGGCTCTTGGCGCAGGTCTCCTATCTTCGGCTTTATTCGGTTTGCATGGACGACCTTAGTTTTTCCCGTTTTCACATGTTTGATCAAAAAATTAACTGGAGAGTACTAGTCAATGATCTGGTATGGTCCCTCATAAGTAGGGTGCAATTTCTTTATCAATCCCGGTTTAATTTGTGGGACTGCTAAATATACGAGGTCGTCAACCTTAAATGAATAAGACTTGTGACGCTTATCGTGATATTCTTTTCTTTTCTTGTCCTGTTCTTCTCGAATTTTGTCCACAAGATCGAACGCATTCTTGATGCGAGCTTCAATTTCGCATCCATAATTTTTGTCAACGCGATAATATGGTCTTCTCGGGGCGGTGATGATACCACCAGGGAGGATGGGATCTCTCCCGTAAAATAACAGAAAAGGGCTTTCGCCTAAAGAAGAATGTGGACTCGTGTTATACGCAAACATACAAAACGATAGCCATGTCGGCCAGTCTCTTTGACTTTTTTCTACGTAGTGACGTATCATCTGTATTAAGACTTTGTTTAGTCTTTCGACAATTCCGTTTCCGGCGGGATGATACGCAGTGGTGAACAGTTTTTTAATACCCAAAATCTTACAAACTTCTTGTAAAAGTTCAGAAGTAAAGTTGGACCCACGGTCGGTCAACAATTGGATGGGAATGGAATGACGATTATAAACACTGGTGACTAATGCCTTAGCCACTGTTTTTGCAGTTTGATCCATCAATGGAACAGCTTCCGAATATCTCGAATAATGGTCTGAGACCACTAAAATATACTTATAACCTTCATAAGAGGTTGTAATTGGCCCCAAAATGTCGGCGGCCATACGGTTGAATGGATGTTTCACTGGAGGAAAACTTTGTAACGACTGTTCTTTACGTTTAGGTCGAGCTGCATGAAGCTGACAACTTTCACATTCAGCACAATATTTCTGAATATCTGCTCGCATAGTTGGCCAATAATATTGTTTGTCAATTTTGACTCGCAATTTCTTTGATCTAATGTGTCCACTGGATGGAATATCGTGAAAAAGATACAAAACGTGGTTTCTTAAACTATTCGGAATGACAACCTGTTCCCAAATCTCCTTTCCATCTTGGGATCTTTTTATATGATACAATACGTCTTCATCATCTATGAAAAATTTTCTTCCTTGTCTGGCCAATCGGGATTGGATGGTTTCACGCCAATGCCCTTGAAATAGTCTCGAATCCCTCTCCACTCCTTCTCTAACTGCTGTTCCCTGGCTATTTCCGGCTTACATATCAGCGGCTCGTATTCTGCCACTGCTGAGATAGGAACTCGTGAGAGGCCATCGGCATTTGTGTTTTTAATGCCGGGTTTATGTACAATGTCAAAATTAATTTCAGATAACGATAACGCCCAGCTGGCAAGTTTCGAAGTCGGGTCTCTGAGATTGAATAGCCACGAAAGAGGACGATGATCGGTTTGTAATGTGAATCTCTTTCCGTACAAGTACACTCTAAATTGCCTAACGGCATACACTACTCCCAAACATTCTTTTTCGATCACCGAGTAATTCAGTTCACTCTTTTTTAACAAACGACTGCAATACGCAATAGGGTGTTCCTTTCCATCGAAGCGCTGGGATAATACTGCACCTAACGCATACGAGCTAGCATTTGTTGCGACTATAAATGGTTTAGAAAAATCCGGACTTTTGAATATTGGTGCTGAAACTAAGAGTTGCTTAAGGTTTAGGAATGCTTTCTCTACTCATCGGACCAAATGAAAGGTGTGTCTAATTTAGTTAATTCAGTTAAGGGCTTTGCAATGGCACTGAAAGATTTCACATGTCTCCTGTAATAATTTGCCAATCCCAAGAAAGATTGAATTTCCTTAACATTCTTTGGCCTAGGGAAGTTTTTTACAGCTGTTATTTTTTCTGGATCAGGAGCAATACCATGCTCCGAGACAACATGACCTAAGAATTTAACTTCGTCATTGAGAAATTGACACTTACGAGGTTTGAGTTTGAGATTTGCTTCCTGTAACCTCATAAACAACATCTTTAAACTGTCGAAATGTTCAGCGAATGTCTCATTAAATGTAATGAAGTCATCTAAGTAACAGAGAATACGGTCCTGTAGACCTCTGACTATGAAATTGGCGATTCTCTGCCATAGCGCTGGTGAATTGTTTAAACCCATAGGCAATCGCTTAAACTGAAATTTGGCGTCCGGGGTACTGAACGATGTTTTGGCGGAATCACTAATTTCAAGTTGAAAATAGCCTTGATTCGCATCTAACACACTGAAATATTTCGCCTTTCCTAACTGACTCAACGTTTCATTGACGTTGGGTAAAGGGAACGAGTCAACAGTTGTAGCTTTGTTCAATCTACAATAGTCTGCAACGAATCGATAAGACCCATCTTTTTTCTTTACTACTAAAGCGGGTGCATTCCAAGGGCTAGAGCTGGGTTCAATGACCTGATGTTTTAACAAGTTATCTATCATTTCCTTCATGATACCTCTCTGTGAATAAGGAATTCTGTATGGGGGCTGAGCTATAGGGGGGGGATGACCCTGTATCTATCTTATGGTGTTCGATCTTACAGCATCCCAGGTCCCACTCATGATGCGAGAATGCGCCATTAAATTCATACAACAGGTTTTCCAATGGGATCCTTTTATCAGGTGTTAAATGATCTAAATGGAATAATTTCAAAAATTCTTCTTTTGTTAATTTAGTTTCTTTTCCTTCTTCTATGGAGGAACTTAATTCCACCTTCTCCTCCTCTGCCTCGCTCAGATGCCCAATGGTTTTGTTTGCCGGTATTGTCATGGTCTCTCCTGAATAATTCAATATTCGAATTGGGATCGTATCCCTTTGCGATACTTTGACTAGTACCTTTGCTGCTAACAACCCTGACTCTGAAAGATCTTTTGGCTCCAACACTCCTATGCGCTCTTTATACTCCTGACTCGCCAACCTGCCTTCACAAACAGACTCTGAGTAAGGGGGAATGGAAATTTTGCTTTTACTACGAACAGGAACGGTATCCATAAATGCTCTGATGTTTGTAATCTCCGAGGCACCAGCCCTACAATCTATTCTCGATGGGATACCCACGAATGGGATGTCCGTATCTCTCGCCTGTAACAATCTATCGTGAAAATTGATGACAAATCCATATTTGGAGAGTGCATCTCTGCCTAATATAGCTTGATACGGTATTTCTTCTCTTCTTTTCCAAATGTAACATTTTAACACATACTTTTTGTTACCAAATTTGAATTTAATTGAATATATTCCAGTAGTGGGGAAGTTATGCCCCGTTACCCCAACTAATTTTATAGCAGGTTCTGTAACCTCGGTAACTTTATACCCCAATTCAATTATTTTTTGTAATACATCCTCGCCTAATAGTGTAACTTTTGCTCCGCTATCCACTAAAAATTTAACATTGATTTCCCCCAATTTGCCTTCAATCATTAACTCTCCGGGATCCTCCGAAATATGTGCCATCTGTAACGTTTCTCCTAAATCTGTTTCCTTCTCCTCCTTTCCTAGCGGAGGGGGGCTGATCGCACGCACGTGTGTCTGAGTCGCCTTTGTTAATTTGTTTCCCCCTTTTTGCTCCTTTTGTAACCTTTCCTTGCAATAACGGATCGAATGCCCTTCTTTTAAACAATAATAGCAGTTTACCCTGTGAAACGCCTTATTTATGCAATCTTTTCTTTTATGCCCGTTTAAATGGCAATTATAGCAGATGATCTCTACACGCTTTCTTCGCATGCCTCGCCCTCGCTCTGCGGTCGAACCTCGGCCTAAATGCGGCGGATTTTTCCGTGCGGGCGGTCGGTAATACTCGCTCGGCCTTCTTTCACTTACAGTGCGCTCTCGGTAGGTATTCATGCTTTCTTTTCTACGCAATCGGTTTTCTATACGTCTACTGATACGTTCCTCTGCTTCTGGGCTCAATGTCACAATGGTTTCTTTCTCAACTGGATGGAAAACATAACCTTCTAAACCCCATTTCTTAACAATTTCCTCTTCTTACTCCGCTGGTTCTATTGCTTGTTTCAAATTCTCTGGTCTCTTAAACATAACAACTCTTCTTACTGGTGGCAACAATCCTTCTACAAAATGTTCTAAAATTTTTTCCTCTCAGATTTCTTGAGCATATGCACGCTTTATTTCTACTAGCGCTCCCTCTCCTACTATCTTATGCATTGTTTTATTTCCTAGACTCTGTACCCGGGTCGCATACTGGCGGACTGATTCTTGTACACCTTGTTTACATTCTCTAAATAATCTTTCGTTTTCTCCTCTAAACTCCTTTTCAAATCGCTCTTTCAATGCTTTTCTCAGTGCTTCATAGGTATTTACTGATTTCATCTCTCCATCTTCCCTACAATAGAAATGTGCGTCCCCTGTTAGCTTAATTTTAGCAACATTATATCTAGTTTCCGCTCCCCAATTCATTACTTTTCCAATTTCCTCTATTCTCAAAAAAAATACCTCTGGATCCGTAGATCCATCATATGGCTTTATTTCGCCTGCTAGCGCAAATGACTGCAACACAGGGGCTTGATTCATCTTGACTTATTTTATTAGCTTATCTCTAAAATAATAATTTACCAATAGTGCCTTTCTTTCGTCTCAGGTCTTAGTTTTGCTTTTATAATTACTTCACAAATGTAGGCATGTAATTAATGCAACTATTATGCCTATGTAAATACTCTTATTTGAATATGCCTAATTAAATCGCTACGATATCCTGATATCCTGCTATCCTGTCGACTGCGCCAATTTATGTTCGGTTTCTGGGGATAATATTCATAGATTTATGGTCGAGTAATTTATTATAATTATGTTAGGTAAAAGACTGCGCCAGTGAATTATACTATTCACAAAGTTTGTATGATAATTTAGGGTTTATCCCACTTACATAAAAGATACCTCCGCTTAAACAGGCCCGGCCTAGAGGAAAGAATAGGCACTTAGACTGACTTAACAATTTAACATAATGTTTATTCAATGTTCAACAAATGTATATAAAACAATATTGTATGGAAGGTAATGCAAATGATAAAGATAATTTAAGATATGAATTTCAACTTGGTCAAGCTCCAATTAAGATTCAAATAAAATAATACAATTTGTAATTAAGAAATGACTGGTGGCAATATGACTAATTATACGTTTCAATGAGTAATCACAGTTCCAAATAATAACTTAGTAAGTAAATCGTGTGACATACAACAGAATGACTATCAATTAAGGACTCTTTAGACTAAACTTATAAGACAATGATCAGAAGTTCTTGATATAACAATAATGATAAAATTAGTGATAGTAGTATGTAAATTAGGTATGAATGTAATTCTCAATTGTTCGATTATATAATTTATATCTCAAGGAAATTCGGGTTGTACTGAATTTAAGATTACACAGTGATAACAATGTTCAACAGGAACTCAAATTGTAAATTGTTCTATTTCTCTCGGAATGTAAAATACAAATATGGCTTTAGTAGCTCCGAAATAATAAAGAATGTAAACTGCTGACTGAGCAATCTGCTATATTGTTACGGAATAAAGATCTGAACGTAAGACTTTAATAAATACAAATAAACAATTAACTGGATAAAATACAGAATTTAGATTAAGTTACTCAGGGTTCTTTACGTATAAAGTGACTGTTCTAAGTTACGTTATAATTGTCCTTCCCAGTGTTTGATAGAATAATCCTTTCCCAAAATATGAATGTAATATATAAAATAGAAAGAATGAAATCATGTGAGGAATTAAAGAATTGGCCATTGAGACATTAAATTGGAAATGGGCTATACCGTGTCTTCTCAATCTGTCCGCTCTCTCGTCCTCTCTGATACCACAGCTTGGCGGGAGGGGGGTCGTCCTCTTCCAACGGAGTGGCTCACAGGAAGATCGTCTCTGGCTTCTTGTACTGGATCTGGGTACTCCACGGGGCTCGGTACACATTCTTGCAACATCCCTCGCAAACCATGAAATTACTGTAATTGATGACGCTGGTTCTCAGCTCGATAGAAACTCTTCAAAACCACCTCGATAGCGCGAGCTAACTAACATTTCAATCTGACGGTTACATTTTCATAAACTACAACTCAAACTGGATTAATACTAAAATTTAAAACTTCCCATCTGGAATCCTAGGATTACCAGATGGAGGCCGAATTAGTATATAAATTTATGAGTAGTTCGCCGCACACTCGGCTACGGGAATCGTTACATTGCTACTGACTAAAATCTTTCACTTAGCATAACTGAACTAACAATTTCGATTTCAACAACCAATCAAACTTTGGCATCCACGTGATCATTCCCTGTCTCCTTTCTCTTTTCAAAATCCAAAGTTCAAATCTTACCTTCTCTTTCTCGTTGTCTTTCTATCCTATATCCTGTTCTCAAATTCGTTTCTTGTCCTACACTGGCCATACAATTTCTATCCTTGAATATGATTCTAACGATCAAAACAAAGCTGTGTAAACTGACTCTTGTTTTCTCCTTCTGACAAACCTTAAAACTTGGCTCCTTATTAACAACTCCTTACACCCACGCATAAAAAATATTTAAAACAATTAATAACTTTATTTAATCTTTCTCTACATAAAAACTCTTCTAAACTTTACCTAAACTCTTAACTTCTGACTCTAATTAGATAATCCTGAACGCGAATAATAAAATAGCTCATTTGCATAAATAATCTGAATATTCAAATTCTAGCTAATTAATTCTCAAAACCTTACAGTATCATTTTTTTCACCTTTATTCCTTTTATTTATTAAATAGCCTTTCAGAAGGAGTTGAAATCGCTGGAGCACATAAATATTTCTTGGCTACTTTTGAGAGTCCTGGGTATGATTGCTCCTTTTCTCCTTCCACCACTTAGGAAAATTGTTGTTTCGTGGAAAACGACTTCCTCATGTAACTTCTTACTTCGTTGTGGGCATCGGTGATGTGACTTCTTTTGTTACTCCTTTCTTCAATTTGCTGGTCCAAATAGCTCTAGAATGAAAAATTTTTAAGAGGCTGTACTGGCATCAGTAGCATGGCTTGGCTATCAGATACTTCATCCTCTTGTTCAGACTCAAAGGCAGCATATCGCCTTGCAACGCTTCCAATATTTAGGTTTATGAATGCCACATCAAACATAAAATTCAGTTCATCTTACTTTGAAAAGTTAGACTTTGTTTTGCTTTCTTGGCTGGTGGTTCTACTTCAGTTGTAGCAGAAGCATTTCGCTTATCCGGTTTAGTTGTTCTTTCATACTCAGAAATATGACAAATCTTTAAATCCTGCACAAAAGCAAAATAATTTTGAATAGAGTTTAGAAATGGTAGACAAGTATGAATGAATCGAAATAGTTTTGCCTTCCTTCCTCAAGTTATCTGTATTGTTGCTGCACTGATATTTCTTTCAACACAACTTGCAAGTGACACAGGATTCTTCATTTGTGCACTTTTCAAAAAAAATCCCATATAAAGGAACTTTCCTTTTCCATTCCAATGTTCAATAATTACAATTGATAAGAGTATCAAGAACTAACAGATATACAAAATGATATAACTTGTAAACACAAGTTAATGATAATTTCACCCTGTTGCATGCACATTCAATAAACTAAAATTAAAATAAACAAACACATGGTGGTATGATCTTTCCATATTGAAGATGGGCAATTCCGTCTGTCAGGTGAAGCTTTCCAATGTAATTGCCGTAAAAATGGGTCCCGATTGAGTAGGATGCAGAGAGCGACGACAATCGAACAGTGAAGTGTACATTTGTTCAGGTGGGACTTAAGCAGTGTTTACACAATTCTCACCCTTCTGGAATAAATTCCACATGAAATACACTGAAATAGGCAAGAAGCCTGACTAACCCAAAGAGGTCTCCCGCATTATGAAAAAACAAAATAATAAGATTGAAGATTGTTAGAAAAGTTGGAGACGAGGGGGGGGGTGGTATTACATCTTCCAATAATCGAAGTTGACATGAAGAATATACCTCGGTTTTATATACTTTGTATGCCACTTCATTTCCATCCGGTTATTCAGTATTCCAGCCACCAAGTCATTGACTGATTGTCATGGCTCTTCATCATCTGCATCATGTTCATCAGGAGATCTTGTGCACACTTTCCAATATGAGTCATGTTTAGATCCGAAGTGATGTAATGATTTTTTACAGTCTTTCTTCCAAGCTGGGCAATGGTCTTCAGTGGTAACATTCTGCAATGAATGGAGTTCACTCCATCTGCTTTTTGTAAGGATCCAAGGGGATAATAACTATGAAAACTGATCGAATGAATAATTTGGAAAATTTAGAAAAGACTGTGACTTCGAATTATAATATATTACCCAATTAATGTTTATATGTTTATCCCACTTAAATAACTAAAACCTTTCTGCCTTTGGTTCGGCCAATGAGGAGAGATAAATCAAGGCACTGATGCTAATGTAACAATTAAAAAATAAAATTTAGTGGAACATTTAACAAGAATTTATAAAACAAATAGTAATTTGGTAAATCAATATTGAATGGGTTTCTTTAGAAATTTTAGAATGAAATTTCAAATAATTGAATGTCAAACTATAGTAATCAGAATGAGAATAAACTTTGATTAAACAGTAGGATAATTTGTATCAAAATGTACCAATTTGGGAAAAGGTGTAAGAGATAATTAAATAAAATTGCAAGCTTTAATTTTGTAACTCAAGTTACGGTACGGGAATGTTTTAACAAATCAAGGGTTTCTTTGAATCTAGTAGTTAATGAGAAAATAAATAAGAAAAGATGGATTGCAATAATTAATGCTCTAGGTGTAAATTGAATGACAAAATGGATAATTTTTACTGTAGCAATAAAGGTTGAAATAAAGTGAATACTTGAGTAATCGTGACCGGTAACGTTAACAGGTAAATAAATTTTTTAGATGTTCAACAGTTTATCTTAACTAAAGTGTAATAAGAATTTACAGTATCTGGGAGAGTACAGGATTGAAGCTCTCCCAACAGAATTTACAATAACTAATTAATATGTAATCTATCCTTCCCACAATGTAACTGTGTTAAACTGTTCCGTTCCCAAAATCCCAATTAAAAGAAGAACATGTGAGAAAGACTGGCCACTGAGATGGGAATGAATAAATGCTAGCTATATCGTATCTTCTCAATCTGTCCGCTAAGCTCGGGTCTCATTGTGGTCTCGTTCCGGCTTGTCTGCTGAGGTGGTCTGATCCAACAACGTCGCTTGGAGCTGGCTCAATGAGGGGTTCCTTCTCCGGTCGTGTTACTGCGTACACTTTCAGGGCTGGCTACATGATCTGGGACTAATGCTGATGATTTATGGACTATAGAATTCATTGAGAAGGTGCTCTGCTATGGTTGCTCCTTTAAGAATCCTCAGCACGAGCAAAAATAAGATACTAACTTTGGTGTGAACTAATATGAAAACTTCTAAACTTAAAACTTAATTAATCCTAACTTTTTGAACTTCTCAACTGTGATCGATAGATACACCAGTTGAATGCCGAATTTAAGCTAAAAATATAGAGTAGAGATGCCGTACACCCTGCTAACACGAAAGTTAAACTTCTACTGATTTCTTTCTCACTTAGAACTTCTGACAAAACAGATTTCAGTTCGACAGCCAATCAGACGTTCAAAAACGCTGGTCACCCATCAAAAGAAAGGTGAATCTCTTGTCAATCAAGGACTTGGAAACACTCACTGTAACTGTTTCTATTCTAACGAAATCTCAACCTTCACGTGACACTCAGTCGACTCTTTTGCTAACTTCAGATTCCAAAGTTCACTTTTTTGTTGTCTCTTCCACCCCCATCCTGTTCTAGAATTCGATATCATCGAACCATCCAACTCTACCAATACTCTTTAGGTCCTTGAAAACAAGACCAACAACTAAAACATTGAGATGTAATATGAATCTCAATTTCTCCCTTTGCGACTAATGCCAAAAGTGATACTTAAAAAGCGATTCTTAACTCGCGCAGGAAAAAGATTTAATTTAAATAATAACTTTATTTAATTCTAGCTCTAAGTTACATCCTTCTAAAACAACTATATAAAATCTTAAATTCCAAATTCCAAATGAACAAATACTTCTGCTTCTTCATCTCCAGCTTTTCCCACTACTATTTGGGGTCGCTGTTTTTGATGAGCTTTCCTCATTTCTCTCTGTCCTCTGACCCTTTGATTTCAGATCTTCATCCACCATATCTTGCCATCTTCTCTTGGGTCGTCCTCTTTTCCTCCTTCCCTCCACTTTCATGTTCATAGCTCTTTTGCCAGTGTAGTTCTCGTCTCTTCTCATTACATGGCCAAACCATCTCAGTCTATTTTCTTGGATTTTATTTTCAATATCTGTAACTTTCACTGTCCCTCGGATGCACTCATTTTTAATCCTGTCTGCTCGTGTCACTCCGCACATCCCTCTCAACATTCTCAGTTCTGCCACCTTCATCTTTTGTATATTGGGCTTTTTCTTCCATTCCATACAGCATTGAAGGTCTCACCACTATCCCGTAAACTTTGCCCTTTAGACGCACAGGGATCTTATCGCAGAGGACAGCGTCCAACCTGTCTGTATTCCGCTAGTCACTTCTCTACCCATCTCACTCCATTCATCAACTGCCGATCCAAGGTATCTGAAGTGGTCACTTTTCCCAATTGCTGTCTCCATCAGTTTCAGCTCCTCATTTTGCTGGGCCTCTATGTTGCATGCCATACATTCTGTCTTGCTTCTGCTGATTTTCAGTCCCCTGTCTTCCACAGCTTTCCTGCAATCCTATAGCTTTTCTTCGATCTATCCATATCCATCACATAAAACTATATCATCCGCATAGAGCATGTTTCAAGGCGCTTCTTCCCTTATTTTCTCTGATATGACATCTATCACTATGTTGAACAGGGAAGGACTCAGTGCCGAGCCCTAGTAGAGACCCACTCTCACTTCAAAACTACTCGTTTCTTACTGGCAGGTTCGCACTTTTGTCTTGGCTTTCCTATACATTTCTTGAATTAACCTGACAAATTTCTGTTGTGCGTTTTTAACTTCCTGCCTTGGCACTCTGAAATATGCCTTTTCCAGGTCAATGACGACAAGGTGAAGTTCTTGTTGTTTCTCTTTGAACTTCTCCATCATTTATCTCAAGCTAAAGATTGCATCAGTGATTGCATGACTTTCCGGGCATAAAACCAAACTGTTGACTCCCAATATTAACTTCAGCTTTCAGTCGTTTGTCCGGGATCCTCTCCAAGATCTTCACAGTGTGTGACATTAGCTTAATTCCTCTGTAGTTGTCACACATTTAGATGTCCTCTTTACCTTTGTAGATTGGGACGAGAATACTTTCTCTCCATTCGTCTGGTATCTCCTCCTCTCTGTAGATCTTCACCTAGAGATCCCATAGCAAGTCCAGCCCTTCCTCTCCAATGGCCTTCCAGACTTCAGCCGGGAGTCGGTCCGGTCCAACTGCTTTCCCTCTCCTTATGTGCTTCAGTGCTACCTTAACCTTACTCCTTGTGATGTCCGTTGTCATTCCCTCATTTGGTATTCTATCTTCATGGTATTTTCGTTCATTCTCTATGTTTAGTAGCTCCTCAATTACCCTTTCCATCTATCCTGTATCTCCACAGTGTTCCTCAGGATTTCTCCATTGGTCTTCTTGATCTGCTTTATGTGTGTGATATCTTTTATTGTCCGGCTTCTGTGTTTGGCAATGCTATATATTTTCTTCTGCTCTTCCGGTGTTTCTAAGTCATCGTACATCTCTTGACATGCTTTGGCCTTCGCTTGTGGCACTTTCTTTTGTGCCTCCTTATTCCTGATCTTAAAGACTTCTAGATTTGCTGGGGCATGTGTTAAATCTCACCTCTGTTTTGCTTTTCTCTTGTCCTGTACTGCTGCCTGCACCTCCTGGTTCCACCACCAACTCTCCTTGTTTTCTTTCGCAGAATTTTCCTGTTGTTTCTCCCAAAATGTTCCTGCCAGCACACCTGATGGCCTCTGCATTTGTATACCACCATTCTTAAACATCCTCAAAATCACTGGAAACTCTCTGCAGGACTACCTCCTTAAACCTATGCCTCAAAACTATATCCTTTAATTTGAAGCACTTGATCTTTTTCACCTTAGTGTTACTCTTCACTTGCTCCCTGACTGCATACATCGAAAGTTGGAGGTTCATAAGCAATGGGCGGTGTTGCATTGCCATGTGGTCATCAGGGATGACTTTGCAATTTTTCACTTCCTTCAGATATTTTCTCTGTACAGAAAGTAGTCGATCTGTGTTCTATTTCCACCACTTTTGAAGGTGACCAAGTGCTCTTCTTTTTTGTTGAAGGAAGAGTTGGCCAGGGCAAAGTTGAAAGTTCCAGCAAAATCTGATTAGTTCACCTTCTTGGTTCAATTCTCCAAAACCATGCCCTACATGGATTCCTTCTATGCCTCTGTTATTGGTTCCAATGTGTCCATTATAGTCCCCTCCAATGATCACTCTCTCTTTCTCTTCCAGTTGTCTTAGCTCTTCATCTATAGCTTTCCAGAAAGCATCCTTCATCCCCATCCTTGTAGCAATCTGTGGGGCATAAACACTCATTATATGAATTGCTTCACCTATATCCAGCTTCATCCTCATAATCCTGTCACTTCTATGGCTTACTTCTGTGACATTTTCCTTCATCTTTCGTGAGATGATGATCCCTACTCCATTTCTGCCCTCCCTGCTTGCACTGCTGTAGAATATCTTGTACCCCTCTCCTAGTTCTCTTGCCTTATCTCCCTTCCATCTTGTTTCTTGTACACACATGACATCAATCTTTCTTCTTTCCAACATGTCCACGATTTCCCTTCCTCTTCCTGTCATGGTGCCCACATTGAGTGATGCAATCCTGAGTAGTAAAGGTTTTTGAGCTGGTTTCTTTAGTTGTATCTGCTCTTGATACGATAACCCTAGCATACTTTTCACAATCCTTGGGTGCATAAGGAACTGCGCATCGCCTACAGCGGGCAACGCCCTAGTATTTTCTGAGTCATGGATACCACTTATCCTCATACAGGCTTGGCAGGATGTTTTACAGCGGATGCCCTTCCTGACGCTAACCCTCCTCCTTTATCCAGGCTTGGGACTGGCCAGTCCGCCATATGGTGTCCTGGGCAGAGTTAATTGATTACTTTACCCAATTAATTTAAATAAAAATCCTAAATTTTGATATTAAATGTTTCCAAAATCTTACAAATACCATCCCACGCAGAAAAAAGCCTCGCCCTGAGGCGGCACTGTTACCTGAAATTCTCTGGGGTCTTGCATCTCTGCAGCCTCTTCCAATGATGAAGCAGGACAGATCGAGTCGATGCCGGTAAGCCTACATCTCAAGTGGGCAAACTTGCAAAAATCTCAAAACAAGAAATTATTTAATATGGAGTTTAAATGTACTTGTCACTATGTAATCATTCTCTCGTAATAAATAGGTTATTAAAATGAGTTAGTAAATTAGTAAATCAGTATGTAACACACAAGAATAAAAAAAAATCATAAGGTACCACTTAGCATGTAACTGATTAATATTACTTAATGTCACTTAATACTAGCATGAAATAATTTTGATATAGGCCTGTATAGCACGTATATATGTTCACAATTGTTCGTTATTGTTCACCATACAGTTCAAAGTTCCTAACTAACACAATAGTTCTTAACCAAGCACACAGTTCAGTGTCCAAAATTTTTAATGAAGGTTCATTACCCTAAAGCACATAATAACTCAATACACTGAAAATTTTCTGATAATCACAAAGTTAGAAACACGGAAGAACAATAAAGTAAACTACTTGTTACACTAAAGCACAATTCTGTTCACTGGAATACGGAACTCGCGAGAGTTCTTGTTTAGCTCTTCTTAGTGTCATCTCCGATGACGACATCAGAATAGGGAAGTAGTCTCGAAACGACCTTCCTTGGAGCTGTTGGTGTCGAGGGAGTGGTGGCCTCGCATGTCGGTTGGTGTGAGGTGTGGGGTGGCTCTGGGAGTCCTTCCTGGCTCCATGGCAATCGTCACCTGCAAACTAGCTTATTCCAAATGTCTTGGCCAATTATAGTTTAAAATTTACAAAGAAAGAATATAGGAATAAATAAGAATATATATAGTATGTTAAATTCCCCATAATTAAATCTGTTGTGAATTTCTGAAATAATGTTTCAAATGAAAAATAAAAGACTACGGTTTACATGTCAAATGTGTGTATACTCTAAGTTCTTGACTCTAAAGGTAAATATAAGGCTAAAAATGTGTGATAGTCTTCGAGAGAAAATATTTGTGAGGTCCTTCCTTAGGAGAAGTAAGGTTTCCCTCAATATTAAACAAAGGAGTCTCATCTAAAGTGTTTAATAATTGTCCAAGTCTAGTCTGTAATCTGACAACAATCATTATGCAAGCAAGTTGGGGGGGGGGGATTTCGGAGCAACTAACATCAGACATGTCAAAGCGTTTTGTCCCAACAGCCTTAGCCGAGGTCACCCACTTTGTACATGAAAGAAAGACTAATTAGCTCGAAGCAAATCCTTCTACTGTACACAATTTATTCAGTTCTCAACACTTCCATGACTCAGCAACTCGTCGTCATGTTCCACCATCTTTAGTGATCGGAGGGGTGACGTTTGTATTATTAAACTTAGAAGATCAACTAACTCGG
>JAHWFO010061316.1:20249-76517 GCA_023313115.1 Rhysida immarginata
GTCAATTTACACGTGAATTGCCGATGTGCTACGAAGTCCTGCTGCTGGGTGCGGCTTCCACCAAGCTTCACCGGGGCTTTTTTCATCAAACTCCGGGTAACAGTATTGATCCGCTTCTGATCTTGCTCTTCCCTAAATTTCTTGACCATCTCAAACGCATATCGGATGCGGGCTTCCATCCGTGCCATAATAGGGTTTTCTGGGAGCTGTTATTACATCACCGGGCAACACACGGTCTCTTCCATACAACAAAAGTAACAGACTCTCACCTAAAGGTGAATGAGGGCTAGAATTGTATGCAAACATACAAAATGACAAGTAGGTGGGCCAATCACGTTGGCTCTTATCAACATAGTGCCGAATCATTTGGATCAAACTTTTGTTCAGCCGCTCCACGATTCTGTTTCCAGCAAGGTGAAATGCCGTCGTAAATAACCTCTTTATTCCCAGGAGTTTACACACTTCTCTCAATAATTCTGATGTAAAATTTGAACCTCAGTCCATCAAGAGCTGGATGGGGATGGAGTGTCGATTGAAGATGCTCATAACAACGCTTTAGCCACTGTTTTAGCTGTCTGATCGACAAGTGGCATGGCTTCTGAATATCTGGAATAGTGATCCGTGACTACAAGGATGTATTTCTAGCCTTCGTGTGATATCAGCAGCGATGTGGTAAAATGGATGATTAACAGGTGGGAAACTCTCGCCGTTTAGGTCGGGCAGCATGGCGCTGACAGCTCTCGCACTCGGAGCAGAATTTCTGAATGTCAGTTCTCATGGTGGGCCAATAGTACAACCCATATCCAAAAGTATGAGACCATAGAGTCCTAATGCGTGAATAATATTAGTAATCATTTTACAGATTCAGATACACTAATTACATATTAATAAAAATTCCAGTTAATAAAGCATTCTTCTCTCTATAAAATTTAATGAGAAATTAATGATACATTAATGAAATATTAATTTATTCAGTGTTAATAAAACGAAATTTGGAAATCTGTATGAGACCAGGAATTTTGTGGGACAGAAGTATGAGACCACCCCCCAAAAGCACAAAAAATCAAATGGAATTGGTCCACCTAATGAAAAAATTTAAAAATATGCAAATTATCTTACTAATTAAAGCAGAAGATGTCATGATTTCCACAAGATCCAGACAACATGCCACATACAAAACATCTGTCTTCAGACTTGAAAACAACAGTTGTAAATTTACAAAAGCAAGGCTATTCACAGAGAGACATAGCAGAACGTTTGGGAATAAGCAAAACTGGTGTCTAAAAGGTACTAAACAAATTCCATTCAATTGGAAGTGTGGACAATCTCAAAAGACGTGGGCAACCCAAAACAACATTAAATGAGATAACAGAAAACTGAGAGAGATTTGCAAGTTGAATAGAAACAAGTCATCAAAAGAACTACAAGCACAATGGAGGAAACATAGAGTAGACGTCAGCTCTCGCACAGTACGAAGGAGTATTCAATGGGGTTTAAATCATGTAAAGCCAAAACCAAGCCTCTCAACACTTTTAAACAAGCCAAAAGATGCTAAACTGGGCAAAAGAGCATGAAAATTGAACCAGAAAAGACTGGGGAAGTCTTGTTTTCTCAGATGAGAGCCGGATTTGTTTTGGAAATGGAGACAACATTGGCGTAAGAGTTCGATGTCAGCCGCATGAAAAATTCAATCCCCAGTGTGTTTGATCAAGAGTAAAGCATCCTGTTTCCTCCATGGTGTGGGGCTGCATGATGACATATGGTGTTGGAAGGATAAGCACTGTAAAGAATACAGTGAATTCCAGTGCATATCAAGCTATACTGGAATACAGTTGAAGACATGATTGGAGAAGAAGATTTTATATTCCAGCATGACAGTGTGCCTTGCCACCAATCAACTTCTACAAAGGCATGGCTGCAGGGCAACGGAATGAACGAATTGGAGTGGCCAGCCAACAGCCTGGATCTCAATCCAATCGAAAACATGTGGAACATTTTGGAGAAAAATGTTGCCAAAGATGGCCCCACCAATAGAGATGAGTTGATGACTTCTATTCGAAGATGCTGGGAAGAAATAAGACCACATCAATGCCAACACCTTGTACATCAGATTCCCCCACAAATAAAAGCATTTATTGCAGCCAAAGGAGGGCCTACAAAATATTAAATGCAGTGGTCTCATATTTATGTTTCAGAGAATGACTGGTCTCAAAATTTTGTCCCATGAACTTTTTCAAATTTGATTTGTAAATACTAATTAAATTAATTTTTTAGTTAATGTAGATTTTGAATTTTATAGAGAAACGTGTACTCTATTAAATGCAATTGTTCTTGTTTACGTGGAACTGATGAATCTGAATAAATAAAATGAATACTAATATTACTCATGCATTAGTACTCTATGGTCTCATGCTTTTGGCCATGGGTTGTACTGTTTATCTAGCATTAGCCTCATCTTTTTAGATCGTATATGGCCACTTGCAGGGATATCATGATAAAGATATAGAACATTGTTGCTCAAACTGTTAGGAACAACTACCTGCTCCCACGTTTCCTTCCCATCTTGATATGATGTAATACATCATCTTAATCTTTGAAGAAATTTGCTTCTTTATCTGGCCAATCTTCCGGAGGTGGTTTCACGCCTTTGCTCTTTAAATAGGTGGAAATCTTCACGTATTCCTTTTCACTCTGCCTCTAACTGTTGTTCCCTATCTGTCTCTTGTTTACACACGAGGGGTTCGTATTCTGCAATTGCAGAAATAGGAACTCTAGACAATCTGTCGGCATCGGTGTTTTTGATGCCGGGCTTGTGGACGATTTCAAAATTGTACTCTGCTAGGGACAAAGACCAGCGGGTCAACCTGCTGGCAGGATTGCGGAGCAAAAATAACCAAGAAAATGGATGATGATTGGTTTGCATAACGAATCTATTCATCTACGGATGCACCTGAAACTGCTTAATGGCATAAACTACACCTAAACACTCCTTCTCAATCACTGAGTAATTTAACTCCTTTTTCTTCAACAACCTGCTGCAATACGCAATGGGATGCTCCTTTCCTTCGAATTTCTGCGACAAAACCGCGCCTAACGTATAGGAACTGGCGTCTGTGGCAACAATGAAAAGTATAGAAAAATCAGGACTTTTGAGAATGGGTGCAGAAATTATGAGTTGTTTGAGGGTCTGGAAAGCTTTCTCGACTTCTTCTGTCCAATCAAAGGGTATGTCTTGTCTAGTTAGATTTGTTAATGGTTTTGCAATGGCACTAAATGACCTGAGTGCCTTCTGTAATAGTTAGCCAATCCGAGAAAAGATTGTATCTCTTTAACAGTTTTGGGTTTTGGGAAATTTTCAACAGCTGTAATTTTATCCGGATTTGGTGCAATTCCATGCTCGGAAACAACATGGCCTAAAAATCTGACTTCATGATTAAGAAACTGACATTTTCGAGGTTTTAATTTGAGATTTGCTTCCCTTAACCATTCAAACAATACTCTTAGGCTTGCCAAATGTTCAGGAAATGTTTCTGTGAAGGAAATAAAATCGTCTAAATAAACTAAAATGCGGTCTTGTAGCATCTCACAATGATATTAGCTGTTCTTTGCTGTCCCATTGGTTGTCGCTTAAACTGATAATTCGAATTTGGGGTACAGAATGAGGTCTTTTCCCGATCACTAATTTCGAGTTGGAAATATCCCCGATTAGCGTCTAGTACACTAAAATACTTGGCTTTCCCCAGTTGAGACAAAGTTTCATTTATGTTAGGTAAAGAAAACGAGTCGACCTTTGTGACCTTATTAAGTTTACAATAATCAACAACAAACCAATATGAACCATCTTTATTTTTAACTAACAAAGCTGGTGTGCTGCAGGGGCTCGCGCTGGGTTCTATAACCTGGTTTTTTAATACATTGTCCATCATTTCTTTCATGATACCCCTCTGGGAGTAGGGAATCCTATAAGATGTAATCACGTGCTTTGGGGGGGGGGGGATCTGTATCAATTTTGTAATGCTCAATTTTGCAACATCCAAGAACCCAGTCTTCATATGAGAACACGCCATTAAATTCATATAACAATTTTTCTAAAAGTTTTCTTTTATCAGATGCCAAATGATCCAAATGAAATAAATTTAAAAATTCTTCTTTCCAAAATTTTTTCCCCCCTCTTCAATGGGAGTGCTCAGTTCCACTTTCTCTTCTTCTGGTTCACTCAGATTCCCAACAATTTTATTAGCCTCTACAACCAAAGTTTCACCAGAGTAGTTCATTATACAAATGGGTATTGTATCGAATTTTGAAACCTTAACCAATAATTTAGCTGCCAAAAGCCCTGGATTATAAAGTTCTTTTGGTTCGAGCACACCAATGCGATTTTTGAACGCTTTGCGTGCTAAGTTACCTTCACAAACAAC
Organism: Rhysida immarginata; assembly: GCA_023313115.1. Taxonomy (NCBI): domain Eukaryota; kingdom Metazoa; phylum Arthropoda; class Chilopoda; order Scolopendromorpha; family Scolopendridae; genus Rhysida; species Rhysida immarginata. The sequence goes on from JAHWFO010061316.1 coordinate 24,668, forward strand.
CTCAGAATAAGGGGGAACAGAGAGGTATCTTCACAAACCTTACATCTAAGAGGAACAGTTTCCATAAATTCTCTGTTGTTTGCAACCCCAGTTGAGTGCCGTTGATTTCTCTTTCCTGGCCGACACCCCATAAAAGGAATGTAATTATCATTTTCATACGAATGGTTATTCTGAAAGACAATTACAAAGCCAAATTTTCTAAGCGCATCCCTTCCCAGTACGGCATGATAGGGTATTTCTCTCCTTCGCTTCCAAATATAACATTTTAAATTGTAAAACTTATCTCTTAATAGAAATTTAATGAGGTATATACTTTCAATGGGAAAATTGTGCCGTTACCCCGACCAAATTTATAGCAGGTTCATCAACCTCAGTAACTGTGTATCCCAATTCAGTAATTTCTTGTAACATGTCTTCACCTAATAATGTCTCCTTGGCCCCACTATCTACTAATAATTTGACAGTTACATCTCCCACTCTGCCCTTAACCATAAATTCTTCTGGTTCCGCAGAAACATGTGTCATCTGTAGGGATTCCTTCTCATTTATTGCCCTCTTCCTTTCCTGTCGGGAGAGAGGCTGCTTGCATGTTTTTTGGCCTGCTCTCTTCCTGGACTAGCCTTCACCTGCTGTTGCTTGGCGTTCCTTTCCCTGTCTCTTTGTACCCTTTCCCGACAATATCGGATGGGGTGGCCTTCCCGATGACAATAGAAGCACTCAATTCTATGAAACTGTTTGTTCTTACAATTTCTCATTACATGACCAGGTAATTGGCAGTGGTAACAAATTAATTCTGTGCACGCTCCAAGTGTTCCTCGCCCTCGACCTGCGTTTGTGGCTTTATCTTGTCTTGGTGAATTTCTCCACTCAGCCGATCTGTTGCGTTCACTCTGCCTACCTCCACCTGCTGTGCACGCACTCTGATTCTATTCCTCCATCTCCTGTCTGCTCCGTGCCCTTTCTTGCTCTCTTAAAAGTAATCTTTCCTCTATCAGTCTACTAATTCTATCCTCCATCTCTGAATTTTCTTGGGTGATTTTTTTTCCTATATCCCCCCAACGCATTCAACGCACCATCATCTGCGACCCATCTCTTTTCTATCTCTTCCCCTTCCTGCTCTTTGGCTTGTCTCAACCTTTCTAGCTTTCTAAACATAGCTACTCGCCTCAATGATGGCAACAATCCTTCTATAAAATGCTCTGTTATCCTCTCGTTCAATAGCTCCTGCGCATAAGCATGCTTCACCTCCGCTTGTTCTCCTTCTCCCTCTACTACCTTCTTAGTTCTATTTCCCAAGCTCTGCAGACACATCGCGTACTGGCGTACGGACTCTGTACCTCTTTGTCTGCATTCCAGAAATAATCTCTCACTTCTTCCTTTAGGCTCTTTTCAGCAACTGTCTTTAAATGCTTCCCTCAATGCATCATATGTAACCACTTCTATCATGTCTCCATCTTCTTGACAATAGAACTGCGCATCCCCTGTCAACTTAATTTTTGCGATGTTAAATTTTGCTTCAGGGGGCTAATACATCACCATGCCAACCTCATCTATCTTTAAAAAGAATGCTTCTTGGTTCGTAGACCCGTCATACGGTTTTATTTCGCTAGCCAAAGCAAATGACTGCACCTGGGCCTGATTCATACGGAATTACACTCCTATCTATCTTAAATTTAATGGGATGGCAATAATGCCTTGTTTCCCGTCCTTGGACTTAAAACTAATGACCCAATCTTAATCTACTCAATTCTTCGATCTTAATTAAGTAGAATTTATATAAATGATTATGTAAAATATGCTTATTCAAAGGGTTTTATATGCATATGCAAATTAGATTTGGGCCTTAAAACGATCTTACTGCGTCAATTAACCTCTTATTAACGAAAAGATGCATTTATGCACCCGAGACCGAATTTTTCAGAGACTTAAATATAAGAATTTTTATTTATCAAACGATTGGATAAGTAGAACAACAATTTTTTTCTTTCAATAAAGCAGACTCTTTTCTTTATAAATGTCATATATTATCCACCTAACTTGCAATAATAAATTTATTTGTATATAATTAAAAAGGCATTATATGGGAGACAAGTGAGCGATCTGAAATGCCACTCTGAAACTGCTCAAAATAAAATATATTTTCGTTCAACTGTTCTAAAACTTTCTCCAAATCAATTACAATACCGTTATGATAACTTCTGTAAAAAGCATTTTTACATAAAATGAGAAATTTTATATATTTCCTACTGTAAATCCTCCGATGGAAATCCAAAGCTCCTTTCTCTCCACTAAACAGGAACTTCAAACTTTGGCACGTGTTTTCAAAGCTACTATTATAGCTGGATATATAAGAGTAATTTTTATTTTGAACACAAAACATTCATTTATATTTTTCTCATAAGTAAAGATAAATTTGATAGATAGTTTAAATGCTGACGTCATAATTACGTCAACTGCGGAGTGTCTTTGTTCATAACTTGACCTTCCTCCTGCTATTTCTGGAACACTCTCCATTAGGAAATCTCACTACAAGGAAGTGGTTTCAACCTGCTCGCTGACTAATACTCGTGTCATCTTATTCAAGCCTAGGCAACTCACTGATTTTTGTATTTTGGATCGCACATAAAGTAAGTATTATATAATTTTTTTAATTTATTTAGAAATTAAATGTTATACATATATATTTCTACTATATTATGAGCATGATAATTAGGTTATTAACACATTCAGAATTTTATAATTAAGAAGTCATATATAAAATATTTTAAAACTTCACAAGTTGCACTTCTTATAGCTATTCTTGTAATTTTTTTCATAATAATTATTGACATTATATCATATTTTGCAATTATTTGCAAGAAAATCTTTAACATGGAATAGATTGGCGTAAAACATAAACCACGTGGTTTCTATTAAATGTGTTACTTTATTGTGCAATTCTGTTCAAGTAATTTGATTTATAATATTACATATTGCAGAAAATTTTTATTATTATGGTACTACTACAGGATAAAATCAACTTTTGCCTTATGAGGTTCTGTTATGAAATTGACAGTAAATGGCTTTGTCTTTGTATTTCTAATTTTATAGAAGATAAAATTCTTAATTGAATTATGAGTTTAAACTCAAATGTGGTCATTACTCATATTTTTGAATCTCTTACGATTACCCTCTTAAATAAAAATATACATTTCTTAACTGCTGTATTAAATAAAAAATGTTTTCATTTTGTAATTATTAGTTTTTGCTTTACGGAATGTTATTGATCATATAGAAATAGTGTGATAATTATATTTTAAGAGAAAAAAGAATAACTCACTGAAGATTTTTTTTATAAACAAATCTCAATTTGTGTATAGTTTGTATTTGCAGAGAATATGAATGTCATTATTAAACATAATTCTGATTACTTTTCCTATAATATCCAATATTTGGTGAAAATTTTTTGTATCAGCATATGTTCATGAATTATAACAGTAATTTTTTCCAAAATTAAAACTTTTGCAATTTCAATAGTTGTTCATTATAAAGCATTTGTACATAAATAACATTTACTAATTAAAATTTTGTTGCCTTTGAAGATATGGCGACGAAGAATCTAACTACAGCCGAGATCGATGCAATTATGGATTTGGAATTTGACCCTTTGTCTGAGATTGATTTAGGTTCAGATTTGGAATCTGATCCCGGTCTAAATGATAATGAGGAAGCAAGGGTAAAAATTTTTATTTAATTTTATTTTCTAATAAAAATTTGCTTTACTTTAAGGTTTTGTAAAACAAGATACTGTAATTTCAGATTGATGCTCATTTGCAGAATGAGTATGCAGATGAGCTCACAGAGCCACCAAATGATGAGCGTGAATTTGATGATGAAGGTAAAAATTGAATATAAAGCAGCCTTAACCTTGATGAAAATTTTCTTATAAAAATTTCCTGTTTTTTTATTACTTTAAGACTGTGAGCAATCACAAAAACTTTTAGATACTAGAGTGGATTTAGAAAGTGCATCTTCTTCCATACGGTATGTTAGCTAAAATTGAAGTCATATACAAGGCCTGTGAGAAAAGTATCCGACCTAATTTTTTTTGCGAAAACCTGATGGATTTGGATAGCGCGCGCTTGCATGAGCCGACGTTATAACTTTGTGCATATGTGTGAATTTTTTCCCACCTCTCAATAGCGTCAGTTGCTGGCAATCAGCATTAGAGGGAGGTAGTGTGTTGTGCCCTCGCCGGTTTTTGATTTGAAGGAAAATGATGGAATGAATGGAGCAGCGTTACTGCATCAAATTTTGCCAGAAACTGGGCGACAGCCAGGTGGAAATAATCAGTCGTCACAGTGGAAGCATTCCTTGTCACCATGACCAAAGAAGGCCCGCCAAGTGCGCAGCAATGTGAAAATGAAGCTGACTGCTTTCTTTGACTCTCACGATGTGGTACACCACGAATATGCACCACAGGGTCAAACATTCACCAAACAGTACTACAGGGATGTCCTCTGTCGCCTACGTAATGCAACAGGTAATTGGCGCCTGAAAAACCAAACTTCATTCAGACTTTTTTGGTGAAAAACCAGACTCCCGTGGTACAACAGGCTCCTTACTCTCCTGACCTGGTCCCCTGCGACTTTTGGCTGTTCCCCAAAATCAAGAGGCCTTTGAAAGGAACGCGATTTCAGACAAGAGAGGACATTATGGCTGCAACGACAGCCGAGCTAAACTCTATTCCCGAAAGATGCTTTCCAGGAATGCTCTCAACAATGGTGGCACTGCTGGGAGCAGTGTGTGGAGTTCCAAGGAGATTACTTTGAGCATGATTAGGTTTCCAATGCTCCAGGTGTGTAATTTTTTTTCCCCGGCCGAAGGTCTGATACTTTTCTCACAGGCCTCGTATCTTTATATACACATTAAATATCAACACTAACATTATTGTATTTTGAATTCATACATTATATCTATAATAATTATACACTTCCCATTTAACACCAGTAATAGACGTACCCAATCAAGTTACAGGGAAGTTCAACCATGTCCCAACCAGGAAAGGAGGTATAAAAGTTTTAAATATTTTAATTAGGTCAGTTAAGTTATATAGCCTTTTATATTTAGGCTATTTAAGTGACACAATTTAAATATTGGGTATTTGATGACATTTTGAGATTTATGTTAACTTGTTAAAAATAATAAGTTAAATATATTTTTATTAATTGCTCTTAATGAGATGCACTGTCTATAATTAGATTTTTTCAAAATTGAAATGTAGAGTTTAAGTTTTAACAATTTTTCTTTTATTGAAGGGCAAGGAAAAGGGACACTCGAGGAGAGGACCTTCCGGTACACTATGGCTATGATGAAGAAGATAGTGGCTTCGTCGGATGTGTAGCATATCCTTTCAAACCTATACGCTCACCTGGCGTGGCTTTAGAAGGGTTGAGGAGAAGTGGTGTAAAGGATTTGTCTCCTTTGTCAGTTTTTTGTTGTGTTTTACCCATGTGTTGGTGTCAATGATATGAAACTATAGCAATATGTATGCTTGGCATCATATCACTGATAGGCGTTCTTATGCAAATAAGTATGGTGCTTGGGATCAGATAACCCCAGATGAGTTATGCAATATGATTGGAATCATAATTTATATGGGGCTAGCTTATCAACCAGAACACGTTAGCTATTGGCACAGGGAAACTTTTTGGGGATGTGAAGATATCAAAAGATATGGATATTTTGATCATCCATCTCTAGAGATAGATTCATGGCCTTGATGAGTTTTCTAAAAGTTAGTGAGCTTGGTAGAGAGCATCCTACTGATAAGCTGCGGAAGGTCAGAGATTTTTTAGATTTAATTTAGTGATCAATGTTCAAATTTATTTCAGCCATTCAAACGGATTTCAGTGGATGAGCAAATGGTAGCATCGAAAGCAAAGACTTCACGTATCAGACAGTATATCAAAGCAAAACCCATGAAGTTTGGGTTTCGCCTGTGGGTCTTAGCAGACTCCACAACAGGCTATACATGGTGATTTAATGTTTATACTGGTGCTAGGGAGGCATCCAGCCCTACAGTTCTTGGTTAAGATGTTACCATGAAACTCATTTCAGGCCTTGAGAACCAGGGATATCATGTTTATTTTGATATTTTTCTTACTTCGCCGACTTTATTAAAAGATCTAGTTGGAATAGGATTGTATGAATTTTCGTACCTTCTACAGTAATTTTAGATACTTATACCATCTAGACTCCATAGTAAATTTTTATTCATTTCAGGTACATATGGATGTGGAACCAGTAGAGAAAACCACATTGGATTCCCTGCAGGCCTAAAAAATGCCCAAACATGGGGAAGAACAGTCGAAAGAGGAGAAATGAGATGGATCAGAGATGAAAATATTGCTTATCTCAAATGGAGAGATTCCAAGGTAGTCACTGTAGCTTCCACTATACATAAGGCCAATGATTCAGGGACAGCCTTGAGATGTTTAGGTGGTGCGGCAGAAGCAGTTGTTTATCAAAGGGCCTTAGCTGTTGAAGAATATAATCGATACATGGGAGGTGTGGATCTTTCTGATCAATTAATAGAAACATACAATCTTCTCCACAAAGTGAAGCGATAGTGGAAAAAGCTGTTTTTCCATACGATTGATATATGCTTTGTCAAAGCTTTTATTATTTATAACCTCTGTCAAGAAAATGGTTTCAACACATCTGAAAGTAAGAGATGTGGAAAACTCAAAGTTGAGATTTCGAGAGGAACTCAGCCTAGCTTTAGGAAGAGATAATTTGCTATCAAGCAGCATTACTATAAAAGCAACACCTCAGAGCCTTGTCCGTGGTCAACCCCACCCCCCTCGACTTATTGGTAACAGAAGAAAATGTGTGACTTGTAAAAGACAGACTAAATTTATCTGCAAAATTTGTAAAGTCCCTTTCCGTGTGATGAAGGGTTATACATGTTTTGAAGACTTCAACCACTGCTAGGTCTATGAATTTTAATTTCATATTTTACTATGCACGGTATACCTTAAGTAATCTCAACAATATTCAATAATTGAATAAGAATATTCTTATGTGATAACAGTTGCAATATATTGGTTAATATCTTTTGCAGTCTTTTAGATGTGACTTCATTTTCTTTTTTAATACTATTTTAATCTATTATAATATTATACTATTAAAACATTTTATAACTTATATTTGAATGTACATAAGATATAATCATATCTTCCATTGATTTAATGAAATACAACTAATTAAGTGAATTATTTTAATTATTTTATTTACACCATTATATTTAATTAATGAAAAATAGTTAAGAATAATAATTATTTAATTTTAAACCATTAAATTAATGGAAGTTACTTATTATATCTCTTATTCATTCAACCATATTGTTAATTTAAAATTATCTTTACTTTTGATAATAATAAAATTCTTCATTTTTTTTTCCAGATCAGATAGGAGCGGGCAAAGATCCAAATACATGAAAAAGTTCCTTAAAAGCTACAATTTTAGTTATAATTATTATTCCAAAATTGTTATATGTTAATACTTTATATGAAGTTTCTCTTCCAGCTCATGGGGGCATTCAACATGTCTTTGGTTGCATAAATTTTGATGTCTTTTCTTCTTTTTCAGATGAGTCAAAGAAATTTTCATCTAAAGAGCCTAGCTCAATAAATATTTTTCCTTTCCTTTGGGTACTACCTTGACGTGGAAAGGCTTGAGAGCTTCAATGACAAGGTAGCAATGGAAAGGCAATGAGAGCTTTGCTGTTATTGATATGAAAAATATCATATGCTCTAAGAAAGCACCAGCTGAGATTCCAAACTAAACGTGCCCTTTTGATTCTTTGTTGCATTACAGATTTTTTGTACATTTGTCATAATAAATTTATGAATTTGGAATGAAGCTCTCCCAACAGAATTTACTCTAATTAATTCGTAATCTGTCTTTCCCACAATGTAACTGTGTTAAACTGTTCCATTCCCAATATACCATTAAGAAAGAATGGCCACTGAGACAGGAATGAATAAATGCTAGCTATAACGTATCTTCTCAGTCTGTCCGCTAAGCTTGGGTCTCATTCTGGTTTCGATACGGGTCGTCTGCTGAGGTGGTCTCGTCCAACGACGTGGCTTGGAGATGGCTCTATGAGGGGTTCCTTCTCCGGCGGTGTGACAGCATACCTTTCGGGCTGGCTACACGATCTGGGACCAACACTGATGATTTACGATCTGGAAATGTTGATGTAGTCTTATATTTAGAGAAGAAGATAGGGACAATTGAGAGTTAGTGTAAAGGTGTTTCAGTTTTTTGACATGTAAAGGTGTTTCAGTTTCTGAAATTCATCGTCGTATGCAGAACATCTATGGAAATGACTGCCTAAACTTTACTCGTGTTCGGGCATGGAGCAAAAGGTTTTCGGAGGGACAGTCATCATTGCAAGATGATCACTGACCTGGACAAGCAAACTGCGCCATCACGGATGATTCCAAATCCAAAATTGATGCTGTCTTAAAGGAAAACAGAAGAGTGACAATCCATGTTGTGGTTCCTAAAACTGGCCTTAGTCGTGGAACTGTTCAGTCCATTATCAGGAACCATGTCACTACAAAAAATCTGTGCACAATGGGGCCCACATCATATGACATCAGAACAACTTGGAGTTCGAATGGCCATGTCCCTGCAACATTTGACTCGCTATGAATAGGAAGGAGAGAGTTTTCTCAACAGAATCGTTACAGAGGATGAAACTTGGTGCTTTCTTTTCCAGCCTGAAAGCAAACCTCAAAGTCGTCAATGGAAGCATCATGGGTCATCACCCTCCAAAAAATCAAAGGCAATCGCAAACAGGATGGGTAAGGTGATGTTGACCGTATTTTTTGATTGCAAAGGCCCGACTTTACTAGACTTTCTTGAAAAATGCAACACAGTTATCGCGAAATTATATGGAAAAACATTGTAGGCACTGCACTCGGCCATCAAATGCAAGCATCCTGGACTTCTTAAGAAGGAGTACTTCTTCTCCACGACAACGCGCGTCCTCACACCTCGAAAGCAATGGTAAACCTCATCAAAAAGTTCAACTGGGAAGCAATGCAGCATCCACCTTACAGCTCTGACTTATCCCCATGTGACTTTCACATGTTTGGGGATCTGAAGAAACATCCGAAAGGCCACAGGTTTCAGTCGGACGATGAAGTGAAGGAAGAGGTTTTGGAATGGTTCCACACGCAACCATAAAGGAATTACACGCAGTGTTACACAGTGGGATAAATGCCGTAAAGCATTTGGAGATTATTTTTAAATTCAATGCATACACTTTGGATAAAAGATATAATTTTCGTTTTCATTTGACATCAGACCCTTATATGTTATTATTTTGCTGTTCCTGATATAGCTGAATGTAGTTAACAAAACATCAATGCTTTCTCATTAAATACTGAAAAGTTTTTCTTAAACCGATGTTTTCTCGTTAAGCATTGAGTAGCTTTTCTGGTATGGATGCTAACATCGATGTCGCGATGTTTCATGCATCGCACGGCTCTAGGCAGTATCATGAGCATAGAAATATAAATTACATTTATATGCTTATAAATTACACTTATAAATTACACATGGCATGCAGAGACAATCGACAATTGAACAGCGCAGGGAAAACAAAACGAGCAGTCCGAAAGCAACACTTTCACTGCCATACTCATTCAGGAAGGAACCAGGAGAAGTACACTGAACTAGGCAAGAAGCAGGATGAAACCCAGTTAAGTCATCTGGAAGATAAGATGGAGTCCTTTCTTATTAGGACGATAGAGTTGATTGTTGATTGACGAGAGGCACGAAGGAGCTATGAGATGAAGAATTCGGGAAAGATGGCCTTTTGGATGTCGTCGAAATCGATGTCCAGAACGTGACAAGGCCTGAGGAAACTTCTAAACGTGAGTGGACGCCTCCAAATACCTGCAACCAGAGGATTGGGATGGTCCTTAAACTTCGGAAGCAACTTCTTCAGTGACTCCTGGACATATTTACCGATTGGAGGTATATGGAAATCTTCAGCAATAGAAATATTTGTTGCAACTCTCCTGTCCAGTTGGGCGATAGTCCTCAGGGTAACGTTTTAGAAGGTGTGGAGATCCTTCCATCTGGATTTGCATATTGTAGCCCAGGCAGGTATATCATAAAGAAGAATGGTTCGTATAACCATCTTATAAAGCAATAGTTTGCTATCCATTCCAAATTCACTGTTTTGCCCCTAGAAGAGCAACTTTACTAAACTTTGCCTTCTTAGCTTTATTTATCGCATAGGAGACGTGATCACCCCAATTTAGCCTGGCATCTACCACCACTCTGAAGTATTTGTAATTTTTTACCCAGTCGAGCTCTTTACCAGAAAGGAAGACAGGACTAGGGGGTTTCCGATGTTTCTTTATAATGAACATTGCCTTGCATTTGTCAACGTTAAGATGAGTCTCCACTTTGTAAACACTTCTCGCACAATTGTAAGTGTTCGGGAAAACTCAGATTTTTTTATGTAAAAATAGATATAATTTTATTTGTAATTAATTATTCTATTTTTTCTATTTTTTAAGTTTTTTTTACTGTTTTGCAGACAGTGATTGTTGAGTATATATTGTTTTAATAAATGTTAATTAAAAAATCTCCACGTGAATATCACTGTCTGCAGCTAGTTGTTCCTCTGAATGTGTGTCCAACTATTGTTGATGTTCTTTCCGTAGTTACTGTTTTTTTTATTCCAGACAAACCACTTCTAGCTTCTGGCTTGACCAGTCGTCCCTCCTTCTGGTCCTCCACGTCCTTCCTAGCTTACAGCATGACGTTCAACTTCCATTTATCATTTTCATTCCAATGCTCTGCAAATTACTCCTACCCTGCCGTTCGATGTTTAGTTTCTTAAGGAATTTCTCACTTTCTCATGGCAGCCATGATTCTTTACCGAACAGCATTGTTTTATGGGTTTACCTATAAGGTAATAATGAAATTTCTTTTAATGCTATTTCAACAATAACACGCATAAAGGACGCCATGCTGCACATTTCAATTCTTATTTCCCATTAATAATTAATTATTATTTCGCAGTCTTTCTTTAGACATTAAATGGGAATTTTTGAAATATCTTTTCCTTATTCTTTATAAGGAATTGGTCTGCCTCAATTTTTTTTATATTTAATCTCAATTCGCTCAATTAATATTTCTCGTTACAGTGTTTTGCTGATTTAACGTACATTTAAGTATTTCTTAATTTTATTCCGAGAAATATTTTTTCTTTTGTAATTGAGATCGCAATGCCTATTCCTCAATTAAATCATATTGTATAGAACATTCTTTTGAACAGAATTTTTGTATTTTATAAATAAATATCGCAATTTTTAAAACAATATAAAAGTCTTTTATCGAGCCACGTTTACTCTAAGTTTTGGGGTTCTTTTTTAAAGTACCACCCATTAAAGTGTATTTATTTTGCTTCCCCCTCTAAACATATGGTAACAGAGCGTGGTTTTTTTCTTTTATTTTAATACAATATGGAAGAATCATATTTTGAAGAGGGTCGTTTCCTCCCTAGGCCAACGAGTGCCAATTATATTCAATGGTCGTATCGAGTTTTAACCTTTCTCGAAACCAAAGGGTTAGCCAAGTATGTCCAAGAAAAGATCTTTCTCCCTAGAGAAGCATCAGCCAGCTCATCCATGCACCTTGATTGGGCAAGAGTACGGCATTACCTCCTGAGTATGGTGAGTGATGACATTGTCATCATGCTTCAAGATGAGAATCCCTATACATTGTGGGAAGCAATTAAGCATCGATATGGAAGGCCGTTCATTAACACAGGCTGAAATAATGTGGCGTCTTTCAGCCTTGTGTTTCTTAGACGCTGATGATCCGAATGCCTATGTAGCAAGAGTGCTACAAATCCGTGCTCAGGCTGGAGCCGTGTCCCTGGTTCATATGTTTGCAGGTCTACCCTCAACTTATACTCCATTGAGAGTTGGGGTCCAATCAAACCCATCAATGTCAATTGAAACCTTCCTGAGTAAACTAAATGTGGTTTTTAAGGACCACACTACACTAAATTCCTCAATAGGTATAGCCTCGTGTGCCACCTCTGTTTCTTCCCTGCGTCCACATCCAAATGCCCGTCGAACAAATGACGTAACATGCCATAATTGTGACACGTAAAAACGGTTTGTCCGTCCAAAAATTATCCGACTACTGCAGGTCCAGCTACTTCATGCATCGCGATACCTTCTCGTTCGCAGGATCCTGCATCAACAAAGCGCATGCCTCGTGCATCAGCTTCACGTCCTAAGTGTAAGCCTCGCAAATCGGGTACAAAAGGACAAAGCAAGAAACCTGCAGCCAATTGTGTTGGTGTTCCAAACAAGGATTGGATAGTAGACACGGGCAGCTCATTTCACGCAACAAAAGAAACACAGTTCTTTGATTCTTTTCAAAGCTGTCATAAGCGGATACATACTGCAGCCCCTAAGAAAACGATTGCTGCCATCGGTACTGGTGCGGCAAGCATGTTATGAGATTCAGGAGTAGTTTAAAAACTCCATGTCGCGTTTTATGCCCCAAACCCGCGCCTTAATCTTGTCTCCATGAGTCAATTATCAAAGCAGGGTTACAGTCTTCTTTTCGGCCCAACTGGTTGTTCCATTACTTCACCCAAGGACACGACCATCGCTGCGCAGGAGGGCATGGAGGACCTCCCGTTCCTTCCCGTGGTCTCAAATATCCATTCAGTTTCCCCTATTACTTTCAATGGCTGTCACTTATAGTGAAATCCGCAATGCATTCGGCTATCCGTCATCAAAAAAACTCACAGCAGCCGTGAAACACCATAGCATGCACGGTCTTGAAGTTTTGCCACCATTAATTGATGACCAACTATGTGTTGCATACCTTCAGACACGATTATGCCATGCCCCTCACAACATTGTACGAGGTCAACGGTCAACACGACCTTTACATGGATACAGTGGGACCAATGCCTACCACTTCTATCCATGGAAACAGATTCCTGTTAGTAGCCGTCGATGATTTCTCACGAAAAACTTTCGTTTGTGCTACTCCGACAAAAGGTGAAGTGCCAAAAGCGTTAATAGACTTAATACCCAAGCTACAATGCTCTACAGGACAAAATCTGGTGTATATATGTTACGATAATGGAACAGAATTCACCAATGCGGAGCTAGGTGAGTTCTGTATGAAGCAAGGCATATCTCAACAATTCACCGTTCCTGAGAACCCCCAGTCAAATGGTGTACGCTCCATTTGCGATGGAATTCGAGTTCTTCTTGCAATGTCAAAAGTTCCGCACCGTATCTGGGACCATGCTGCGATTACAGCAGCATTTAATCTGAATTCTTTGCCTAGATGAAGTCAAACGAAGTCCCCTGAAGAGATATGGTCCAAAAAGAAACCGACCATTAAATATCGAGCTCCTTTCGGTTGCTTGGTATACTCTTATATACCCAAGTCGCACCGACCAAAATTTGACGCTCGCGCCAAAAGTGGTGTTTTTATGGGATACTCCGCTTCATCTCCTGGGTACTGTATTTATGCGCTCAATGAGAGCAAGTTTTTACGAGCACGTACCGTTCGTTTCTTTCCTAAGGTATTCCCAGAGTCACAAGAAAATCAGATCCATCATCTGTTCCTCTGGTATTTCCAATTCACATGGAACCCCCAGTCTTTGAAGCACCACAGCCTGATGAACCACATATCATTCAGACCTTACCGCTAATCTCACCCACTTTAAAATTAGACGAGACAAGAATGCAGGTCCTATCTGATACTGAGGACATGCTAGTGGCCACACCTCCATCAGAAACCACATCGATGGAAGATGCTCCAGTTTTTTCGTCTAAATCACCAGTGAGCCAACCACCTGTTGAAGTCTCACAACCGGTATTATGACGTTCACAAAGATTAAAAGAGAAGGCAGAAAAACAACGTGCCACCTTATGTCATCCTGACTTTACTGACACCGACTTTCTAATCACTCCGCTAATCACACCCTAGTCTTACGAACAAGCACTCGCTTCTCCCAAACATCATCAATGGGAAGAGGCCATGCAAGATGAATTGAATTCACTCATGCTTCATCATGTCTGGGATTTAGAGCTTTCACCACCAAATGTCAAAATTTTAAAGAGCAAATGGATCTACTGCATCAAATACAATCCTGATGGTTCGGTGTCCAGATTCACGGCAAGGTTGGTGGCTATCGGCTCGTCAGAAGTCTACAGGAGCCAGTATGAGTTAACTTTCTCACCTGTCATCAGAATGGAATCCCTCTGCTTACTGTTTGCCATAGCTGCAAATACAGGGATGTCACTGCGCCAGTATGACATCAAATGTGCTCATCTTCACGCACCGATAGACCACACCATATATCTATCGCCACCCAAGGGATTATCAACGCCAGTTAATCACGTCTGCAAATTGCATAAATCAATTTACGGCCTAAAACAAAGTGGAAGATGCTGGTACGTAAAATTGTGTTAGCTTCTTACCCGATTAAAATTCACTCCATCCAGAGCAGACGATTGTTTTTTCTACTACACCAATGCTGGGTGCACCATTCTCTTAACAGTCTACATGGATGACATCGTGCAGCAACAACAAATGCCTCCATCCTAACCTCCATCATGGACAAAGTAAAACAAGAAATCGACCTCGTGGAGTTAGGAGTGGTAAAGCATCTGCTAGGTATGAATGTGTCACAAGTGAACGGTTCAATTCATCTGTCACAGGCACATTATATCAAGCAAATCCTGCATGTTTATGGCCTTCAAGACATCAAACCAAAGACCATGCCACTAAGCCCTCATGTGAACCTTGATGATACTGCGGATTCACAACCGGTCGATTCTACCAATTACCAATCTCTTCTCGGTTCCTTAATGTATGTAATGACTTGCATGCGGCCGGATATAGCTTTTGCAATTACTAGGCTGTCGACATATGCTAAATCTCCTACACATTTGCATATGACTGCTCTTATGGAAGACACATATGACACTTCATTGGAAGACCGATACGGGAAAAATTTACGAAGTTAAAAGGAAAAGGAAAAAAAGAATTTACTTTTATAATCCCAATGTAATTAGTTATAGAAAATTATCTTATTGACCAAAGGCTCCCCCAAAAATTATCAATAAAACATGGCAATAAGTAATCCAATTAAACTAATTGTTTTATTACTGGTTTGATCTTTTTCTTTTTTTTTATAAAATGATAGCTACGAAACAGAGAAGCGACGGCTGAACAACATTGGCAAAGCGCAAACACAGCTGGTAAACAAGTGAAGGAAACCACCGGTCTTGACGTTGATAGTGTAAACCACCATCTTGAGAGGTGGCGGTCCCAAACAGCCTAATTGATTAAGGATAACGATGAATGGTGTGACTCACAGTTCGATGATAAGTCCTGCAGCTTAAATAATGGTAAAGAGATAAAAGGTCCAAAAGAAAAGAGCAATCATTTAATTGGAAACAAAAAAAAATTGAAAAACAATAGTAAACTTAAACTCCAGGTGCAAACATTGCAAAATCAGATAAATGCCAACTTGGAATAAAGGAAGTCCTGATGATAGATGATCATACGCACAGTGAAAGGGCAAATAACAAACAACGCAAACTTTAATAAGTGTCTAGTAATGACGACGAACATGCCATCCAAAAAACACAAAAAGACGATGGAGACTGAAGTTGGTTTAGACTGGAAGTGATGCGCACAACACTAAATTCCTGATTCAACAAGGTAGACGAAAGGAACTAAGCGGAATTAAGCACTCAGGTCCAAAAGTAAATTTTAAGCAGATTAAGATTATCAGCAAACAGAAAATTCAAAAAATAATAAAGAAAAATTCTTATAATAAATAAAAGTAAAATTCTACGAAAACAAAAAAAAATTAAAACTACTGTACGCAACTCACAGGGACGAACAAAACGACCACAAGAACACGTACCAGATAATAGTGGTGTAGTACAGTCAAGGAGAACAGAAATCAAAATAAATACACAAAACGCTATCAAGGTTATCCACAAAACATCAAGGACGCAGACCAACAAGCGGATAAGGATAAGTCATACAGGCAGACGAAGAACGTGATGAGAGGCGTCAAGAGAGATTCTGAAAAAAAAATTGTCAGCAGAAAAAAAAATTAAACAAAAAAATAACAAAGTTAAGAGATAGGGCTTGTAATCAAGAAGGATAGGCATTAGATTGAATAAATTCAGTGTGCGCTCCATGTGCGGCTGAACTGGATCCAAACGAACTGGAAAACGTCGATGGTAGGCATAATCCACAGAAATAAATTCAATCAGAAAAGTTTATTTCTTCAACTTGGATTCCGTTATTGAAGACTGAAGAAGAAGGCATCGAAACGAACGAAAAAAATGACATCCAACAATCCTTGACAAGTTCCATTAAAGTGTTTATGGATATAAAACAGATTGAGTTAAAATGCATACACACAGCGGAAGAAGTTCATTCTTGAACTTATCCTGAGGGAAATCGTTCGCTCCACTACGGAATAAGAAGCCGTTCTACGACAACAAACAAAAGAAACAACTCAATAACTTGTAGCAACATTTATAAACGGGTCGACGACCCACAAAAAAGGCGAAAGAAACAATGATACAATGATTAACTAAATGGAATAACACACCATTTAGTTAATCATTGTATCAAAGAAAACCACACACCAGATTGGAATAACACAAAAATCATTGGAAAAGAAGAAAATTATAAAAAAAGATTAATTAAAGAAACAATAAATATCATTACAAAGAACAAAAATTTAGCCAAGCCATCAATAGAGATAAACAATAAATGGACACTACTTTTAAACAACAATCACCCTAGTATACAATAGCCAACAATCATAACCAACAATTACAACCAACTTAGCTTCATCACATTATATCAATTGTTAAATTCTTATTTCAACTGTTTTCAACATTCAAAAATCCAACTGATGATGAGAAATATTCTCGAAAACGTTTTTTTATATAAATTTTATCACAAATATTTGAATCACCCTCTTCAAGATTTCATCTGTATTTAAAAACCAACACTTCCTTCAAGATTATCGTTTTCCCCTATCAACATTATCTTCACAAGACTTCATCTACATCCTCAATAGACTGGTTTTATTTCTACTACCAACAACATCTGCAATAGACTACATCCTTTAGTTTTCTTCCATCTCACAAGTTCCTTCATCGTTTTTTCAAGATTGGTGACTTTATTTATTATTAATTTTTTTGTTTTTATTAAGTTCACGATTTTTCCCCATAAAATAAGAGACTGAACTCATTTAAATTTAAATTAGACAAAAAATATGTTTGTCTTATATTTACTTATTCCCTTATTTTTTTTCTAGCGATCCTAAAGAAATCTGGCTCCGATTTAATTCTGAGAGAAAATAATAAAAATATTTATATCGTACAGAAAGATCGAGATAATCCGGATATCTCAACAAAAATGATTACACGAGGCAATTGAAAGGAAAATTCTCGAAATCGGAAACGTAATTATTAAAATTGCACTCACCTTTCTAATCAGAAAGTCGGTAAAAAGATTTCCTTTTTTGTTTAAACATTACGTGAAATTATGAGGTAACAGCTTGAAACTGGTGAACTTTAACTCTCCCCTATTTACCAATTGAAAAAAAAAACGCGGCACCTGAGTGCACAAAAGCCCATGTATAGCTTAAAATGCATTAGACCTTGACGGATACCAAATTCAATACTCACTTCATATTTAGGAGAAACCAGGCCAGGCAAGAGTTCGAGCGTAAATACGGCTCATGACACATGGTCCGAGGGAGCGTAAATTAAGCTCCATATTAGCAAAAAAGAACCAACATTATGCAGAACGTCGTGTGAGCCCTTTAATTCTTTTCAGAGGAGGGGGTCACGGTAACCTCCTCCATGTAGATAAAGTTTAAAGTTGTACACGGTTCAAAAGTCTCTATAACAACGCGGTAAGTATTGTAAAAAGGAAGCTCGAAGTTTATAGCTCGTAGCAGATTCTAAATACCTGCCTTAGAATTACTACGATTCGGGATTAACATAAAGCGGAGTATTAGAAGGCCAAAGAGAGACAATATTTCAACAATTGCCCGAGAAGGGAGTGATAATAGAAACAGAAGGGGTGGGGGAAAATATCGGTGGCATTGGTTTATTTTGATCAAAGAGATCAAAAAGAAAAATATGCACATAACAACCTCTCCTATAAATTTTTACCGTTATATTGACAAAAAAAATGTATAATTAAAAAAAAAAATTATACGAAGTACAAATCAAGGCACCTAATAATCACCGGAATAACCTGTTGTGTTCGTATAGGAAACTCGCCAGTCTTTGGCTGTTTAACTTGCGCAACGAGGAGCTGGGGAGCCCCCAAAGACTCCGAACCTTGAGCGCAAGCCTACAAGAATATTTATTACCGACTGAAGATCAAGGAGTAGAAGTTCTTTAACGTTCTTGGGATGTATTGCCTTCCGAAAAACGACATTCGCGGACACTCATTTGTGTGTTCGGTTTTCCGCAATTGTAACAACGAAAGCGAAAGGGTGAGTCCTCTCTACCTGTTGCCTGCTTGGTTTCATTTAATTGTCTCGGAGATGCTTTGTTGGACTTATCCTTTTTGGCTGCTTTCTTTTTCTGAATAACTTCCCATTCAGCGCATTTGTTAAGTAGAGCTACTTCAGTTCTTACCATGGACGGTCTTATTTTTCCGGGTAAGAATTCCGATGCGTTCATGAGGGCCAGTCAATCAATTTTTCCACGATTAAGGGATCTAAACAAGAAATCATTTTTCTAAGCGTCGCCCAATATGCCACGAAGGCTTCGTTTTCTTTTTGCTTAAGGTTATACAACCTTTTTGTTTTAATAGATTCCGGATTTCCTTGGCTAAGATGGCCAATGAGTATCCTTTTTCTGCTCCCCAATTTTCCGCTTCTTCTACAAGCTCACTTATCCACAATGATGCTTGAGGGACGACCAATTGTATAAACAATGGTTTCAGACAACGTTCTGGAATGTTGTGAACCCGAACCAAGAGATCCAGATCTTGTAAATACAAACTGATATCTATCCCGCAAGCAAAAGGAGGCAAACTCAGTTTATTACTTAATTTATCCAAGTCTTCATGATGATTGGCAAGCAAATCGGCCAACGCTCTATTTTGGGTTCTCACCGTGTTCGTTACTTCTCCTAGAACAGAAGCTCTTGCTCTGGATAATATACATGTCTGGGTAATTTTTGGGTTACAAAAGCCTCAATGTCCAATTCCCTCCAACGTAGATCGGGAAAAAGTTGGATTTCCAAATTAGTTCTAAATCTTTTTAACACTTCAATTGCGGTAATGAGGTGATGGCGGGGCAGAGCTGCTTCTACAGCTAACCTGGGGGCAATTGCACGTAAGGAGGGGTCTTTTACCATCCCGGTAGGAAATCTATTTTTTAAAAGAGTAGTAATTAAAAGATCTTGAAGGTTACGATCCATGTTGACCTAGGGAAGAGAAAGTGAGGGGAAAAGACGAATAAACGATTATGTAATGTATTATAATCACTCAACACTTAATAAAATACTATAAAAATCAAAGTCCTGAAAACGGCGGAAATGATTTGAAAACAGTAAAAAACAATAGTTTAATTTAAAAAAAAAGAACTGTTACGTGCAGGAAAGAACAGTTTGTCGTTCCGACACGCACAGCCAGATTCCCGCCGAAATAAGAAATAAACACTTTACCTAAACATAACGCGTAAGATTGAAGATTGATATAAATTTGTTTGTAATTAATTAATGGTAGATAATTAATTAGACACTCCCATTGGAAGACCGATACGGCAAAAATCTACGAAGTTAAAAGGAAAAGACAAAAAGAATTTACTTTTATAATCCCAATGTAATTAGTTATAGCAAATTATCATATTGACCAAAGGCTCCCCCCAAAATTATCAATAAAACATGGCGATAAGTAATCCAATTAAACGGATATATAATTAGAGAAGGAGGAGACACAAGAACCCAGGAATACAATAAATAAGAGTTATTAATTAAAAATACAAAATGAATAAAAAATGTATACATCTATATCTATATCTATCTATATATACAGAGAAGGATGTTTGTTTGTGGGGATGTTTGTTTGTTTGTTGTGGGTTTGTTTGTTTGTTTCTTATGCAAATCTACAGTTTTATTCCGATCTTGATGAAATTTTGCATACTTGACCTTCAAAGCATGAGGAAGGTGACTGTCTACTTCAGATTTCGAAAAATTAATAATTATTGATAAAAAATCGATATTCATGGTTATGGCAAGGCATATTAATGAGAAATATCTCATGACCAACAATGCAAGGCAAGGTTTGTGCAACAAAATTTATCAAAACTGGTATCAACACGCAATTCACAACCACTCTGTACAGACCAACAATATATTTGTAACAATGCATAGAATTCCTGTTATTCAGGCTTTTCTTAGAAAGTAGAGCTCTTAGTACTTAACAATTTCTTGAAAATCTTTAAAAATGATCAGTAACTGGAGATAATGGAGAGTTAGCAGACTATTGAGAAAGAGTGGAAAGAAGACAGAGGAAGCAATCCTTTAGCTCCGTGTTGTATTGAGCAAATGGTAATTAGAAGAATCGACGACTGCTAGACTACACAAAGAGATGTATGGCCAAGTTTTTGCATCAAGACATCGAGAGAAGAAAAGGAATTGCAACAACATCAAGTGTACATATAAAGTAAGATTACGTGAATAAGAAATTATTTAGACTAGCAGTGGCATCCTTGGAGAAGATGCTGTGATAAAACGTTAATAAGGCAGCGTCTATTGATTAGGCATAAGAGTCACGCGTTTCTCCCTGGAGTTCCCTATCAAACATCCAGACGAACGGCAAAAATATATGTGTCTGGAAAGGAAAGAGAAAGAACGAGTATTGGTCAGAGAAACTTTGCATCTAAAACAGAAAAGGCTATACGAGCATTGAAAACATTTAAACAACGGGAGTTTCAAATAGAGCAAGCAGGTATAAGAATTTCTACGTCAAGGGCAAGAAAAACTTGAGTCTAAACTATCCAGTGATGTTCCCCAGTGTTGAAGATGGATATCATTTTAATCTGAGGCAAATTAACAAGAGTTAAATAAAGTTCTGGTATATCACCTAGAATTCCTGTCTTTCGTATTTTTCATAGAATGGATAGCCTCTTCGCTCTGTGTTGTATTGATTGGTATATTATTTAACCAATTTGGAGTTATAATTTAACTTCTTCATATTGTTCTGCTTTCCTACAAGTCTAATCATCCCGAGCAACGCTGGGTCCGCTGCTAGTATATATAAATATGAAGGATGTTTGTTTGTGGGTATAGAATACAAATCTACAGTTTTATTCAGATCATAATGAAATTTTGCATACTTAAACTACAAACTATGAGGAAGGTCACTGTCTACCTCAGATTTCAGAAAAATAATTATTATCGATAAAAAATCGATATTCATGGTTATGGCAGGGCATATTAATGAGAAATATGTCACCAAGTTTGGTGACTGATATCTTGGCCAAGGCTCCCGATCATACATCACAATCGGGGAGCAATCTTGGCATTGGAGTTACGCTATCTATTAAACAAAAATCATAGGCTAAGCTCCATTTCACACGGAAGTGGTGAGCAGGAGCGTTTTAAGGTAAAAAAGCAGAAGCGGCGTAAAAAAAATGCGCAAACAGAGAGAAAACGAGCGGGAAAATTCTAATCGAGGAGAGAGCTTTAGACACCGAGCAGAAAGGACTCCTAGGAATCGCTCCCGATTAAAACGACGCGAAGAGCGTCTTCGTAGAATTGTGGAAGTGAGAACAAGGCTTCTAAACCGCCGTCGTTTTCGCCTTTTGTGCCAGACTCGTTTATGAACGGACTCTGGCAAAGAGAAACATTTCCGCCGCATGAAGCGAGCGCATATGTGCGTATGTCATTGCTAATTGTGTGTTCCGGCCCTATGCATGAAGAGGGTCTGCCCTTGGCTTCCTATGACGAAGGCACCGAGCGAAGCCTTGCAGCAGGTGAGCAGAATAGGAGTGCTGAAGCAGCGGTTCGTCCGGTCAGCATAGAATTCTTCGTCCCACCTATCGTCGCAGCTTCTTCCTTCACCCTTGCTACCTGAACGTTGGTCGTAGAAGCAGGATTCGAAGCCCATGACTAACAGCAGCTTCATCCCATTGACGGCTGGCTTATCCCAGTTGGTTACAGCGTCTGGATCGCACCCTAGACTCAGGAAGCCTTTTGTCATCAAGGATTGGGCGCCTTTATGCCCTATATAAGGTGGGTGACGTTTTCTTGTCCTCTAATTAAGCTCGGTTTAAAGTACAGGAGCTCTCATAGATTACGTATCTTCTTTCGCACGAGCGCGTTGTTTAGTGCTGAGAATTAAAGCGAGCGAGAGGGAAGGGGAAATTAGAATAATAATAGCTAAAAAAAAAATTCTCGCCTCTCGTGCTTTTCACTTAAGCACTGTGCTCGAATGGCGGTGTAATACTGGTGCGTCTAGCGTATCCATGAGTGTTACTTATCTTTCCCTATTTAATCTCTCCTTAGTTATTTATGGCTTTATGCCCACAACCAGAAACGCTAGTCATCAGCGTTTGTGAACGGTACAGCAAGATATCAGGAATATCTCGGACCTGCTTTGAGCTACCCGAGTTTCTTCCTGGCATTTAGGCGTTTCTACGTCCGCTGGCGATTTAGGCTTTCATACTTAATTTTATTGGTAATGTTACTAGATTTAGCCAAACCCTAGCCATTATTTGTTGCATCAGTCTTAATATCTGGTACGGTAGTTTAGAGCTGATACCTTTAAGAAAAAAGAAGATAGAAGAGTTGCTAAGCAACGTCTCCCTAATCTATGTAATTTCTTTACTTCTCCTGCAGGCGAGCATCTTACCTCGTATCATTATATATTTATGTTTGAAAATCTGGGGGTTGTCCCGCAGATGGATCTGGACAGTTTTATAATCTCTCGTTGTCTGGGGATCATATCCGTTTGACTATTGGCCCGTTTGTTGTTTTTCTAGTTCATCATTCTCTTATTTACTTGTAAAACGGAGTTTTGTACTGCTGTTTGGGCAAGGCACTGTCCTTTAACGTTTCTTGCGTCTAAGCAAGATCGCAGCCCAAAGCATTAAATTATTGTACACTTAGGTATATTTTTGTTAATGTTAATAAATAAAGTTAAGCCAAAAGCTATACTCTATGTCTCTTTTAGCAACTACAAACTTCCACTGTGCTTTACTCAGAGTGAGAGTCTAAACAAGACGAAGGCATCGAGCGAAGCCTTGCAGCAGGTGAGCAGAATTGGAGTTCTGAAGCAGCAGCTTGTCCGGTCAGCATAGAATTCTTCATCCAACATATTGACGCAACTCCTTCCTTCACCCTTGCTATCCGAACGTTGGTCGTAGTAGTGGGATTCGAAGCCCATGGCTGCAGCAGCTTCATCCCATTGACGTCTGGCTCATCCCAGCTGGTTACAGCATCTGAATCATACACTGCACCCAGGAAGCCTTTTGGCAACAAGGATTGGGCGTCTTTATGCCCTATACAAGGTGGGTGACGTTTTCTTTTCCTCTAATTAAGCTCGGTTTAAAGTACAGGAACTCTCTCATAGATTACGTATCTTGTCTCGCTCGAGCGCATTCCTTAGTGCTGAGAATTAAAGCGAGCAAGAGGAAAGGGGAAAGTAGAATAATAGTAGCTAAAAAAATTCTCGCCTCTCGTGCTGTTCGCTTAAGCATCAGGGTCGAATGATGGTGTAATACTGGTGCGTTTAGCGTATCCATGAGTGTTGGTTGGTTTGGTTTGTTTGGTATTAACGTTTTTTTCAACTGCTATGGTCATTTCAGGACAGCGTTATAGGGGCAGCAAATTTTGCCTAGCACTGGTTCTTTAACGTGCAGCCGGCAAACGACTACACGGGACTAACGTCTTTACTTCCCTTCCAAAGGAAGTGCGTAATCCCAGGATTTACCCCGGAAAAATCTTCGTCGTCTTCGGCCGGGATCGAACCCGCGTATTCGGGCATCAATCCATGAGTGTTACTTATCTTTCCCTTTTTAATCATTCCTTAGTTATTTACGGCTTGAAGCCCACAACCAGAAATGCTAGTCGCCGCCGTTTGTTAACGGTACAGCGAAGGTAGCGTCCAGCAAGCTCTCAGGAATATCCCGGACCTGCTTTGAGCTACCCAAGTTTCGTCCTGGCATTTAGATGTTTCTACGTCCACTGGCGATTTAGGCTTTCATACTTAATTTTATTGGTAATGTTACTAGTTTCAGCCAAACCCTAGTTTAGAGTTGATACCTTTAAGAAAAAAGAAGATAGAAGAGTTGCTAAGCAACATCTCCCTAATCTATGTAAATTCTTTACTTCCCTGGAGGGGGGCGAGCATCTTAGCTCGTATCATTATTTTTTTTTTGAAAATCTGGGGTCTGGACAGTTTTATGGTCTCTCGTTGTCTGGGGAATGTATCCACTATTGGTCCGTTTGTTATTTTTCTAGTTTATCATTCTCTTATTTAATTGTAAAACGGAGTTTTGTACTGCCGTTTGGGCAAGGCACTGTCCTTTAACGTTTCTTGCGTCTAAGCAAGTTCGCAGCCCACAGTATTAAATTATTGTACACTTAGGTATATTTTTGTTAATGTTAATAAATAAAGTTAAGCCAAAAGCTATAGTCTGTGTCTCTTTTAGGAACTACAAACTTCCACTGCGCTTCACTCTGAAGTACGTGATAAAATATCTTATGACTAACAATGCAAGACAAAGTTTGTGCCACAATAGGTATCAAGAATTGTGTCAACACGGAATTCACACTACGCTTGGACCAGCAACAGATATCTCATGACCAACAATGCAAGTCAAAGTTTGTGCAACAATAGGCCCATCGTGTTCGCATTAACAATGGTATCAATGCGCAATTCACCAATAATAATGAGCACAAAATGATGAAATGATAGAAAGCTCATTTCAAAGAATTATAACAATGAACATAAAATGATAATACAATGACAAAACATTCGTTTCCAAGAATTATAACAATGAAGATACGAGGCGCATCCAGAAAGTAAGTTTCCCTATTTAAAAAAAAAACTCACACTTAGAGGAACATATTTATTGCCAACAAGTACAGCAATGTTTCAGCTATTTTTCAACATAGCTACATCAGAATTGAGACACTTGTCGTATCGTGGGATCAACTTTTGTATCCCCCTGTCGTAGAGCTCTGCCGCCTGTGAATGGAACCAGCGTCTGACAGACGTCTTCAGCTCTTCGTCTTTGCCAAAACGCTCACCGGAGGACAGGAATTTCTTGAGGTGCAAGAAAACGTGAAAATCGCTCAATCGTGATACCGTTGCAGAAATGTCAGTGCTGCTCCTAAGCGTTGAATTTTGTGTTCGTGTGTCAGGTTTTTCGGCACCCACCTGGCACACAATTTTTTGAACAGCAGGTGCTTATGCAACAAGGATCGCGATATTTGCGGAAAATGGGTGCTCAGCTGCATAATCGTGAAGCGACGGTTCTCCATCACGCGCTGCCGCACAAGCTCAACAAGATCATCATTGATGAGGGATAGTCGCCCACTGCACTCTTCATCATGGACACTTTGACGACCTTCGGAAAACTGCCTACACAAGCGACGCACCATCTGCTTACTCATGATGTTCGGCCTATAGATCTGACAGAGCTGACGATGAATTTCAATTGGCGCAATGCTTTGTGCATTCAAGAACTTTATCACTGACCAAACCTCGCAGGCGGCGGGAGAAGAAATAAGAGCTTCCATTTCGGACCATTGCTACAACACTACTGGCACGAGGCGGGACCTGTCCGGTTGGCATATGATTGATACGTCATAGATCTGTTACGCATGCGCAATTGACACGGCTAATTACGTTTATTTTAAAGGGGAAAACATCGGGAAACTTACTTTCTGGATGCGCCTCGTAAAATGATGATGCAATGATAGAAAGTTCTTTTCAAAGAATTATAACATTGAACATAAAATGATGATGCAACAATAGGTATCAATAATGATATCAATAAGCAATTCACAAACACTCTGCACGGACCAACAATATATATCTCATGACCAACAATGCAAGGAAAAGTTTGTGCAACAATACGTATCAACAATGGTGTCAACACACAATGCATCAACACTAGGCAGGGATCAACAATATATATCTCATGACCACCAATGAAAGGCAAAATTTGTAACAATGCATAGAATTCCTGTTATTCAGGCTTTTCTTAGAAAAGAGAGTTCTTAGTACTTAACAGTATTTTGAAAATCTTTAAAAATGATCAGTAACTGGAGATAATGGAGAGTTAGCAGACTATTGAGAAAGAGTGGAAAGACGACAGAGGAAGCAATCCTTTAGCTCCGTGCAGTATTGAGCAAATGGTAAGCAGGTCAATAGAAGAATCGGTGATCACTAGACTACAAAATGAGGTGAATGGCCAAGTTTTGATTCAAGACATCGAGAGAAGAAAGGGAATTGCAACAACATCAAGTGTACATCTAAAATAAGATTACGTGAGTAAGAAATTATTTAGACTAGCAGTGGCATCCTTGGAGAGGTCCTTTGTGAGCCTTTAAAATTTTTTTTTCAGATTTTCATTAAGAATTTTTACTGTATTAATTCTAAGCGTTTTCATGTGTGTTAGTTTTAAGATATTTCAAAATTTATGCCAAAAAAAAAGTCCGAGCCACGCCGGGGTTAACGCCTAGCTTATTTGATAGCACAGCAGGTCCAAACATTTTCTAAAAATATATTTTGACTATATTCTATGGGAAAGTTTATATTTTGGAAACTGAAATACTGACAATGCGTTGACTGAACGTTCGTTTCCAAGAATTTTTGATAAACCACATTAGCAAAAAAGAACCAACGTTATGGAGAACGTCATGTGAGCCCTTTAATTCTTTTCAGAGGAGGGGTCCACGGTAACTTCCTCCAGGTAGATAAAGTTTAAAGTCGTTCACGATTCAAAAGTCTCTATAACAACATGGAAGGTATTGTAAAAAGGAAGCTCGAAGTTTATAGCTCGTAGCAGATTCTAAATACCTGCCTTAGAATTACTACGATTCGGGATTAACATAAAGCGGACTATTAGAAAGCCAGAGAGAGACAACGTTACAACAATTGCCCGAGAAGGGAGTGATAATAGGGGGAGGGAAAAAAATCGGTGGCATAAAGTGAAGATGCACTGACAGAACATTAATAAGGCAGCGTCTATTGATTAGTCATAGGAGTCTCCCTTGTGTCTCCCTTGAGCTCCCTATCAGACGTCCAGATGGCTGGAAAAAATTTGTGTGTCTGGAAAGGAAAGAGAAAGAACGAGTATTGGTCAGAAAAACTCTGCAACTAAAACATAAAAAGCTATATGAGCGTTTGAAACATCTGAACAATGGCAGTTTCGAATAGAGCAACAGGGTATAAGAGCTTCTACGTCAAGGGCAAGAAAAACTTGAGTCTAAATTATCTGGTGATGCTCCACAGTGGTAAGGCAAGTCAAGAAGAGTTTAATTGCTCCGGTATATCACCTGGACTACCTGTTTTTCGTATTTTTCGTAGAAAGGATAGTTCCTTTGCTTTGTGTTGTATTGATTGAGTTATTGTTTAACCAATTGGGAGTTATAATTTAATTTTTTGATATCTATCTCTTTATCTACATGTGTAATTAACCCGGGCAATGCCGGGTACATTTGCTAGTAAGATATAATAAACAAATATAATTATTCAAAATCAAAATAAAAAGTTGACGTTTCAGATAGAGACTATCCTTTATCAAAGCAAAAAGGATAATTCAGGATAATTCTCTGATATTCTATTTGCTTTTAGAGAATTATCCTTTTTGCTTTTATAAAGGATAGTCTCTATCCGAAACGTCAGCTTTTTATTTTGATTTTGATTAATTATTTTTGTTTATTATATCTTATTTTTTATTCATTTTGTATTTTTAATTAATAACTATTATTTAATCCAATTAAACTAAATGTTTCATTACTGGTTTGATCTCTTTTCTTTTTTTTTTTATAAAATCAAAGCTACAAAACAGTTACAGAAGTGACGACTGAACAACATTGGCGAAGCGCTAACACAGCTGTTAAACAGTTGAAGGAAACAACCGGTCTTGACGTTGGTAGTGTAGAAATCTTGAGAGGTGGCTGTCCCAAACAACCTAGTGGATTAAGGATAACGATGAATGGTCTGACTAACAATTCGATGATAAGTCACTAATGGTAAAGAGATAAAAGGTCCAAAAGAAAAGAGCAATCATTTAATTGGAAACAAAAAATAATTGAAAAACAATAGTAAACTTAAACTCCAGGTGCAAACATTGCAAAATCAGATAATTGCCAACTTAGAATAAAGGAAGTCCTGATGATAGTTGATCGTACGCAGAGTGAAAGGGCAAATAACAAACAACGCAAACTTTTAATAAGTAGCCAGTAATGACGACGAAGACGTTATCCAAAATACACAAAAAGACGATGGAGACTGAAGTTGGTTTAGACTGGAAGTGACACAACACCAAATTCTTGATTCAACAAGGCATATGAAAGGAACTAAACGGAATTAAGCACTCAGGTCCAAAAGTAAATTTTAAGCAGATTGAGGTAATTATCGACAAACAGAAAATTCAAAAAAAAATAAAAAGAAAATTCTTACAGTAAATAAAGTAAAATTCTACGAAAACAAAAAAAAATTAAAACTACTGTACGCAACTCACCTGGACGAACAAAACGATCACAAGAACACGTACCAGATAATAGTGGCGTAGTACAGTCACGGACAACAGAAAGCAAAATAAATACACAAAACGGTATCAGATTCTAAATACCTGCCTTAGAATTACTACGATTAGGGATTAACTTAAAGCGGAATATTTGAAGGCCAGAGAGAGACAACTTTACAACAATTGCCCGAGAAGGGAGTGATAATAGAAACAGAAGGGGGAGGGAAAAAAATTCGGTGGCATTGCTTTATTTTGATCAAAGAGATCAAAAAGAAAAGTATGCACGTAATACTATATAAATGTGTAAGTAGCTGTGAAAATATATAAATATGTATATAAAAATGTGTAAATAGGTATATACGTGTATAGTAAACATTCTGTTAATGAGTCTCAAGTCTTGTACAGTCGAGTCAATTGACCCGAGAATGGCGACTCGGAAATTTGGGTCAAACAACTCTTACTGACATCTGTGTCCAATGACTTTCTTAAATGGTCTTATTGGAAGAATCATAGGACTCTCACAAGCGGATCATATTAACCGCATATTGCTGTGAGTGAACATATATTCCTTGCAATTCATGGGTTTTCCTTTAATTTTCTGCGCATGCGTGATGCCCTTGGTGCCATCTGTAGGCGTTAAATAAAGTATAAAAGTGGGCGGGAATTTCAAATTTCTATCCCCTGGTCTGTGCACAGGTCCTATTCAGTTGGGTATAGATGGCTATTTCTTACTGAGGAATAGCACAATTTTACCCTACAGGAACCATGGAAAAAATTATTTTTTCTTCCTTAAACACGTTAATAACTTTTAGAAACAATAGTATAATTCAGTAACCTATAAATATATTAACATTAAATTGATAAAAATTTTAAATTTTTTAAATAATTATTTGTTTAATGGTAATAACATTATTAGAGTTTTGTAGCATTGAATAAATTTATTATCAATTAATTTTTATTTACATTTTATTTTTTCAGGTTTTATTGAGATAATACTCCTTTACATAATTTATAATGATGGAAAGTAAATAAAATAAACTTTAAAAAATGCACCTGTTTAAGAATTCACCAAGTGGTTGAAATATGAAATGTAGACTGCTTAGGTGGCGAAGAGGCTTAGCATGCTGACTTCTGAGTCGCTTGGTCACGTGCTCGAGTCTCGCCTAGGGGATGGACATTTGTATTTTTCCTTTATTAATAAAAGCTTACTTTCTTTATCCACTTATCAGTCACACGATTAAATTCGTTTAGGCTGAAAAGAAGAAGAAGAAATGTCAGATGTTGACAAGTTATTATATGAATTGAAGATCTACAAATGAAAATCAGCCTTTATTCTAAAAAACTGGACGACATTTCAAATTTCAATCATTATTTACATATTTACTAAAATTTGTGAACTCATCAAAGGTATATTACTTTAAATTTATTTCGTTTAATTTCAATTCTTACTCGTTATGTAAAGGAGAATTACTTAAGAGCCTACTGAAGAGTCGCAGCTATCGCCATCTGGCGGACAATATTGTCTACGGACCAAAACTTTAACCTAGAGAAAAATAGCCGTGCACAGACCAGGGGATAGAAAGACCATGGTATCAACATGCAAGAGCATTAAAACAGCATCACAAATGATGGAGTTGCTATGGTATCAACATAGCAAACCTCTGTCCAGTTTTCCAGTAATCACTGATGAAGTAATAAGACATTTTACCAAACATGTTTCTGCAAAAAAGTATAAATATGCTTTGGCTGAATATGTTAAAGGAATTTTGATTGCTGAAAATTTACCAAGTAAACAAGCAGGACGTTTTGGCATAGTGAAAGCTTCACAGAGGCCTGGATGGTATTCAGTCTGCATAAATTTTGGAAAAGATAAAATTACTGATGCATACTATGGTTGTCCAGCTGGGTAAGACAATTTATATTAGACTGAAAATAATTAATATTTATCTAAATACAATTTAAAAAGCGTATCATGTATAAGCTTATATTTAATGTGAAATTTACTGTTTACTGGCTGAAACTGAAATATGATTTATTTTTTTCTTTATTATATTTCAACAAGAACTTATTTAAATATTAGCTTATCAAAAACATGTCATCATGTTGGTGCTGACTTGTATGCCATCTTGTACTTTCACTCGCTTTGCTTGAAATAAATTCCTCATGATACTGCATGCACTGATTAACTTTGCAAGTGGACCAAATAATGGGACAAAATAATCAAATGATAAAGAAGTCACATTACAAATTGGTCGTCGCACAAAAGTAAATTCTATTTTTATTACAGTTATAAAGAAGCATTTTTGATAAATATTAGTATAAAAATAATTTTTTAGGGGATCCCCATAGCGTACGTAACAAAGAAAACAACTTCGCGCACTGGCTATTAGGAGGAAGCAGCCCACTGTTCCGTTATTATTTCAGCTCACTAGAGGAGGTTGAGGTATCGGAAAACTTGTGAATTGAACGTCAGCATTCACCTGCACACCATGATCCTCTCCATGCTCCATTGTGTTATTGACCATTGACCAATTTAACTACTTAAATCTAAAATATTAACACAGCTATAACAACTTGCTCTCTTTTAACAGATGTAGGGTTCAAAACACTGTTTTTAGATTTTTACCTTTTTATATCTGAACATGCACAATACTTGCTATGAAACGGTACCTTTAAAATAGCATTGACAGTACCCCAAACATTTACAGTAGACTTCGCGTAATTCGAGTCCAGACGGACCAACAAAGAAATTCGAATTCGAATTGGTCATAATTATACACACTAAAACGTATTATGTAAAAACTATGTATTTTGGATTATGAGTAATCTGTAATCATATTATGCATTGAAAAAACAATGAAAAGAAACATTTCAACCCCCTGTTTATTTGAAGTAATCTGTAATTGATTTTTGAACTAGAATGGTGGAATATATTTTCATCAGTTCATTGTTGAGTCTCTCACATAGTTCGTCAATTTCATAAGACGACGCAGCTAAGCCAAATGTTCAGATGGTTTAGAAAGTATCAAACGCTTTTTTCTCAAGCAGCTTCCGAGAACAACACCTGATATGATTGCAGGGGCGTAGCCAGATTTTTTAAACGATGGGGGGGGGGGGGGGCAACGCCACCTAAAAAACAAATGCTGCTCACTGCCTGCTAACTGCGTCATCAAACGAAGGCTGTCAATCCAACTTTCATTGTTTACAACAAACGAAAAAACACTGATTACAATTGAATGAAAGTTGAATTTTCAGCCTAGGTTTGAGTAGGCTTTGTTTTCTATGTGGAGCTGGGGGATCTGATGAAATCTAGGCTATTCTTTTTTATTAAACGTTCGCCCCAACTAGATTTCCCTTTATAGACTATGCCAAAAAGTTATATTTTAAATTTAATGCAATAAATACATTCAATAAATCAATAATTTGAATTTTCTGATATGATATCACTTTACATCTTGAATTTTTTCCGATGGGGGGGGGGGGGGCAGGAACCAGACACGGTGATCCCCTCCCCTGGATTGGCTGATTTTTCAGTGAATGTCGATGTTCCCATGAATTCTACCATGGGAGAATCGGCCAATTCTATCTTTAGTAGCATTCAAGATTGGGAACGCTAACAGCTTCTTCAGATTAATCTGGGAATTAGTCACAAATTATTTTCGGAATAACTATGGCGTTTGAATTAGGCGAAGAAAAATACATTATTATGTATGAAACGTACTTGATGATTGATTCGAATTGGGCAATAATTCGAATTAGAAAATTCGAATTACGCAGTAATATTTTAAGGTAAATGTAAAGGATATCAAACCTTTTTTTGCAATTTTTACGAATTAGGCAGATTCGAATTACACGGAGTCTACTGTATTAAATTTATGCAATAAGACAACTCATTATTGAATCTAATTGTATAACTATAAACAACTATTGATATTCTCTCAATGACGGCACTCTCTACAGGATCTTTAATAGTCCTTATGAAAATCATTTATCATAACCTCTACTGTAAATTTTCTATATGCCTTACGAATTTTAATATCCGGTTCAATGAACCATACCCCTTACAATAAGACTTTGTACCCCTTAAAATTTTAAATCCTGTTTGCAGCACCATCTGTGACGACCCGGGCCTCGTAAAAGATGTTAAAATTTTGATTTTCTTAATTTTTCATAATTTGGAATGCGGTTCTAATGTTTCAAAATAGTACCAAATCCCGAGGTCCCGAATTCCACTTTCCAATCGTGTCTCTCGAAAGTGGGGTCCGGCGCAGGTGATTCTCCCAAGACTTAATTGTTTAGGTGTAAGAGCTACGGGAAATCATCAAGAGACTACCAGACACTATAGATAATTTTAAATACATTTATTCATGGTAAATGAATCATAGAATACAAACATTTAAGAGTAAAATTCTTTAAAATTTATATCTGTTTATTTAAATTAAATTTGTCACGGAAATCAAACGCCAACCCGGTTTCCTATGGCACTTTTTCTGGATTTCCGTTCCGTGTTTTCTACAACACCAGGAGGAGGGAGGAGCTCCAGGCGACGTGTCATCAGCATCAGCACGCCTGCTCCATTAGGAGAGCAGACCAACAACGAGGAGGAAAATTCCCAATATGCCAAGAAAAAGGCAGTTAGACAAGAGTTGGTTTCCGAGGACAACGTTCGCCTGAATGGAGAGAGAACTAAGCAAGTTCATGATTTGTACTCGATTATGAACTTGGAGGCCACGCGTAACCAGAGCACGGAGGGTGAAGAACCCCGCCCGGCGAATGGAAGTGGAAACGCGGCATCGCAGGAGTCGAGCCGTGAAGCTTCTGAAGGGGAGGCTTCTTCCAGGCTACGCAGTGCAAAAACCAACGGGAACCATGAAACAAGTGAGTGCGACGTCGGAACTCAAGCGTCCGAGGAGCCGCTATTATTCGTGAATCCGACCAGTTACAGCACAGTGAGTACTGAGCTTTCTGTAGGCGGAAGCGCCGGGTTATTTAGAAGCTTTTTCGAGAGCTTAATTCAGCGGGAGTTTCGTTCGAGCATTGCATTCGGAAACGCACATCTGAATGGCGTTATTGCCAGTTCGTGGTCGGGCATGTCATTATATCTTTAAAGGTTTAATTAAAGAAACCCAACGTATTTCAAAGTAAAGTGCTCCATGCTTTCTTGGTCAGGAGGTATAATTAATAAATCAACGAAGAGTATATTTCCTTGGTTAATTTAAATTCTTGTCTTGTTTCAGTGGAGAGCGTATAGGGAAAGCAGCGAGCTTGTTATTGTGAACTCTTGTGTATTCATAATTTATCGACTAAGACTCTTACCAAACAGTGACTTTCTTTACCAAATCTTTCCCGCTCTCGTATTAGTGTTTTATTTTCTTGGTTATAACAAAACCTACTGACTCAAATGAATGTTATTAAAGTTTGACAAATGTGACTACTACCCCGTCTTAAGAATTGAACATTGACTGAGACTTTAATTAATTCTACCCGTTTTTATGTGACTTACGATTTAAGCCTTGTGTCATTGGGCTATTTTGTGAAAGATTAATTTGTCAAATTTAGTTGTACCTGCATATTTTAAAACGAATAAGGTTTTATTTTTGAACAAAACAATATTGTATTGAATGTTAATTTGTTTAAGGAAAGGTTAAACATAAGAAGCCGGTGTTTCAATATTGTGGTAAATTATATATATTTTTACATAGAATTTGGATTGTTATAGTAGTCATTTTTGCAAGGTGTTATTAAGCATTTATGTATGAAATATTTGCCAATATTTATGTTGAAGTTGTAGTAAGCTTTAATTACCGGCAGACGTCCTTGAGTTTATTTATAATCATTTGAAATTACTGAATTGATAGTTGTTTCGGAATCTTGTTAAGATTTCGTGAAAGTGTGCGTCGTTGGACGACAAACGTGTGCTAGGAGTCAACGTCATCATAAAATTATTGTTTACTTTTTTTGGAAAGTGATTGAATTTACGTCAGTTAATAGTGGTTTGTGCATACTTGTGAAATTTTAAAGTGTTTTGCAGAGAAAGGAAAAAAAAAAAGAAACTGAGCTTTAAGTGATTCTTATAGTGCTGATGTGATTTTGTGTTTTTTTTTTTGGTGACCAGTGTGCTGTAGTCTTCTTTAGTTATCTGTGGTTTGTGGTTCGATAGGAGGTTATTGTGTTGTTTGTGAAGCGGTGAAGAAGAGTGTTATCAGCATGGTGAGAGGTAAGAATTCTCGATCAGAACAGGAAAAGTTGGATCAGCAAATTTTAAAAGGGCTGTCTAAGTCTAAATTTAAAGGCGACATCATCGTTTTTAATCAGTGCTTTGGTAAGTTGGCATCACAACTATCGTCTTGCGCTGAGTCTGAAAAAACGTGGATGTATAAAGCCGCGTTTCCAGCACTGCTATATTCAATGGTTCAGCGGCAGACCGCCTCTAATCTCCAAACTCTGATGCAAGATACTGCAGATATCATCAATGGGAAAAAGTCCGTGGAGCCTCAGAGTAAAGACAGCCAACCTATAGCAGATAACATCGCTGGATTTAAGCCACAGCATTCATCACTTCCGTTTTCCAAGTATACGGTGGACCAGGAAACCCAGACTAATCAGGGTATATCCAAGGAAACCAGGGAGGCAGAGGTGAACACCGATCCCTTCGAGGCAGCTAAGGAAATGGATGAGGAAGTTTCTTCGGGCACCAGACCCCTTCTAGCCAGCACGGTAGCGGAGGACTCCGGAAGGCTGATAAAGGAACTGATACGAAAGAACTACAGCAAATGTGAATTCACAAAGAAATTACTGAACGAATTAAAAGAGCCATATTTCGTAGAGAGGAATTTGCTGTACCGGAAAAACAAACATAACATTCAATTAGTCGTGCCGAAAGTAAAAGCCGTGACGGATGCTATCTTTAAAACCCTGCATTCAGACCCAGCGGCAGGGCATCCTGGGGTCAACAAGTCCGTGCGGAAAGCACAAGAAGCCTACTACTGGCGGTACATGGAGCGGGATATCCGGAAGGCGGTCAAGGAATGTGAGTCATGCCAGAAGAACAAATTCCCCAGACAGCCACCATTTGGGGATCTCCAGCCTCTTGAGATACCACCGCAGCGATGGCATACAATTTGCATTGACTTTATAATGACCCTTCCAACCACGCCCCAAGGGCACAACGCCATCTTAACCGTCACCGATAAGCTAACAAAAAGGGTGTGCCTTCTAGCTTGTTTGTCCACCATTTCAGCGGAGGGTACAGCCCGATTGTTTGGTGGACCAAATATTTAAGGTTCACGGGTTCCCTGCAATTATAATCTCAGACAGGGATGTAAGATTTACCTCCAGCCTATGGCAAGAATTGTTTAAGATCCTGGGCACCACCCTGAAGTTAGCTTCGGCCTATCACCCTCAGACGGATGGCCAATTGAAGGGACGAATCAGAACACCATACAAGTGCTGAGACACTATCTTAATATTGACAAGTCCAACTGGGAAGATTACCTGGCCACCACAGAAATTGCAATCAATAGTGTAGTGTCAGAGGTGACAGGATTCTCTCCCTTTATGTTGGACTTGGGAAGAAATATCGTCGTCCCTCCGACAGTGAACGAATATGTACATCAGCAATCGTCCTTACCTGATTTTACACGGCGCCTGACAAAAATGCTCCATTTGGCCCGCAGCCGCATAAAGAAGGCTAATAAAACATACGCCCGCAACTACAACCGACGGCATATAAAGTACTCTTTTAAGCCAGGAGATAAAGTCTTGGTCCAGGCAGCTCGATTGCTACCTAGAAAGAGAGTAGGTCATAAATTATATCCCCGGTACGTAGGCCCTTTTAAAGTAAAAAAGGTTATCAATAAAGTATCCGCCCAGCTCGATATTCCCCCAAAGTGGAAATGTCGGAACAAAATAATGCATTGTTTCTTCTTAAAAAAATACATTGTAAAACAACGCATCACCAGAAGACCAGGGCCTATACGTGACCCAAATTTCAAGGACGTGTATAAGGTGGAAAGGCTGTTGGACTTTAAGGGGAAAAAACCGAAAAGACGAGTTTCTTGTCAAGTGGGCAGGATACCGAGAACCCACATGGGAACCAAAGAGTAATCTCCACCGTTGTCAGGCCCTTATAGAAAAGTTCCTCCAAGAAAGAAGACGAGGAAGTAATTATGCTCACGGTCGAGATGTCTGCAGCATCAACACGCAAGAAATTTTGCGGTTGGGGCAGGCGAGGATGTCACGGAAATCAAACGCCAACTTGGTTTCCTATGGCACTTTTTCTGGATTTCCGTTCCGTGTTTTCTACAACACCAGGAGGAGGGAGGAGCTCCAGTCGACGTGTCATCAGCATCAGCACGCCTGCTCCAATAGGAGAGCAGACCAACAACAAGGAGGAAAATTCGAATATGCCAAGAAAAAGGCAGTTAGACAAGAGTTGGCCTGAATGGAGAGAGAATTAAGCAGGTTCATGATTTGTACTCGATTGTGAACTCGGAGGCCACGCGTAACCAGAGCACGGAGGGTGAAGAACCCCGCCTGGCGAATGGAAGTGGAAACGCGGCATCGCAGGAGTCGAACCGTGAGGCTTCTTCCAGGGTATGCAGTGCAAAAACCAACGGGAACCATGAAACAAGCGAGTGCAACGTCGGAACCCAAGCGTCCGAGGAGCCGCTATTATTCGTGAATCCGACCAGTTACAACACAGTGAGTACTGAGCTTTCTGTAGGCGGAAGCGCCGGGTTATTTAGAAGCTTTTTCGGGAGCTTAATTCAGCGGGAGTTTCGTTCGAGCATTGCATTCGGAAACGCACATCTGAATGGCGTTATTGCCAGTTCGTGGTCGGGCATGTCATTATATCTTTAAAGGTTTAATTAAAGAAACCCGACGTATTTCAAAGTAAAGTGCTCCATGCTTTCTTGGTCAGGAGGTGTAATTAATAAATCAACGAAGAGTATATTTCCTTGGTTAATTTAAATCATTGTCTTGTTTCAGTGAAGAGCGTATAGGGAAAGCAGCGAGCTTGTTATTGTGAACTCTTGGTGTATTCATAATTTATCGACTAAGACTC
This sequence comes from Rhysida immarginata, assembly GCA_023313115.1. Taxonomy (NCBI): domain Eukaryota; kingdom Metazoa; phylum Arthropoda; class Chilopoda; order Scolopendromorpha; family Scolopendridae; genus Rhysida; species Rhysida immarginata. The sequence continues at coordinate 62,566 of JAHWFO010061316.1, forward strand.
TTACCAAACAGTGACTTTCTTTACCAAATCTTTCCCGCTCTCGTATTAGTGTTTTATTTTCTTGGTTATAACAAAACCTACTGACTCAAATGAATGTTATTAAAGTTTGACAAATGTGACTACTACCCCGTCTTAAGAATTGAACATTGACTGAGACTTTAATTAATTCTACCCGTTTTTATGTGACTTACGATTTAAGCCTTGTGTCATTGGGCTATTTTGTGAAAGATTAATTTGTCAAATTTAGTTGTACCTGCGTATTTTAAAACGAATAAGGTTTTATTTTTGAACAAAACAATATTGTATTGAATGTTAATTTGTTTAAGGAAAGGTTAAACATAAGAAGCCGGTGTTTCAATATTGTGGTAAATTATATATATTTTTACATAGAATTTGGATTGTTATAGTAGTCATTTTTTGCAAGGTGTTATTAAGCATTTATGTATGAAATATTTGCCAATATTTATGTTGAAGTTGTAGTAAGCTTTAATTACCGGCAGACGTCCTTGAGTTTATTTATAATCATTTGAAATTACTGAATTGATAGTTGTTTAGGAACCTTGTTAAGATTTCGTTTAGAAATTTAAATGAAATGCTTATCGTTAATTAAGGCATGTTAGTTTCTGAATAGAGATTATGATTATCAAGCTTATTTAATTAATTTGTTCACATATTATTTTGCTAAAGTATAGCTAAGTTATTCCGTTGATGCATATCTATTTTCATGCCAGTTGATTATTTTGTGTTGTGCTACTAATAATATTTCCATTAAATTTGTTTTATTTTCTATCCGCCTGTTGTTACGTGTATTACTCAATTCCACTACGCCATTCTGCAAATATCAGAAAAAGCTCACGTGACAAAATTACATATTACGAGCCACCCAGGATCTAGTATGGTCATTAGACCGACGTGTAAAGATCCTGGGAGGATGAAAATACCTAAGTATAAAATTAACAAATTGATGAGTAACTGAACAAAAACTAAGCATTACATGAAATTAAATAAAATTAAAGAAAGGGAAGGGAAGAAAAATAATGAGAAGGGAAAAAAATCATTGTCATTAAAAATGACAAACAACAGGATTAATAGTTAGCAAGTTAAATTAAACTAAAACTTGAAGAAAATAAATAGTCGAATATGATTAGGTAAAAAGCTAAATATGAATTCGGATACAACGAATTAAAAATCACTCAGATGGCTGAATGCCATGGAGTAATATTCAAAATATATTGTTTCAGGAGCCTCTGAAACAATGGAAAATAAGCAATCTCACAGAGACCTAGCGGCAGAGAGGCCCAGGTGGCTACTCCCAGATAAGTTATGCAATTGTTCTGATAATTCCTATTTGATTTAGGATATAAATGCTTTGAGATTGTCGGGTATTATAATTAAGTTCTGTCCGAAATTGTTCTTAAAGCAATACGGGATGACACTATTAACATTGAATTTATAAATTTGTGAACAAGAGAACATAACTGCAATTTAATTAATTGAAAAATCGTTAAAATTTTAAATTTGTTATACTATCGGTTGCATTTGGTCAATATTGCTATAATAACAAAAGAAAAGAGGTCCAGGAATAGCAATATGGTAGTGTTTTATTGCGAATGACGCGTCTCAAGGAAATCTCATCATCAGGATTCTGAACAACTACAAAGGAGGCAGCGACAACAATCGACTATCGAACAGTGCAGGAAAAACGAAACGAGCGGTCCGAAAACAACGCTTTCACTGCAATACTCCTCCAGAAGATAACCTCGCGAAGTACACTGAACTTAGGCAAGAAGCCAGATTAAACCTGTTTAAGTCATCCAGAGGATAAGATGGAGTCCTTTCCTATCAGGACGATAGTGTTGATTGCTGATTGCTGAGGGACAAGTAACACGAGGAGCTAGGATATCCAGTATTCGGTAAATATGGCCTTTTTGATGTCGTCGAAATTGATGTCCAGGATATGACGAGGCCTGCGATGCCTAAGGAGGTTTCTAAAGGTGAGCAGATGCTCAAGAATACCTGCAAGTTGCAACCAGAGGATTAGGATGGTCCTTCATCTTTGGAAGCAGCTTTCCCAGCAACTCCTGGACGTGATTTCCAATGGGAGGTATATCAAAATCGTCTGCAATAGATGTATTTGTTGCAACTCTCTAGTGCCGTGTGATGTATCGAAGCATTCGATTATAATCGATGTTTTTATGAAATCATTCATGGAATGTTCGAACTTTTGAATAATCGATGTTTCTCTATAAAACATCGACTATCATTATAAAGAACCTAACTAGGGACATAACCTTTGAAATTAATACAGGAAGTGTGTACTAGATGGAACAAAGTTTACCTCATATTACAGCGATTTGTAGAGTTAAAAGAAGTTGTTACTACTGTATTGCAAAATATCGATAACAGTGTTCAGCTGATTATTTCTGCTGAGTTTAAAATGGTTAATGATAGCTTGAGTATTTTGAAACCATTTTTAAGCATCATAAATGAAATCTCAGGAGAAAAATACACCACAATTAGCAATATCATACCAATTTTAGGTATTTTGGTCAATGTTTTGATGAGAATAAGCACTTTAACACCTGCTGGTAAAAAATTAAGAGATAACATTTTCAAAAACATGGACATTAGATTTAAACATGTGGAAACCAATCTCCTATTTAGTAAAGCTTCTGTTTTAGACCCTAGGTTTAAAAAATAGATTTTAGAAGCAGGTCCGCTTGTGCACATGCAATAAATCGTATCAATTAGAAGTTGCTTTTGATGCCTACTTCTGAATTGGAATTGGCTAAAGGTGACGAAACTTCCAGTGGAATAGACAAACGATGATGATCTTTGGGAAAGCAGAAAAAGTTCAGTACTCTGATCCAAAACTGCATGGAATGCTAACTCAATGATTTCTGGTTTACATTGCAACCTTAAAATGTATTTACAGCCGCCAAGTGAATCACATAAAATTGACCCACTTAAGGTGTGGAAGAGTTTGGAGAGATTCAACTTTCATTTGTGTTCTTTGGCTGTAGAAAGCTTAAGTATACCAGCAACATCTGTTCCAGCTCAGCGTTTGTTTTCAATAGCTGAGCGTTTGTTTTGAAAATGCTTTTTCAAAAACAACTCTTTTGAAGGTTTTTTTTCCCCTAGATTTACACGAGTTTTTTCATATGGCGCTATCTCTTGAGCAAACAAACAAACATAAACTAAGTGTATTTCATATTAATTCCCTCCTCCCCTTTGTATTTTTTGAAATTTTCTTTTAGATTCATGCATTGTCACCGTCTTTACTTAAGTGTAAAAAATTTAAGCAAGATCGGACTAGTGGAAGGGGTTGAAATATTGATCACAAGATTTCATCCACCAAACATGACCCAAACGGTGAAAGTTATACAAGCGTTGTAAAAAATAAAAAAAATTGTACTAAATATTCTTGTGTGATGGTTCATTTCTCTACTCTATTTAACCGTTTTTGAAAGTTCTTTTTACATTTTTTAAAATTCGAAATTAATCGATTATAAATCGATGAATTTTAAAAGAAATTCTCTGACTTTCCCTGATATCTTTTCTTTTCCCTGACTTTCCCTGACATTCCCGGACTTTCCATAATGTAGGAACCCTGTTATTTTAATTCTGTATGTGTAATCCTAATGCATTTTTTTCGCCGCCCTCGTATCACCTCTCATATGTCCTCTTTTCTGTCCATTCCTAACACGTCTCTGAATTCCCTGGCCTCTCATTTGTTCTCTTCCCGTATTTCAGCCAATACCATCTTACTATTTCCTATGCTAACTATATATAAAGTCGTCCTTAAGTACTCCTTCTATCTAATTGAAAATAGTGACTGCTCGACAAACAGTTGCTATAAGAGAAGTCACTCTGATGGAACCGATGAAGAAGTGGATAGCAGTCTCTGGATTGGTGTTGCTAATAAAAAATTCAAAAAAGGCACGAGGATCGATAACCTAAAGACCGTCTCCAGAGTAAACGAAGAAGTCGTCAGCGCGAGTAGAATGAGGAATCCGAAGAATGTACAAGGTCGCTCGGCTAATAAAGACCATAGGATCACGAAAAGGTATGTTCCGCCAATTATCGTGCGGACTCATGGCGTCCCGTTTAAGACGATTTTAACTGAGCTCGATTTTAGCAGAGCTGAAACCGTCAAAGTTAAATGTGAAGACGAAAAAACTCACAACAGGTTAGTCTCTGGAATTAGGTCCGATAATATTTTAAAAATTCAGCATCATCAACTGAAGTCGGAGAAGGTCTTGAAATACGTAATCCGTAATGTGGATGTTACGTATGACCTCGATGACTTCCAAGAAGACCTAAAAAGAGCCAACTGCTTCGCAGAAAAGATATTCGATTGAGGAAAGCCAAAGGATATATTGATATGCCGATGGTTTTGGTTCTACTCCCGAACACCGAACACAACCAGTCATTAAAAAACATAACACGTATTGGGCCGCTGGCAGTATCGGAAGATCCTCGTTGTAACAGATGTGCAGAGGGGCACCAGTCAAGAGATTGCCCCAAGACTAAAGGACAAGACCCCCCCCCCAAAGTGCGTCAGATGTGGTGGACAGCACACTTCAAGCTACACGAAATGTCCAAAATACCCCCAGGTTCAAAGGATGCCTAGTTCTAAAGTGACAACAGGCCGTTGTTTCTATGCCGGATGATAAAGGCCTCAACATCAACGACCTACCAAATATGTATAAGCAATTAGGACGTATCTTTCATCTGTTTTCTAATCTAGGCAAAAGTTACCCATAGTTGAGTGGGCTCCTTACGACCAACTAATTTTAGTATGGCTGCACAACGTTATACTGTAATCAACAAAGGTGAACTTCGTTGCGTGATTTGGAACGCTAGGGGCATTCCCCGAAAGCGTATCGAGTTTCACAACTTTCTGATAAAGCAAGAAATCCACGTTGCTTTCAACTGAAACCAAGTCATGACTTCAAGCTACCTGGCTATTGTGTGTACCGTAAGGATCGAATGGCTTCAAACGCTGCAAGATGTGAGTTTGGGGGTGCTGCGATCATCATTAAGAAGGGAATTCAACACCAAGAATTAGTATCCAAGTCTTATGCAGGTATGGAATCGGCCTCCATCATTATCCCTGACGTCTCCTGTGGTGAAGTGAAGTTCGTGGCGCTCTACAATTCACCTAAACATTATCTTGACAATTGCGAGCTTGATGAACTCTTCAGTGGTGACACTCCAGTCGTCCTGGCTGGTGACCTAAATGCTAAACACCCAAGCTGGAACTCCAGAACACAGAATTACAACTGCATGATTCTCTATAGGTACATACAAGGTAGAGATGATATCATCGCTGCTGGACCTGTGGAGGACACCTACTACTGCGACCACTCCCCTAGTAGTGACGTTTTGGACATCTCGCTCTTGAAGGGTTTCTTCAAACCGCACAATATGTTCACAATTGATGACCTTTCTTCTGACCACAAGCCTGTGGCGTTGAACATTGACAATGTCGACATAAATTTCCGAGAGGAACTGATACATCATCAAGACTGGAAGCTCTACAAAGATATTCTTAAGGAATATGGCTGCCATCCATACGTTGCTTACTGTACAGAGGACTTCAATCAGCGTGTTGAAGACATCACCAGATGTATTAACAGTGCCATAGAAGCTAGTAAGTATCCATCAGAGAATAAACCTCTTCATCGAATCCAACTCACTCCTGGAATCTAACGCCTAATTTCTGAAAGAAACCGGACCCGTACACTATGGCAACGCTATCGTGAACCTTGGCTCAAAACCAAGTACAACAGGTTAGTGCGAAGAGTTGAAGAGGAGATAAAAGAGCTTCGCGACGCTAGATGGAATGAAAAACTCAAAAGCTTGTCGGGACAATTCCATTGGGAGTATGGTCAGAGCTTTACAGAAGAAGAAGAATGATACGCTTCCTCCACTCCGTACACCATAAGGTGACTATGTGCAAACTGATCAGGACAAGGCCCAAGTCATTGCAGATTCCCTGGAAATGCAGTTTGTTACTCCTACCAACGATAAGCCCGAGAGCCAAATCATGTCTCAGCGTGTGGAAGAAGGTATTGTCAACTTTGATGAAGTCCCACATCATTTAACGAAGAAGAGCATCGAGGCTGGAGAGGTCGCCAGCATCATAAGTAAAGTGAAAGAGAAGAAGGCTCCAGGAAGAGACAAGGTGAGTAATAACGCCCTTATAAATCTCCCGAAGAACTTTATTGACTATCTCACTAATATCATTAACGTCTGCTGGAAATTTTCTTACTTCCCTGTGGCTTGGAAGCAACCTATTGTGTTGAGTATCCCCAAGCTGGGGCAAAATCCTGCAATTCCGGCGAGCTACCGACCTATTAGCCTGCTACCCTTGATATCTAAAGTGTTGGAGAAAACGATTCTCGTCAGATTCCAAGACCACTGTCTAGCTAATGACCTTTTTCGGGAAGAGCAGTTTGGCTTTCGTGCTGCCCACTCTTGTCCGATGCAGATATTGAGGCTCGTTGAAGACCTGAGCACCCCAATGGACCTCTCCAGGTACTGTGGGGTGGTATTTCTCGATGTCAGTAAAGCTTTTGACCAGGTGTGGCATGAAGGCCTTGTCTACAAAATGATCAGAGACGGGTTCCCAGCCGATTTGATTTTGTTGGTGAAATCCTTTGTTGATGGCAGATCCTATCAAGCCAAAGTTGGAGAAAATCTTCCCACGCCCCGTGTTGTAAAGGCCAGTGTCCCTCATGGTTCTGACCCCGGGCCTGTGCTATTTAATTACTTTGTACATGATTTTCCGAAGCCCGATAATTGTAAACTGTATTTTTATGCGGATGATACTGCCATTATAACATGGCCACAACAGCCGGCTCACGTTATCACTCGGCTGCAGTGCGCCTTGAAGCAATTCGAAGACTGGGTTTAACTGCTGGAAGTTGAACCTTAACGTCGGAAAGTGCAAGGCTTTGTACCTCAATAGGAAGCTCAAGCGTCCCCCAGATTCTCTTGTTCTGTTCTATAAGAAACTAGACTGGGTGGACAACTACAAGTATTTGGGAGTTATCAATAACTCAAGACTCTCATGGAACCGGCATATGTCCTATGCTCTGAACAAAGCGAAGAAGGCTAAATACAGTATCATAGCTCTCATGGATCGCAACAGCGCCCTCAGCATTGACAACAAGCTACTTCTGTACAAGTCGATTATCCGGACCATACTCCTCTATGGCATGCCTGCGTGGGCGACTATCTGTAAAACCAGATGGAGTGAACTACAGTCATTCCAGAATGTTACCTAGCTGGATAGAAGGACGGTGAAAAACCGATCCATCCACTTGGATTTAAACATGGCCCATATCGGAAAGTTTATACAGGATCTCCTTTTGATATGATACAGAAGACGAAGACTCACGACAATAAACTTGTGAACGGGATACTGAAGAACTCATTGAATATGAACTGGCATACGAAGTATCGTAAACCGAGGCACGTTCTTGACGTCAATTTTGAAGATATTAGCAACATCTCTTTCCCAGACTACTGGAAGATGTGATAATCTTCTTTTTCCTTGTATTTTTTATTTCGTTTGTATTTTGTTTCTGATAATCGTCAATCTTATTTTCTTTTTTGTATAATATGGAAGACCGCTTGGGTTGGTTAGGCTTCTTGACAACTTCAGTGTATTTCATTTGGAGTTTATTCTGGTTAGATGAGCTTTGTGAAAGCGCTGCTTTCGTCCCATCCTAACAAATGTACACTTCACTGTTCGATTGTCGATTGTCGACTCCTTCTATCTTTCTATTAGGATGATAATAGATTATATGAGAAATGTCCTCAGTTAGGTTTGCGAGGAAATTAATCCCAGGGACCCAGAAGGATAGAAGGAGTCGACAATCGACAATTGTACACTTCACTGTTCGATTGTCGATTGTCGACTCCTTCTATCTTTCTGGGTCCCTGGGATTAATTTCCTCGCAAACCTGACTAAGGACATTTCTCATATCATCTATTATCATCCTAATCATTCGCAAGTGGGTCCCTGACATAGAATTAATTTTCTCGCGAACCTGACTTGTTCTTTGTTCTTAAAGATAGGTGCGTCCTTCTTAGGACGGCTTCTTTAGCGCACACTTAGCTGCGAGGTTACTCCCCCCCCCCTGGTTCTATACAATTATATTTTAGGATTATGATGGCTTCGTCCAAATTAACCACGTTGAAGTCAGCTAAAGAGTCTTTGCAAGTGGCGGATGGTAAAACTGTGTCCTGCGAAAAGCCTTACCAGGATGCCTGCTTGGATGCTAAGTTTGCTGCATTCTAGGTCGAAATGTGTTCAACGAAATGCTAGAAACTCTCCTGGATGAAATAAACGCTAAGTACAGTGCGCTGGAAGAAAAAGTCGAATCCCTATATACAAGTTTTGTGGAGAAATTCAAAGGTATCAACAAAGAAATTCAAGACTCTCGTAGAGATATTATTCTCAAGATAAGCCTTTGAAGAATGCTCCAGGACTCTAAAGGCAGGAAAATCCACAGAAGATAAACTGGTTGATAACAGCAAGGTAAGTAATGTTTTTAAAACTATTTCCTGTGCTAAAAGTGTGGAGTCTATGGATCTAATAGAAAATAGTGACTGTTCGACAAACGATGGCTGTAAGAGAAGTCACTCTGATGAACCAATGGAGAAGTGGATGACAGTCCCTGCATTGTTGTTAGTAATAAAAAATTCAAAAAGGGTATGTGGATCAATAAACTTAAGACCGTCTTCAGAGTAAACGAAGAAGTCGTCAGCGTGTCTAGAAAGAAGAATCTGCAGAATGGACAGAGTCGCTTGGCTAATGAAGACCAAAGCATCACGAAAAGGTATGTCCCGCCGATTATCGTGCGGACTCATGGCGTGCAGTTTAAGATGATTTTAACTGAGCTCGAGAAGCGTGGTCCAGTGAAAAAGATCACTGTTCATATGGGCAGAGCTGAAACCGTCTAACAAGGGGAGGACCAGGTCTGTTAAGCTTGGATTTAACTGAAATTTAAGTATATTGTTATGCACCCCTCCCACTATTATAGGGCATAGTAACTCATGCTAATGGGCATTAGTTAACGAGATATAATCATTTAAAGTTAGTTATGTAGGTTATTGATGTTTATTTACAAATTCATAGAATTTTGCATTGAAGTAGTCAAGGTGGTCATGTGGGTAAGTCGATAGATTCTGATGCTAGAGGTCCCGGTTTCAAATACTGCTCTTTTCCCAACTACATTTAATTTTATTTTTTTTAAACATGTTTTTGAACAAATTTATATGAAACTATATTTAATTATTAAAAACATATTTTTATAATTTTTTTGCATATTATATTTCATTTGAGGAATGTAGCAAAATATTCTTGATTTCCATGTTGAACATTCAAATGCCTTTGTGAAGTGCCTAGGGAGGTATCTAATAAATTGAACATGTGATTGTTGGTGATCCATTCAATCGGATTTTGGAAATTTTGTTTTGTTTTGTTCGTAATTCCATGCTGAACAAGTCTTCAATTGGAATTGTTCGTGTATCTGTTACGGTTTTTAAGATAGGATTTGTATGTGTCCTAATTTGCCTATTAGGGATGATGAAAAGTGCACCATCGGATAGACACACAACTTCCTGTTCATTTGGTTCTTCAAAATTGACATATCTGTTTCGTTTACGAAAATAAAAAAGGGGGGGGAGGCTCATTGTTTTTATCCACCCAGCATAATAATATAATAATAATAACTTATTAAAAATAAATAATTTCTTACCTTCCTCAAGTGAAATATAATATGCAAAAAATTATAATAATATGTTTTTAATAATTAAAGTTAGTTTCATATATAATTTGTTCAAAAACATGTTCAAAAAATTAAATTAAATGAAGGTGGGAAAGGAACGGATTTGAATGCGGGACCTTTATCATTAGAATCTATTGACTTACCCACATGACCACGTTGACTACTTGAATGTCACTCTCTCTGAATTTGTAAATATACATCAATATCCTACATAACTAACTTTAAATGATTATATCTCGTAAACTAATATCCATTAGCATGAGTTACTATGCCGTATAATAGTGGGAGGAGTGCGTAACAACATATTTAAATTCCAGTTAAATCCAAGCTTAACAGACCTGGTCCTCCCCTTGTAAGTTAAATGTGAAGACGAAAAAACTCACAACAGGTTAGTCTCTGGAATTAGGTCTGACAATATTTTAAAATTTCAGCATCATGAACTGAAGCCTAAGAAGGTCTTGAAATACGTGATTCGTAATGTGGATGTAATGTATTATCTCAATGACTTCCAAGCAGACCTAAGAAGAGCCAACTACTTCCCAGAAAAGGTAATCAGAGTCAGGAAAACCAAAGGATCCATTGATATGCCAATGGGTTTGGTTCTGATCCTGAATACCCAACACAACCAGTAATTGAAGAACATCACACTTATTGGGACGCTGGCAGTCTTAGTAGAGGTCTTTCGAGGGAACAAGAAGCCACCACTACAACTGCCTGCGATTCGGACATGGGCTGCACGGAAGATCCTCTTTGCAACAAATGCGCAGAGGGGTACCAGTCAAGAGATTGCCCCAAGACTAAAGGACAAGACCCCCCCCCCAAAGTGCGTCAGATGTGGTGGACAGCACACTTCAAGCTACACAAAATGTCCAAAATACCCTCAGGTTAAAAGGATGCTTAGTTCCAAAGTGGCAGCAGACAAACCCTTTGCAGCTGCTGTGTCTAAGCCGGAGGAATAAGGCCTCAATATTAACGACCTATCAGTTACGTATAAGCAACTAGGATGTATCTTTCATCTGTTTTCTAATCTAGGCAAAAGTTACCCACAGTTGAGTGGGCTCCTTACGACCAACTAATTTATACTATGACTGCACAACGTTATACTGTAATCAACAAAGGTGAACTTCGGTGCGTGATATGGAACGCTATGGGGATTCCCCGAAAGCGTATCGAGTTTAACAATTTTCTGATAAAGCAAGAAATCGTCTTTAATTTCCTCTGTGAAACGCAACTCAAACCAAGCCAAGACTACAAGCTACCTAGCTATTCTGTGTACCGTAACGATCGTATGGCTTCAAACGCTGCAAGATGTGCTTCTGGAACCGCTGCGTTCATCATTAAGAAGGGAATTCAACACCAAGAATTAGTCTTAAAGTCTTATGCAGGTAAGGAATCGGTCTCCATCATTATCAATGACGATATCCTTGGTTAAGTGAAGTTCGTGGCGCTGTACAATTCACCTAAACATTCTCTTGACGTTATCGAGCTTGATGAACTCTTCAGTGGTGACACTCCAGCTATCCTGGCTGGTGACCTAAATGCCAAACATCAATGGAACTCCAGAACGCAGAACATCAATGGCATAATTCTCTATAGGTATATACAAGGTAAAGATGACATCATCGCTGCTGGACCTGTGGAGGACACCTACTACTGTGATCATTCCCCTACTAGTGTTGTCCTTGACATTTCATTAATGAAGGGTTGCTTCAAGCCATACACATCTTCAGATCAATGATCTTTCTTCTGACGCTGAACTTCGACAATGTTGACATCAATTTCAGAGAAGAGGTGAGGCATCAGCAAGACTGGAAGCTATTCAAAGAAATCCTCATGGACCATGACTGCCATCTCCAAGGAGCAAACAGAATGGATTACATTGATCGACGTGTTTAAGACATCACGAGGCAAATAAACAGTGCCACTGAAGCTAGTGCCTGTCCACTGGTAAACAAGTCCGTTCATAGAATTATGCTCACTTCAGGAATCTAACGTTTGATTGCAGACAGAAACAAGACCCGTAGGCTTTGGCTGCAAACAAATACAACAGGTTAGTGCGAAGAGTTCTAGAAGAAATAAAAGAGCTGCGCGATGCTAGATGGAATGACAAGCTCCAAAGCTTGTCGGCTCGCGACAATTCCATTTGGAACATGGTTAGAGCTCTGCAGAAGAAGAATGATATGCTTTCTCCATTTCGCACCCCTCAAGGTAATTACGTCAGCATAAAGCTCAAATAATTGTAGATTCCCTAGAGATGCAGTTTTTTACCCCTGATAACAATAATTCCGAGAGTCATTTCATGTCCCAGACTGTGGAAAATGGTCTTGCCAACTTTTATGAAGTTCCACAGCCTACAACTAAGATCATCATCGAGGCCGGAGAAATCGCTACCATCATAAAAGATCTGAAAAAGAAGAAGGCTCCAAGGACAGACAAAGTAAATAATAACGCCTTAAAGAATCTCCAAAAGAACATCATTAGCGACATCTCGAAGCGACTGTTGGAAGTTTTTCTTTTTCCGGACTGCTTGGAAGCATTCTATTGTGTTATGTATCCCTAAGCAGGGACAAAATCCTGCAATTCCCGCATAATTACTTAACTCGAAATGCCGATGATATCTGTTTACTTATATCTAGATGCAATTATTCTCGATGGCGTATATCGTATTTACGTCTTGTATTTTGTTTTAACATACTATCTTCTGTTCGCTTAATTTTGTTCTATCTAGTCTTTAGGAAAATGGTGTCTTTTACTGATCCGCATGTATTAACCTTGCTGGCTTAATCCATAACAACTATTTCAGTCCTTTGCCTTCTACCCAGCTACACTATGTGTATCTTACAAATATTGGCTATATTTTGATATTATCATCATGTTGGTTAAATTTTGCTAACAATTTACTCTTGGTTTTCAATAGTTTTTTTTTGGTAATGGGTTTAACGTGCTAGCAGGCTTGTTCATAAAGTAAGTACCGTTTCGTTCTACTGCCACCACAGCGCTAGTGTCGCAGTTCCGATCATGCACACTCGTCTCTGGTTCATTATCTTTGCACTGTCGCCATTACAGCTGGATTGTGTTGTGTTTACATTTTTTAGTAATAGTTGAAAATGTTTAAGACAATTTCTTAGCCCGCGGACTGTGAAATGCGTTCTGCAATACGGTTTTTAAACGCAAAAAGTGTTAAGCCAGTTGAAATTCATTGTCAACTTGTAGAGATTTATGGGGAAAATGTAATGACTGATGGAACGGTCAGAAAGTGGGTTAAGCAGTTCCATGATGGACGAACCAATGTTCATGACGAAGCACGGAGTGGGCGCCCTTCTGTTGTCAATGACGATTTGATTGAAAAAGGGAATAAGAAAGTTCGTGACACAGACGGTTCACAATAAGAATGCTTTGTAATGAGTTTCCACAAATTTCAAAAACTGTTTTGCATGAGATTGTCACAAATCACTTAAATCATCGCGGTCTTCACTGGAGGCATCTTTCTATGAAGAGGGCATAGAAAAGTCGGTTTCCCGCTACGACAAATGTTGAACAACGGTGGCAACTATGTATAAAAATATTTTAAGAAATGCTCTTTCATGTAAAAATAAATTTTGTTTTGAAAAAAATGTTTTCATATGTCTTTTTCCAAAACGGTACTTACTTTCCACACACGCTTCGTACAAAAGTTTTACACAATTTATTTTTTTCCTACAAAGTTAGTTTAGTCTGCTAGTTCTGCTTACCTTTTTTTTATTTACTAACTTTCTACTAACTGTAGTATTTTTTGATATATTTTTTCGTGCATCCGGTGGGCTAACTCGTCGGTCTTTGACCATACCGGCCACGGATTGCACTGCTTTTCTGTACCTCTAAGATTAAAATAAATAAATAAATAAATGAATAAATATATTTAAAACCACTAATAAGTGTAAAAGATGGCAAGTCAAAGTTAATACTAATTGATAAATCATTCATATGGTCATGATGTTTTTAAAATACGCCGAAAATGGATGACGTCGCAATTTTAGAGTACATGAAAGATCAATTCAACAAAAGAATTAATTAACTAAATATTATGTATTGATAATTACATACAAAATATTAAAACACTTACTTACTTACTTACTTACTTACTTACTTTTCAAACCCGCTTATCCG